>OY769908.1:2127059-2654250 GCA_963669185.1 Dyspetes luteomarginatus | reverse complement strand
AGAGAGAGAGAGAGAGAGAGAGAGAGAGAGAAGAGAGAACTCTGCTTCTCCGCACTCTGACACATCGCCAATTATCTCTTCGTGAAAACCGCGACGAGACTCTCCCATCTCGACGTGTATACTCTCTGTATCTATGCTGACAAATCTTTTCACTCGAGGGCTTGTATAGATTCGTATCGTAAAAGTAAAAAAATTGAATGTTTCACGAGAATTTAGTGTTAATATTATTTTTATTATTATAATATTTAACAAATATAAATTGCCATATCTATATATATAATGGCATTGACGTATCTTATGGCAAACTCGTACAAAGATACTCTATAAATCGGTCCGTGAGGGTCCTTTAGGGACCGTTAAATTATTTTGGCAATACCGAGAAATTGGCACTTTCTCCGATCTACTTAAACGTCATACGAATAATTCTGTTCGTGTAAAATCTCCGCAATTTCTCTGTTATGTGCTCATTGGGCGGCTTAAATTACGGAGTTTTCCGAAAACTGATGAATGAGAAAAAAGAAAATCCAAACTTGTGTGCCCGGTACACGCGTACAGCGCGTTTTCTCAGCTTATAGCCGGAGAGGATTTAGGTCTCATGGATCACTTCCCTTCTCTCTCTCTGTCGTAAAAGGGTTTTGCTTAATTCCAGTAATCTTCTCGTCAGTGGGGCTTCCGATCAGTGAACTCTTCCTTCTTTTCTCTCCGTCCTTCTTCATTCCTCTTTTCCTCTTTTCCTCTTTTTCGTTCATTCTCTGGTTTTCTACCACATCGAGAGCTCGTATAGGCACAAAATCGTGATAGCAGCGCGGTAAAGCAGTCGGAGAGAAACTTGAGCATCAACGACGGTATTGCACGTCCAATAATAACCTGCACATGTAGTACGAGTTTTAGAGGGAAATCGAGTGTACAGAGGTGAAGATCGCTGGTTACATTTTTTTAGCCGTCAGCAACATCTTCGGAGTTCCATGTTGCTGTATTGTAGTTATAGCAATTGGAGAGGGGGCGCAAAAGGGAAACATACGATCGTACAGGCATCTCAGTATCAGTTTTACACACACACACACATATATATATATATATATATTGATTTATATATATATATATATATAGGTACACATAATATAAGTATGCGTGTACATAAGGCGAGTAAGAGGGAGGAAAAGGAATGTTGATTCGCGGGAGTCTAAGAGAGAGGATTCGAGATAATTATTACCGGGAGTCGCGGAGGCGGCCCTCTTCGAAATCCTCCTCCCGCAACGAGCGCAAACGCGCAATTATTTTCCCCGCATCTCGCCATCAGGCGTGATCTCTGATTCTCGAGAGTTTACTTCTACCGCTGCCTCTGGTGCGGTTATTACAGTCGTAACTCTCCTATATGTATATATATATATATATGGAGATATCTCGATGGGCCATCGGCCACCGTAAAGTATACCGGAAGACACTGAAGCTGACGCGATTCTCAGTTTCCACAACAGGAAAACACATTTATTCGATCTAAACTAATTTTCTTAGGGAAAAAAAAAATTATTTAAATTTACTTGAGTTAATTTATAATTGATTTAAATTATATCAGTCAATTATCGATTGTTTCGCGTATGAGTAATGGATCTTTTACGATCGATTTTTTACCAATAATTTATCGATTCTAAATTAATTATCAAGTTTTTGTCAATCACTGATAGACGTCAAATTCCTCACGCATTTTTTTTTTTTCAATTGCTAATACATTTTTTATAAACAATATTAAATGAATTGTTTTTTGTTTTGTACAATATTTATTGGTTTTATTAATTTCGTTCGAATTAAATAATTCAATAATTGATTCTCTAATTCATCGAATTAAATTTTGTAAAAGGAATTTCGTTAAGTACACAAAAAATTCCAGCATTTATTAATATGAAATGTTCTTTTATTTCTGGTACTTTTCAGCCCTCTGTTATATCCAATTTTCTTCTATCTCTGGTACACTTGAGTTCTCTTTTCCCTCATTTTCCAACACGCTGGATCACGAGGCTTGTATACGAGTTTCCGAAATAAATGTACCGGTTGTCGTGTGTTTTGTGTCATTGCATGTGTATGCAAAGTGAGTGATAAATTGGTCCAACGTTCGTCGCGAGACACGGGATCGTTATATACAATATATTTCTCCGGGATAGAAAGAGGCAAAACGAGTTTCATCCAACTGCAGGTTGTACGATAGCAGCGCATATCGAGCTCTCTCACTCTCGGAATATACACGAGATTTAAATGTCGTCGTGACAAGCGTGGCAAGAGAGACACATATATAGAATAAGGAGAGGAGAAGTTTCCCTTTTTCGCGTATTTTCGTTGAGTCGTGTCGTCGAGCTTTAATTCTCTTGCGACCCCTTAATACCTCTAAGTAATGTCTCTCTTACTTGCAAAAAAAAAAAAAATACATATATATATACGTATCTGACGTCGCGACGCTGCAATGTCTTTGCTCTCGTCGTGGATGAACGATTGAGGTCGCGATGGGCGTGGCACATGCAGCATCTAAGCTGAGCTCTGCGCTAACGTACTCAGATCCGCTGATCGTACCAACGCAGTCCTTGCACACTGCAACATTCAAATTTTGTTGCTATACTGATGGACTTTTACAATATATATTCTACTGCTTTTTCTTTCTTTCGTCTCTATCCGGCTGTTCTCTCGTCTTATTTTTATTCTCGAGGCTAAAGTTCTATAGCACACACTTTGCGAGAGAGAGAGAGAGAGAGAGAGAGAGAGAGAGAGAGAGAGAGAGAGAGAGAGAGAGAGAGAGAGAGAGAGGGGGAGGGAGAGAGAGAGAGAGAGAGAGAGAGAGAGAGAGAGAGAGGGAGGGAGAGAGAGAGAGAGAGAGAGAGAGAGAGAGAGAGAGAGGGAGGGAGAGAGAGAGAGAGAGAGAGAGAGAGATGATTTGCGCACTGTCGGCGGATGCTGGGGCGGCGACGCGTGACGAGATTAATAATTCGAGCACGTCGTAGGAAACGCTCGAGCACCTTTCCCTTTCTCTCCTTCCATTACCACAAGCTTTCTCCTCTCTCTCTCTCTCTATCCTTCTTTCTCTCATTCTTCTTCCTTCACTCTGCCATGTTGCTTAATAGTCAACCGTGTCTCTCTTATCACTGGTACTTCTCCTCTGTTATACCAGACGACGATGAAGGAACTGAGATAGACGCGTGACAGATTACGAGATGGGAATCCCGAATCTAATCTCGTCAACTCGATTTTCTTTATGTTCCACCCAATGGTGCCAAGAAAATTGAGCCACGAAGATTGTTGGAAGGATTTTTTTATCCTTTTTTTCTTTAACAAAATTTTATGGATCGTTTTATTAACATCCTGGAGGGCGCCATGGTCGATGAGGAATTTGCGACGCCGAGGTGAATGTGAACGAGACACACCGATGTGTGATTGTCTCGGAGCAAAAAAAAAAAATAAAAAAATAAAAATAAAAGCTTCAACCCACGCGAGAAGTGAACGATTCAAGCGCGTAGAGTATCGAGAATCGTGATTGCTATCGACTCTATCGAACAAGCCCCCTTTTAGCATTGTAAGAGCCGATCTGTTCATAAACGTGCGTATGTATTATAGGTATTTCTTTGTATACATATATTTATATACATATGCATGTATACATACATATATATATATAAATATATTGACGAGAAGTTGGAGAATCGTGGGCGCACCTTTCACGCAGCATCGAGATACGACAGAGTCCACAATAAATATAATATATATATATATATATATATTTCCTCCGATCGTTTCATTTGCATTTAAATGATCGGTACACGCACATTTTTCCGCACATATTATCCTCGAGGGCTCGATTATTATTACATTGCGAGTAAAATATATTTTATAAAAGATAGATGTTGGTAGATCTTGGCGGAACGATATTAAATTGTCTACCAGCGAGTTGAAGAAAACGTTATACAGAATTTTTTTTATTTTTTAGTTTCAACGCCGAAGCTTTCTTCTTTGAACTTTTCTTGGCGTGTGCTTGAAGTGTCCTCGATTCGAGCGACTGGCACTTTGTCTCGTACATCGTTATATATAAACTCTGTCAAAACTTCTTGTGTTGCAACCAAAAGTGTATATGTAATATTATGTGTGTGTGTGTGTGTGTGTGTGTCGCAGTGTGTTTATAGCTTGAAACTCGAGTGCCCTGTTACATATTTATCGGACGTCAATTTATGCGGAGTCGCCAACGAAGGATTCGCTGCACGCTCCCCCGGTACGGTCGACGACCCCATCATCGAAAGACAGAGAACGATCTCCATCAAAGACAAAGCGAGTTCCCAAAAACACCAAAGTTAATTTCCATTTGCCTGTATTTATAATATTGGTACAAAAATCAGGATGATGACAAACGTATAGCTAATATAATATTTTAATGATCAACTCGAGGACGATCGTAACAATTGACACAGTCGAGACTCAGACATCGAAACGTACGAATGATTCGCGATGGAGAATCAATAAAACGTAATCAATAAAATGGCTCGAGAAAAAACGAATATTTTTTTATTTCGCTTGGTCGAAAAATTCAGTCAGTGAGATTGATCTCGAGATAAAATCATTACATTTCATGTCAGCGGGAGGATGAATTGATTAAATGTCGTGTCAGAAGGAGGATGAATCATGAAATTTGATGTCGGGAGTGAAATAAATTTTTGCGTCAGATGTGAATAAATCTTAATAGTTAAAATATTTAACGATAGATGCAAGATTGATACTTTTATCTCGCCCATGAATCATCATGAAAAAATCTAGAAAATCACAGAGATCGAGTAGAATCGGGAATTTGGTTCGCTGTACGATTTATGGCCAATTTCGTCATAAGAAGTTTTATCCTTCGGAAAATAATTAGTAAAAATTGGAGCAAAGGTCGTCAAAACTGGCACGACCCCTTCCCATTTGTATCAAACTTAGGAACTATTATAGCTGACCATTGTTACGAAAGTGAATGTACTAAAAAGTCTTCAAATGTTGCCAGGTCATAATTCAATATATTCTTTTCGTCGCCATGATCGTTAACCCACACACACATTAAAACGCACACACACACACATAGCGGCCGAGTATTAAGGCGCTCCCGCAAGCGCATGACTCTCCGGGTACGTAAAAAAAGCTCAAAAAAAACCTGGAAGAATACTAAGAGGACAAGATCGAAAGGGATCGGCTTCAAAAGGGTGTCACGACCCCCGCAGGGACCTCCGTGGTGACGTGACCCGCCACGATCTCTCGCCCCCGCATATCGTTTGTAAATTCAGTATTACACTTTGGTATATAGCTATATATATATATATGTAGGTATATATATATAGGTATGTATATGAAGTATAATTCGAAGGGATACACGTCCGGTGCAGGTCTCGAGCGCGCGAGTCAAAGAGTAATGACAAAGCGATGACTTGGCGCGATGCTAAACACCTGCCCTCGCCACCTTATCTCGTGTTATCCCCACCCGCAGAGTTTCGACAGATTTTGCGTTATAGCACACACACACACACACACACAAACACAAACTAAAACGTGCTTTGCATCATCGTTCAATCGCACGAGCAAAGAACGAGATGTAGTGTCTCTTGATGTGAGACTCGTAGCGCACGCTTTATTGTTATTATTATTATTATTATTATTATTATTATTATTATTTCTCTCGGGCACGCGTTGCAGTCAAACCGCTGATCTTGCACCGCTCGACTCTTTGGGTGGTCCATTCGTGTATTTATGCATCGCTCGCGCCCCCGTGACGAGGGACGTCTCACATTCTCTCTTCTCAATATCCTCTTCGTCTTTGTATATATCGACTAAAATATATCATACATATATGTATTGTAAACTCGTGTTGAATCTCGAACACTGATCTCTACCGATCGTCAGACACTCTGAATCTATTGTGTGGTCAGAGTGGAATAATATATACTGTCTATTAGTGCGACTCATGCCTCGACACCTTCACGTTTTCAATGATTTTTCGCTCGGCGCCTCCAACCACGTAAGCTATCAATGTTTTTCAATTATTGTTTTTAATTGAGCATTGTTGTAATATATAGCGACGCTATCTCGCAAAAATACTTTTTACGCCGCTTCTGTTTTCAAGCTTTTATTTTTTTTAGGTCACGATTTTTCTTCCCAATACTTATAAATAAATAATTCATCGTCTTCGTGAAAAGAGGGTGGGAAATCCCTATTCTCCGAGATCCATAAAGGGTTTACGAGAGGGATCGTGATATCTTGATAAAATTCCTTATTATTCTTCCGTTCCAATTGATTTTCTCATTTCCTTGAAATAAAAAGAACTTCGAAATGGAAGAGGAAGAGGATGGTACATGGAGAAGAAAAATTTCTTAGGCTTCCAGCTATCTCGAAGATTTTTCCGAGTCCAGCAAAGGGAGAAAGAGCACTTACCCTCCCCCCTCGCCGTGCCACCGCCGAGTGAGGGCGTTCTCAGCAACTACTACACACGCACTTATCGTTTTCTCGGCGAAACCGAGGGTGCCCTAGTATAGTGAAGAGTATTTTCCTTTTCGGTTTCCCGATCCAGCGGCAGCGAGTATTCTCGATACAGTGTGAACTCCATTAGTGGCTGCTCATTTATTGCTGAGCTTCCCCCACTTTACTACTTCGCTGCGCTGCTACTCCCCCCTCCACACGCTGGAAGCGACACGGTTGGTGTGTGCCATTAGTGGAGGGGAGGCCACGCCTCCTCCACTGTGTATGCAGGTAAAAAATGCGGATACTGACGGAGTTTTAACTCTACGACTGATACAAGTAGATAGTAAAGAATTCCGCGGTAAGGAAATACTCATCTCGTGCCCCCTAAATACCTATATGTGTTCATGTATACATATATTTATATACACTATCACATAGATGCGCGCTATCACTGGGGTTCACTTACCTATATACGTTCATGTACATATATGTTTATAGACTATCGCATAGATGCGTGCTATCACTTACCTATATATGTCCATGTACATATATTTATATACACTATCACATACATGCCTGCTATCACAGGGGTTCACTTACCGGTGATGCTCTCTTCTCCAGGGGTCCAGAACTGGAGAGTGCTTTCTCTCTCTCTCTCTCTCTCTCTCTCTCTCTTTAAAGGCGTGGTCGAGAGACGCGCGACGTCCATTTGTCTCGGGAGCCTCCCGCACCAGGAACGCCCTCGCATCCCACGGGCATCGATCACGTCTTTCCCTCTTATACCGCAACTAAGAGCAGAGAGAAAGAGAAAGAGAGAGGGAGAGACTTCTACAAACTCGCCACTAGAACAATATATATATATATATACCTCGTATATATATACGTATATTTCGCAACGCCATTTCAGTGATACGTATTATAAATGCACTGCATGCGTAGAGAAAGTTTCATCTACCTTATTTTCGTTAAAATTCTCAGATTCGAGATATGTCGAGACGTCGGATAATGTTCTTCCCATTTTTTTATTTATTTTTTTTTTGCACTCGTGTCGTACACTAACGACAAGTTTTCCTTAGGGTTCGCTTTTCTGGCTCCGACCCAGGAAACGGCGAGTCTTACCAGACAAACTAGAACAAGTACGATAAAAACAAGTTTTTACATCGCAATTCTGCTTTGCATTTAAATACATTAGTACTGGAATAGTAGAAATATAATGTGTTTTTTTTTTTCACTGTTTTATTTTAGCCGATAAGTGTGACAAAGTCCCGTAACGCGATGCACATTGTCGCAACGTCAGAATCGGGTTGGATTGTCCGATTGTGAGTATCTCACGAGTATTATCACAAGTTTAAATGAAACTGCAAACTGTTTTACGTTGTTGCGTGTGAGCTATAAATTTTTCGATGAGAACGAAAAAAACGCGAACGAGAAAGATGCCAGACAGAGAGACTGATAAATATCAGGGAAAATCGAGTTCTTCCGTGACTTTTGTTTCATTAGCTGACCATTATTAAAGACACGTACGACAATGATCTCGATAAAAACGTGTTTTCCATTTCCAAGAAATATAATGTGAAATAAATTCACACCTCCGTATATATATAGCAACCTTTGGAGATTAATTACTTAATTACCACCCAACGATTTATCGCGATTACAAATCAGATCTCGAAAAAATCTGAATATAAAAAAAAATGTCATATGTCACGTGTGTGTAGTTGTGTGTGTCTGTGTATATTTGTCGTTGGCAAAGTATATTGTAGAATGCGGCAATATACAAGCATTAGGATATATTAAATCTAAATGGCACAACTTGTGTATGAAACACGCAGGACAAACTGGATCTATATGCGACCTGTGTCGTAAATATTATTCCAAGCATGCATATTCATGCATGAATCTATGAAAACGCCCGTGCAATGTGTAGGCAAGAGCTGGAATCTAGATTGAAAAAAAAAAGTACACAGTGAAGGTAGTTTGCTGCAGGAATTTTTATCTAGTTTGAAATAATCAGATCGGTAAAAAGACCACAAGTTGAGGGAGAGATGAATATATGACGAGTCCAGGATAGTTGGGATATATTTTATTAAGGAGATACACATTTATCGATTTTGGAGGTAAATCAATGCCAAACTAGAAGAACGATTTGTCGACATTCTCAATCTTTTTTTAAGATTATATTAACCCTAGAATATCACGAATTAATGTTTGCACTCAGATTAACTCAGTATGGATTTCCTTAACTCAGCTAAAAATTTAGCGTCCTGCTTAGTTTGTAATTGCTTTTTTTTTTTGGCTCGTGATTAGCAATCACCAAAATCCTGGAGTTCATGCAAGAAGTTTAAGACAAGGGGGAAAAAATTGTATAATTGTTCGAAATTTTAGAGACTTCAGAAAAAGGCTTTGATACGTGTATCATGTACGGTGAACAATTCATTCATTTTCATTTGATTCAAATAGTCATTGAAATAGTTCTTTTGATTTAAATAAAATTCACCAACATACAAGGACCATCATGATTAATTGGATTTTTTTTTCAATGAGATTATTCAATGTCTCATTGTCTGTCTCATTTTGAGAAATACGAGATCCTGACAGCCACTTTGAGAATCCCGGATGAACGGTCTTTTAATAAGTGGGGTCCATGGAAGGATAATTAGAGTTTTGCGCGAGGTTTCCGGATGGAAGTGGCTCAAGTCCTGGAGTACTTTATAGTATAGCTATATCTGTACTTGCATATACGTTTGGGTCGTTCATTTGAGTCAAATAAAATTCGCCAAGATACAAGGACCACGATTAATTGAAATTTTTTTCAATGAGATTATTCAGTGACTGATTGTCTGCCTCATTTTGAGAAAGACGAGATCCTGACAAGCACTTTGAGAATCCCGGATGAACGGTCTTTTAATAAGTGGGGTCCATGGAAGGATAATTAGAGTTTTGCGCGAGGTTTCCGGATGGAAGTGGCTCAAGTCCTGGAGTACTTTATAGTATAGCTATATCTGTACTTGCATATACGTTTGGGTCGTTCATTTGAGTCAAATAAAATTCGCCAAGATACAAGGACCACGATTAATTGAAATTTTTTTCAATGAGATTATTCACTGACTGATTGTCTGCCTCATTTTGAGAAAGACGAGATCCTGACAAGCACTTTGAGAATCCCGGATGAACGGTCTTTTAATAAGGGGGGTCCATGGAAGGATAATTAGAGTTTTGCACGAGGTTTCCGCATGGAAGCGGCTAAAGTCCTGGCAGTACTTTATATAGCTATATCGATACTTGCATATAAGTTCGACCGAGTAGAAAATAACGATCAAGATAACCGATCGGCAAGATCGGACCGTAGTTGTTGGGCTCGTTTGCCATGCAGCAGTGCATTTGTAGCAATCTCGACAGAGCTTGCTAGACCTGTTTTTGATTCTGGTGCTCCATGAATATGCAAAATATAAACTCGTGTGTTATGTATACGCGAGTTACGAAAAGTGAGAAAATCAACGTATTATTCGAGCACATGCTCGAAACTCCCACGTGTTCCATTTTCAACTCAGAGTCTATTCAGCGATTTCGCATATATATATATATAAAATATTTAAATAAAAAAACTAATGGACATACGAGTTGTCACGTATAATTTCTAATTACTATATTCAAGAAGTAAAAAAAGATCTTTATAGCTTGATCTAAATTATATTAGTAATTTGTATGCTAAAAGTGAATTTAAATCAATTTTATTCAAGTCAATTTATGCGATCGAGAATTAAATTCATGTGAATTCTGATGTCAAATTTGTTAAATAAATTTTATTCGATTAAAATATTGTTCGTTTTTTTTTTACATGCTTAAAGAGACTCATGAGAATTTGCAAGATTTTTTTTCGTGGAATTTAAGAAAGGAGCAAAGGAGGCTCGTATGCATATTAGCGAGATCGATGGATCGAGAAGGTTCTCTCGCTTGAAATATGCGGTAAAATGGGTAGAAGATGGAAAGGAGGATTTCACACTTGTGTGTGTGTGTGTGTGTGTATATCTGTATATAATATACAAAGGGCTCACGCACGCTGGCGCGAAACGGCCATCATAAATATATTAGCCAGGTCGGCTC
Organism: Dyspetes luteomarginatus; assembly: GCA_963669185.1. NCBI lineage: Eukaryota > Metazoa > Arthropoda > Insecta > Hymenoptera > Ichneumonidae > Dyspetes > Dyspetes luteomarginatus. The sequence continues at coordinate 2,643,693 of OY769908.1, read as the reverse complement.
GAGAACGATGTGGTGTACATGCACGTATATATAGATATATATATATATATAGCTAACTGCTATATAGTCTTTGCAAGAAGGGCCGATTTTATCAGCGAAATTTTCGAGCCGCGTGTTCTTCTTAAAAGGCGCGTGGGAGGATTTCTTCCGTTCTATGTTCCCTTCCAAAGGCATCTTCGATCTTTTTTTTTTACTGCTTCGCTTCTCGCATTTTTTCTCCCACCTTCTCTGCATCTTATCTCTGCCCCACTCGTTCTCCTGTGTTGCTTTCTAAGCCATGCAATATTTTACCTGAATCCTTTTGAACCATATATCGATGTTGTAACGCCAAAAAGGCATATATATATATATATATATATATATATATATATATATATATTTATATATATAATGGACAGTCTCGCGAATATATATATGTATATACGCGTGTTCAGTACGAGATAGCTCATTGATATTGGCAAACGAGAGATCGATCTCGATCACCATCTCTCGTATTTATCAGCCAGTGAAGAAAAGTGAAAAAGGGTTGGCGAGTGAGAAAAACGTGATGTAAAAGTGTATATAGACTGGATGTAATAATACAAACCGCTGCTATATTGTTGGGTGGGTTTTGTGCGAGGTGCACACAGAAGAGAGCGGACGCGGCAGCTGTAAAACCGATGGGATCTCCTTCGCGATGGAACAGCTGCCTCCCACCATCGTACCAATACTTGACTATATACATCTATGTATATTGCACAGAAAACCAGCTTACCTGTTTCGATATTATATCCAACATGATAGACCTCATAATACGTTATCGGGAACGACCATCGGCGATTCCGCGATGGCCTTCTCTCTCCATCTCCCTTTTCGCTCTCTTTCTCCGTCTGTCTGTCTCTCTCTCTCTCTCTCTCTCTCTTCATCTCTTTCTCTCGCTCGCTCTCTCTCTTTTTTTCTTTCTCACCCCGTGGCCCTCATCGCCTGGCTCAATATTTGAGATACTCGATGTAAAAATAATTTCACAAACGTTCATGGCACCTTCCCCAACGTAAATAACGTAATGCATCACGAAACAGTCTGGGATCGCCTGAATAAAGTTTTCTCCTCATATAAACGAGAAGACATGAGCAATAATCATAAAATAACATATATGATAAAAAATAAAATAAGTAAACTCAACTCAAATGAATGAAAAATTTAATTACTATTTTTTGATTTCCCCCATTTCTCATTGTAAAGCGAATCATATATAGAATAGAAATGATAGTTATGTTTATTTTAAAAGAGGGAGAGAAAGAAAAAAAAAAACTTAGATCGAAGGAACATCACGTGTGCACGTCGCGAACGTAGGATATATAATTTGGTAGATCGTTCAAATGTCAAAATATACTCTCGCGAATGGATCTTTCGTGGATATACGACGAGAGAATTCTTCCTCTCTCTCTCTCATTCGTATTTTTTTATCTCTCGCGAAAAAAAAAGCAAAGGCAACCCTCGTCATTCGCTTGGCTAAAAAGCAGCGAGAGAGTCTCGATGGGACCGGGTCATGGGCCGAAGGGTTTTTACTCACAATCACCTATATATATATATATATGAATATGTATATATGTGTATATATATAAATACATATATATATATTGCATGGGGCTAACAGAGAGGTCGTGCAGAATCTATGCTCGTTGCAGCCACCGCGCCACCATCTCATAATAGCCACCTATAACTAAAGGGCTGTTATTAAACCGCAGCTTTTAATCGTTCTCGCGATATCTCTTCGGCGACGTCGGGGGTTTTTTTTTTTTTTTATTTTTTTTCTCTCGACAGCATGGTGCAATGTCTTCCGTATAGTCACGTGGGAATGATAGGATTTCGCTTCAAGACGCGATGATTCACTACACGCAGTATACAGTTATAAATATGTAAGATAACTCAAGAAAGTTAAGAGAAGGAGATGAATTAATTAAAAAAAAAAAACGATCCTTTTGGCAAAAATCTCTTGAGCTACAAAATTTTTTTTTAACATTTTTTACTCATTCCTTAATATTTTGAAAATGAAAAAAATCAAATCAGCACAATAGCTCGTCTTAACAAATTTTGTGAAATATTTATTTACTGACGAAAATGTCAGATGTATGAGTTGGATTATGTCTCGATAGTCCGTACCACCTTAAAAATTATTCAAAGATCCATATCAATGTGTGATGAGTACCGTCAGAGACGGAAAAGGTCGAGTAAGTTCCGTCGATCCAATATGGTGCATCAGTGATAAGACCGTCATGGATCCACAAAGTATATTATAGAGTTTTGATGATAAATACACGGAGAAACGAGGGAAAATGGGATTGAGAAAGAGAATGAATGAATGAGATACTCGACGAGCCTGGTATAACGTTAGATATACGTGGGCCGGTAATTATGACTCCTCTAATCACCGACAATTACTGCAGTTACCGGCCTCGAGGCGTTATCTCGACCGGTCCATCTCCGGTCTCGGTCGCCACGCTTCAGGGCTATATTTCTATATATATATGTATATATATATATATATATATATATATATATATATATATATATATATATCACGTGTATAGTCGAGATATTCCATTTTGCCGGGTTATTGAGAGAAAGAGAAATAACGAGAGCGATATTTACCAGTCTCGCTTGCATCAACGGGAAGATCACTTTTACAGCGAGGGAAAAATAGTGTAAAAAATGAGGCCTGAGCTGTCCAAACAGAGATAACTTTAGAATCAATCATTAACCAGGAGTGAAAAATATTATTACGGAATAAAAAATAATACTAATAAAATACTGCACTATTAATATTCGCTTTAAAAATAATAATAATAATAAATACTGACTATTGTGACTTGGAATATTATCGTCACATGTAATCCTCGTGGCAAAATTTTTGTCAACGATCCAGATTAATTTTTTAATCCTCATTTATCATCGTAGAGATGATGAATTTTGCACGTGTTGCATACGAGATGTATCTGGGAAGTTTTTGCGTACGTTGGAGAGTCCTGTTGGCCAAAAAATTTTAGCCAGTCTGTAGGGGCGTTGATTTGGGAGATGCACGCAATTGCATCTTTTTAGCTCTGAGCGTTCGTCTCGCCCACGAATTTTACATTGTTAATTCTTTCTTTGGGGATAAGCAGAGCCTCGGGAATTTTTACGTGCGTGCATGTGTGTGTGCTCTATTTTGATTTTTGCTCTCGGGGACTTGCTCGATTCATCGTGCGTTCTCCTTATGACGGTTTTGCCCTCACTCGCGTTTCTATCGTAGCTTTGGCACAACCCAACAATTAAATCTGTGCTGGACAGACACGGCAGCGGCCTCTCCATGCTATTATTACTGAGTTATCGTTTCTACTCTGAAATATATATATATATATATATATATATATATATATATATATATATATATATATATATATATATATTTCATATTTCATATATATATATATATGCTGTTGCTCTGTTTGCTCCCAGCACATTGGATTGTCGGAGAGGTTACGAAGCCATTATTATCTCTTGCCTATGTGGCATCTTTTTGACGTGTGCCCCGATCTAAAGTGATGGTCGTTCATTTTAAACAAACAAAAATGTTGAAAATAATTTGTCAAAATATTTATCAATTATTCCAAAGTCCATAAATTCAGTTATGAAAAAAATATAACTAAAATTTGTTACAACAATTTTTTTTAAATTAATTTTTAATGATTCCACTTCGTCGAGTACCTATTTTTTTATATTTTGGAAGTCAAATATATAATTTTAGGTTGACTAAATTTTTGTAGCTAACCTGGACAGCTTCAGTTCTCCAAAATTTGGGTACAAAAGTCAAAATTGAACTAAATTTTAACGAGAAGATTTCTTTAATAAACTTGAGAGGAATAAATTTATACGATCGATATCTTCATCCTTTTTTATTGCCTTTGTCGTTAAAAGTATGGCTACACGTGGACAGCAATACACATTTTATTAGAGACGCGCATGATCGCGAGTAAATCAACTGCGGATGACCGCGGGTGGCGTGAATCGTCACAGCACAAACGCATTCTCATTTCTATGCGACGTTTGATAATTTCTCGCCCTCAAAAGAAACTTGTTCACGGGTGTGTGAACGCACATTTTATGCTGGTTATAATTCAGCAAATTCATGACGCTGTAAATAATGCAATTGAACTATTCGATAGCCTCAGGCTTCCATCTCATCGTTAGCCAAAAGTCCTGGCGCTGGCTCAACCCCACCAAAAAATATAGAAAATTGACAATGTTGATTCAAAAATTAGTCTTAGTTGTAAATAAAAAAATTATTTTTTATCAAGCAAAAAAAAAAGAACCCAATTTAAATAAACGTGAAAGTTTCCGAGAATCTCACAAAAATAAACATCAATTTATAATGAAGAAACAAATTGATTTACAGCAGTGAGAATTTTTTCCACTATTAAATGTTCGTGAAAAGAAGAAAAAAAAATTACTACATTTGTGTTTGCAGTCTCGGACAAGTTCGTTAATTAAATCCAATTGAATGATCCCATAACGAGATGTGAATGCGAGCACATGTCAGAAACACGCTTAAAAAAAATAAAAAAAATGTCTCTACACTCTTTAGATAACATACAATATGTAGCTTGACGAGGGTACTTTTCTCCATTAATTTCAGCGAGTTTTTCGAGCCCTCTCGAAGAGATTGTCATGGTATCTACACCTTTTCTATGCATGTATGTGGAGCCTCCAACGCCCGCGAGAGACGGAGTTATCACTACTGCAATATATATATATATATATATAATAGACGAGGTCGACATTGGCGCCAATCTACCGTCACCGTGGACGGGACGTTGGACGACGGTGGATGTCGCCGCTGATGACAGAGGACACAGTTAATAATTATTACAGCGCACGATTCCCGATTACAGGGCGAACGATGCTGCGCGTATAGGACTCGTCCTGTGTATGTCCCTCGTACTGACTGATAGGGACAAAGTTGGTGCACCCACACACACACACACACACACACACACACAAAGGCTAATACAATACAAGGGAGAATTTCGATTCTCGTTGCTTCGCATGTACATAAATGAAGGTACGAGAGAAAGGGGTGTATATATATATATATATATATATATATATATATATATATATGTATATGTGTATATATATATATATATATATATATATATATATATATATGGGGAGAGAGAGAGATAGAGAGAGAGAGAGAGAGAAAGGTGTATATACTATATATAGGGTCGGAAGAGCCACATATTATACACGTATATAGTATGGAAACTATATCCGTATTAGCCTCGTTGACGACGACAGACGTTAATGAGTGTGTGAGATGGAGAATGAGAGAGAATTCACCAATGAGTATTCTATACCTTCATTTGCAATCGCACGAGACACTGAAACTGACGTGGTGGGTTGATATATATATATATCAGTTTTCTACTCTATAGTACTTCTACAGAGAGCATATAATTCGAAAATACTCGATGCTTCTCTCGTTTAAATTTCTCGAACTTACGATACTCTGCAGTTACGATGAGAGAAAATTAATAATCTTCGTATGAATCAAAAAAAAGTTTCGAAAATAAAATAATTGTCGATATAATTGTCAATTTCGAAATCCAGGCTGTGAAATTCAATGATAAGGGAAGTTATTCAATAGGTTTTCTTTTACAGGTTATCGAGACGAAAAAAACGATCATGCACCAGAATTGAAATTAATACTTTTTTTTTTAGATGTGTCGCGGTGGCCTTTGAACGAGGCAATTTCTATGGCCACGTGTCACGATGCGTTAAAACTTTGCATTAAAATTCATTCAGGCCTGACACTGGTAGCCCTAATTTTTGCTCTGGAGTGACGAGTCAAGTGGAAACTCCTCATGTATGGGGAATTCCATGCTTCGACAAAACCGAGCAAACTTCAATCTTCTCAATCCTCGAAGAAAAAAAAAGAGCGCATGTCAATTTATCGTTTTTTTTTTTTACGTTATTGGTATTGTATTAAAGTTATTATATTTCAAAGTATAACAAGATAAATTAGAAAAATTGTAGAAAAATATAAATATTTATTTTGAAATAAATATTATTATATTTTTTCATGATATTTATTTAAAATAATTCTCTTGTCTAATAAAACACTTTTTGCATTGTCCTGTTACATGAGTATGTGTGTCAAGGAACAAAAAAAAAATATTCAAAAAATAGTGATGGTTCCAGACTCTGTCGATTTAGCCTGGAAAGTCCCATGTAGGGTGTGCATGCCCAGAACTCGAATTGTCTGGGCACACGACACACCCCATGTGAAATCCCCCCCCCCTCCCCCCCTCCTCCCAACAGTAGCATCCATACATGGTCGGACATCACACCCGCTAATTGTATGAATTATTTATGTGCCCTTTTGATCACACGCGTATGTTAAAATAATGCTCCCGCTCAGTCACTGTTCAATAATATCGTTCGAATTCATTGACGATGATTATCCTGAAAAAATCGAGCTCGATCGAAACGCCTCGATATCTAATGTATCGCTATACGTATATATATATATACAGATGCGAGGCCGATGAAAAAACAGGGCAAAAGATCGATGGAAAAAGCTGGAAACTGCTAGAAGGGATGGTGAATGGCGAATGGGTGATCGATGTAGACAAAAAGATGGTAAAAAAAAAAAAGAGAAAACCCAGAATCCCAGCAACGTCGTAAATGTGAGCTTGCGCATTTGCCACCCTATGGATAAGCTGGCGAGAATACGCAAGGGAATGAGGAGGAAAAAAGGGCAGTATAGCGCCTGGCATACCCGATTTACGACTATCGACTTCCGGTCGAAGTGAACATTATTGAGATTAACTCCCCTCTAGCTGGCTATTCTACATATATATACGTATAGTGATTTTTCGGAGAGTAGAGTGTGTGGTGCTCAACCAAAATGGCTTTTGGATCGTCTCGCCATCAAACATATTTGAAATTTTCGAATTTTCGAATTTGAGCAGTTCCAATGTACAGTTATCAATAGAGAGGGAGGAACTTCTCTTGGCAACTGATGGAATAAAAAAGACTGACGTCTGTTTTACGAGCTGTGCGAACAAATTGTTATACTTATGGCAATCGCAAAGAGCTTGCGAGCCCTTTTGATGTTTTGCCCCAATGGCTCTTAGAAAAAGTTTTTAATGTACTATATTTACTCCACTTATTGCAATATACAAATATACATGGAATAAATACAGATAGAAATCAGCGAGGAATTTGAAATTACTCAATGATGGGGTTAATGAATACTTTTCCACATTTTACGATTGTTGCTATTTCTCCCGAATTTCATATGATCATTCAGTTAATTCCGAATTCGAAGGGTCTGATCGATCCGAGAATTTCGAATTTGAGTTCCAATGTACAGTTATCAATAGAGACGGAGGAACTTCTCTTGGCAACTGATGGAATAAAAAAGACTGACGTCTGTTTTACGAGCTGTGCGAACAAATTGTTATACTTATGGCAATCGCAAAGAGCTTGCGAGCCCTTTTGATGTTTTGCCCCAATGGCTCTTAGAAAAAGTTTTTAATGTACTATATTTACTCCACTTATTGCAATATACAAATATACATGGAATAAATACAGATAGAAATCAGCGAGGAATTTGAAATTACTCAATGATGGGGTTAATGAATACTTTTCCACATTTTACGATTGTTGCTATTTCTCCCGAATTTCATATGATCATTCAGTTAATTCCGAATTCGAAGGGTCTGATCGATCCGAGAATTTCGAATTTGAGTTCCAATGTACAGTTATCAATAGAGACGGAGGAACTTCTCTTGGCAACTGATGGAATAAAAAAGACTGACGTCTGTTTTACGAGCTGTGCGAACAAATTGTTATACTTATGGCAATCGCAAAGAGCTTGCGAGCCCTTTTGATGTTTTGCCCCAATGGCTCTTAGAAAAAGTTTTTAATGTACTATATTTACTCCACTTATTGTAATATACAAATATACATGGAATAAATACACATAGAAATCAGCGAGGAATTTGAAATCACTCAATGATGGGGTTAATGAATACTTTTCCACATTTTACGATTGTTGCTATTTCTCCCCTGTAATTTCATGCATCCCCCTCCCCCCTCTCTCGCTCTTTCTCTCATTATTTTTCTTTCTCGCTTGAGCTTCGTCTCGTCTTTGGCAAGTTACACGTTTCCCATAAAGAAATACGCGAATAATAAGAATAAATATAATTGAGACTCGTGCGAAGAGCGACGAGATAATTCTCTTTTACTCTCCCTGATGGCCACAAAAGTTGATGATGCTCGTTGGGAATTGCAAAGCTTACGACTATACTCTTTTCATTTCGAACGCAAGAGAGACGCGCGCCTGTAAGGAAATGTGCATATATATACATCGTTTTTTAAGCGGCGGTTCCTGTACCAAGAGAGGGGGGAAAATATCACTGGAAAATACATTGATGAAAATATTACATATATTGCGTCTGTTACAGGCACAATTATGTCTCGAGTATCTCACTATTAAGAACAGCATGTATGTATATATATGCGTTTGGTACTCATTCAAGATGAGCTTTACGAGCACTCTTTAACGCAAACTGAAAATAAATAATGTGTATAATATATATATATATATACACACGAATGTGAAAAACATCGAGTAAAAGAGTGTATATATACCAATTTTGGTATCATGAAAAGCTTCGTGATAATTGCGAGTCTGGAAAGATTTCTCATTCTCCGAGATTCAACGGTGGCTTTTGGCAGCGAGAATTAATAATTGGCTCAATGAAACGAAGGTATATAATCGCGAACACGAGCTCGAACATTATGACTACATTGATTGTCCGAGGCTACACATTAATTTCTTTCAGCTACATATAACGAAATTTATATAAATTTGCCATTTTCGAGCTTTCCCCAACTAAATTGGAATTTTTCGAATTTTTCTATCATTCGTTAATATTTTTTAGATTCCTTTTTCCGTCAATTTCATCGAAATCAAATCGTCATTCGTATGTCACGAATGAGCTTTCGTGTCATCGAGGATATAAATTGCACAGAAATATATTCGAGTGATTCTCACCTATGTGGTTTTCGGAATATCGCAGAGTTCTCTTGCTAAATAATAAAGCGCTCGATTTTCCAATATATACCATATCGAACGAGGGAAATTTATGCTGGAATTATGCTCTGGAGGGAAATGTATTGACTGCGCGTTGTTGGCTGTCATACGGCTGGTATCCAAAGAGAGGAAGAGAGGGAAGCTCTTGCGAAGTTTTTACGTGACATATCGAAGTTATCCTGCAACACGTTATCCCATATTACACACACAAATGCATATATATATATATATATATATATACATAGCACATACCGCATATACTATATATATATACATACACCCGATATTTCTGTCCAATAAATATCGGCAATTCGTAAGCCACCGGCACAATATAATACGTGTCTATATCGACGTACATATTATATACATATATATATATATATATATGTAAGCCTATCCACGAGAGATACGATGGGAAGGGGATGATGTGCTTTTACCGGGCGCGATGATTTATCAGCGAGAGGCGCGTGTGCTGGCAGGAAAATGATACAAAATGACGCCCGAGCAATAATAATGTCGATTCCGCGTGCCAAGAGCAGCACAAACTCCCCCTGATGCACTGACCAGCACATGCTGCACATCGACCCTCCCCCTTGTGTATTGGCCTCTCGGGCTCGTCTGCAAAACGCTGCAACTGCACCGAACATTGATAGCGGTCGCGGGATGCGCAAATCGTTCCTCCGTGATACTATTATAAACTATACATGACACGTGTATATACATATATACATATAAATGGTATGTATGATTTTGTATGTTGTCGAATGGGGCACTTATCATGCTCTCAGCTTGACGCGACTGCGACTTGACTGACGCGATTGACTTGAGGAAACTCATGAAAAATTGTGACAGGAACAAAGTATTATTTTCTATTTCAATTTTATTTGTATTTTAAATATTTTTTACTCTCTCGCTTAACCAGATACCTAAACCCAAAAAAAAAACAAACATTCATTTTAAAAGAAATATTTTTATTTTTTTTTCATAATTAATTATTAACAATCTCTTGTGGAATAAATGATTGTAAATCGGTTTGTAAAATCTCCGTAGATCGTAACAATATGAAATGTAGAAATGCAAATTAAACGTTTTTATAAAGAGAGGCAAAATTCATGAAATGGAGGAGAGAGAACAAGACAAGATTTACGGATCGCGTTTATGCAAACAATAACGGTCTCGCGCGCGCGATGTTGATGAGGAAGGAGGGGGGTAAGAGCCTGCATATATAGGAAAAGTTATTCAAGTTCTACATGAGCTTTGCTGGTACTCGTTTTAAGGCTCGGATTCGTTTTCTTCTCTCTCTCTCTCTCTCTCTCCCTCTCTCTCTCTCTCTCTCTCTCTCTCTCTCTCTCTCTCTCTCTCTCTCTCTCTCTCTCTCTCTCTCTCTCACTCTCTCTCTTTCTCTCTCTCTCTCTCTCTCTCTCTCTCTCTCTCTCTCTCTCTCACACACTTCTTCGCCCTTTTTGTATACGTCTTGCGGGTCCGTAAAAGGATATCGAGACTCATGGATTGAGGCTGTTTCACTCTCGTAAGGCTAGGCCGTTCGGCTCAATGATTCACCCTGGTAATGGAGACGAATGCGCCCATAACTCCTCGTCCCTCTGAACTCGACCATTCCAAAGTGTATATCTATATGTACATATGCATACTCTGTTCGTATATATATATGAATATATATATATATATATATATATATATATATCGGTTACACGAACCAACTATGTTCCTTCGTGTAATAACCAAAAAAATAGTGAAAAAAAAATCTTTGGCGTTCGTCGTCGAGTCCTTTATCTCTTAGGACTCAGTTATGCTGTTTAAAAAAGTTTTCGCACGAGGGCGTTTCACCCACTAAAGGTAATATTTTTAATGAGGCTCAACGACGTTCACGATTGTAATTTGATTTACGTCACATTGAATCCACTAATGTCGAGCGTCAATCTTACCGTCCCTTATTATGGAGATCGGTGCAAAGTTTTATGGCAAAGCTCGTTAACATCGATTGTTTTCATGACATTGCCTACGTATTATTTTTTACTCGGTTTATTGTCTATTAGTTTCACGAGGACTGTTCGCGAGCAACAAATGCCATTTTTTTTCTGCGAAACGCAATGTTGAAAAATTTTTTAGTGCTCATATATATATATCGGTATATCTATTCTGATGAAAAATACTGAAAAATTTCAATGACAAACCTCGAAAAATATTTTTCGTCCGTATGGATGACCGCAAAATAGCGATCAACCATTGGGACACCGGTGGTCAATAATCAGGTAGTAATCGTGACAAAAATGCATTCTTGCCTCTTATATAAGAAATATAAGAGTGGCCTCATTCAAAAATCGATCTCACACTGCGGTCCAGCCACTTGCGCGTCCAACGATCGAAAAAAAAAATAAAAAAAAAAAAACAGGCCAATAAGATCGATGATGAACTTTCTTCGAATCGTTATCGATGCTGTATATACCATCAAGCTCGGGTCTGTATATAAACTATATACATATATCTATATATATATATATATCTATATATATATATATATCTATATATATATATATATATACAGATGTAGGTTGGTACAGGTGAATTGCACGCGGGGCGCATTACCGGGATAATAGGACGCAATTTCTGGGCTCTTTGCTTTCGAGTGGTTTCACACCTTTATGGGGAGAGGGAACGAAGAGAGCAAGAGGAAGAAAGAGAGAGAGAGAGAGAGAGAGACACTGGCGTGTCCGCCTCACGTTGTGGCGAAGAGAGAGGACTCGCGAGGATTGCCGTCGACTCAATTCTCTACTCTCTTTCCTCTCGCAGGATCGTCGAGCGAAGGGGTTAACTTGATAACCACCCGGTAACCGCGGCTCTAACCGACCGAAGAATATAGCGTAATACTATGTAACCGAGAAAGGGACGGGGGCACGAGCATAACGTGCTGAACTCTCTATGCATCATATATACATATATATACGTATATATGTATATATATATAGTACATTACCAAGATTATTATTGTATGTACAGAGTAGTTCACTATAATACGTAATATAAAAGCCAAGTGTATAACATTGCCGCTGTTCTTATACTCTTTCAGCACCGCAACGACCATACTTATATTGTATATATATATATATATTTATATATAATGTACCCCCACTTGTGTACGTGATTATACACGACTGCTCGTTTTCATCTTTCGTGATGAAAAACTTAACACCTCCGTTCTCCCGATATACTTTAACGAATGTGCCCCATTGAGGACCCAAAGCAAAATTTTATATATATTATAGATGAGTGATCAGAGGTGAGAGATTCGTAGAGTTAGTAAAATAAGACAAAAATAACCTTGGATGATTAATAGAAAATAGAATAAAAGTGTTTCTCCATGATTCCATTGTAAGAGATCCTGATCTACGTTAATAGCTATTCGTTGTACGTTTCACACTCTTTATATATATATATATATATATATATATATATATATATATATATATATATATATATATATATGTATATATGTTTGTGTGTGTGTGCATATATAAGCTATGGATACTGTTGAGCGTTAGGCATTAGCAGCCTATTTGTAAAAGAGTGTCATGGCCTCCTGTGGCTCGACAATGCCACGGAGGTGTTCCCCGTTGGTTATCTCACAGCTTGAGATTTCTCTGCTCGCGCGACGGGACGAATGAGCGATATATTCTTTTGAGCCTCTCTCTAGCGCCGAGTCACTCTCTCGGTTTGCTTGTCTGCTCGTGCAAACGATCCCGCACACTCGGACTTCTCAAGAGCTTTTTGACTGGCACTCCATGAGGCCCACAAAACTGGGTACAGCCACACCGCGAGACATCTTGCGACCCTTGCCAAACTCCTGGCACATTTTTAAGCTCCCCCCGCATTGACGAGGCTTTTCTACCCGTTTTTACAACGATACACGTACCCGAGCATTTTTCATGGCTACTAATAAGTCAGTTTTATAAAGTTAACCGCGAAACCACAGGATGCTTTTATGATACTTTTTTACTCGTCCGTTTCACATGGGAATTCGTATTCTCATGGCTTGAGGCAACTCGAGAGATATCTAAACGACATCCAAACGCGAAATGATTTAAATGAAAAGTTAAAAAATACCCGAATAATCATAATATTCCAACTTCCGATTGATCTCATATCGGACACGAGCCGATCGATCATAAATTTAACTCTTGACCGATGTATTGTTATTCTTATCTTTCGATTTGCAATTGGTTCGATCTCGATCAGCCTAACCATAAAAATGAACACACTCATAACGATAAATTTATTCTGAGCTTAAATTTCCTCGTATACATTAAGATTAAAATGTACTTTTTTTTTTAATTAAACTTGCATCGAATTTCGACATAATTTTAAAACTATTTTTTTTTTTTCCTGTAATTTGTGATAGTCGAAAAGTATTTGAAAAAAAAATTCTCGCTCAAGGATATTCGTTCAGCCAAGACCACCATCAATGTGGGAGAATTCTAATCAGCGTGGATCATCCAGGAATTTTATATATCAACATCGACAGATTCATTAATGTTCCAAGGTCTCCGAGCCTTATTTTGCGATACGACCGAGATACGACGACGTAAATATATATATATCTATATATACATATATATATATATGGTTGAAAATATCCTTCGATCGTTCTCGCATCGCCCCCTTACATCGTTTTATCCCCCAACCTTCCTTCTGCCCCTGTCTCGAGAATCAATTAATTCCCATATACACCGTGAATGCCTCGAGTCCCAACATACGCGTCGGGACGCTTCATTCGCGCTTACTCTCTGCTCGAGCTCACAATATATCAGAGGGCGCCCTGTGCGATCCTTTGAAAGTTGCTCTTGGGATATGCACACATGTAATATACACCGTAAAACATGAAACATTGGATATTAGAGTCAAGATTGCGTCTGGGATGCGAGTGAGAAAGAGAGATGGAGAGAGAGGGAGAGAGAGAGAGAGAGAGAGAGAGAGAGAGAGAGAGAGAGAGAGAGAGAGAGAGAGAGAGAGAGAGAGAGAGAGAGAGAGAGAGGGAGGGAGAGAGGGAGAGAGAGAGAGAGAGAGAGAGAGAGAGAGAGAGAGAGAGATATGCGTTCCATTAATCCTATATACGTATATGTGTATACAACGATGAGAAAGCAAAGGGCCTCGTCGATATGAAGAGCTTCTCTCATGAAGATACGACTCGAAGATAAAGAGCGCGTGTGTGCGCTTCAAACCCTCGCGCTTCTTCGACCGATCGAATCGTCCGCGAAGAAAAAATCGCCGCGAGAGAGTACGGTGCGTTACGATAATTAGAAAATTAAATTGTCTGCCATTTTCATTGACGTAGAAAGCGATAAAACGAGCCTCATGAAAATATATACGAAGGATTTGTGCCAGATGTACATGAAATATTTTCTCGATTTTTTAAATCTAAAATCTGTGAATTTTTCTCAAATGAGAAACGTTGTGACATTTTCTCAAAATAATGAAGATTGGGAGTAATCTCGTCGCCATAATTGAATGATGCATCAAATAATTGGTTGGAATTGCTGTCAACATTTTCATTCACTTTTTAAAGGGATAATTGCGAGGAAAGTTTAAATCACACTAGCAAACACACACATCGGAAAAATTTTACATAATAAAACGTGACTTATATATAAGGGTATATATGGGGTATATATGGGGAAAAGTATCATAAACCAAAGATAATCAAAATTTGAGCAAACAAAAGCTTCATTGTAGCTCAGCGTGCGTGACTATGTTTGCGATTATTTTTATGCCAACGTCGTCGAGAATTATATACGAGGGTGAGAGGAAAAAAAAAAAAGGGTTGGTCACCAAGTATATTGCATCGTACTGGCGAGCTGCATAATACGACAGAATAATAGGGAAAAAGCATCCACCTTCCTATTTGCTCAAACGACAGGATCTCTAATGCACCTGAATGCAACTGCAATGTGTCGTGTCATAAATTCATAAATCTAGTATTAAGTGGGGCAATACGGCCCACCATATAAGAAAGTTATTCTGACTCGTAAAAATTGATCTCGTCACAGACAAAGAAAATTAGTATTTTGAAATGGTAATTTTGGTGTTGTCCAATTCACCCTCGTACTGATGTACCACGAGAGCAAAAGTCCTCGTATTAATGGAATTTCCAAACAAAGCTTTAAAAACTTAACAATTTTACTATTTCTGAGAGCTCCCGGCACTTTCGAGAGAATCAAGCCTCAATTTTCCCAAATTCCAAAAAGGACAAGGCCTTCATGTTGTGAAAATAAAATGCCCGACACGATAAATATTTCCGCCTCTTATATCCGTATGAAAATAATTGTGGTCCATCTTAGCAGCCTGGTCCATATTTCCCATCATTATTCTACAGAGTGGAGGAAGTATTTTTTTTTCATATATATCTCTACATATAGTAACAGTATCTCACTCGGTCCATCGATAGTCGCGGCTTGAAAATAGCCCGAGGTCCTCACTCGGGTGGGTGGGGGTGATTTAATGCAAACTGCGCTCGCGAGCTGCCCTTATAGCGCTCGTGTTACCACTACTATACAATATTTACCCTGCACCACCTATACAGTAATAATACGTACATCGCTGAAAAAGCAGGAAAGCGGGAATAGCGGACGAGGGAGCTGATATTTTAATACACACGCGTTACACGGGGGTCGCAAGGGGTAGGGGTAGGGGGTGGCAGGGGGTGCCGAAGAGAGCGTGATGCTCGACCATCCATCTCTCGCCCCCGCTTTTGTGCGTGTGCACGCTCAATTTTGCATACGGAAATCACGATGCATCGCTTCAATCTATGTGTATGTGTGTGTCTGTGTGTGTGTGTGTGTGTGTGTGTTTGAGTGGAAATATATACGAAGCAGCTTGTGCAAGGAACGGGATGAATGCTGGCCACACTGTTGGATTTCAAGAGCCACGAATATAAGCCACGCGAAAGGAAGCTACTCACAAAAGAGGAGGAGGAGGAGGAGGAGAGAGAGAGAGAGAGAGAGAACACCAACGTTCTGTTCAGGAAGGAAGACTGTTTGTTACTATTATCTTACAATCGTATTTTGCGCGCTGCTGCCCCTACAAATCGAAACCTGAGAGAGAGAGAGAGAGAGAGAGGGAGGGAGAGAAGCAAGCCACCCTCGCCAATTTCGAAAACGGTAAAACGAGCTGGTAGAATTAGCGTATATTCCCGCTAATTTATAATATATCAGCTGACCCAACAGCGAAAAATGAGAAATTTCATTCAGCAGGAAATCTCATGTAGCCTTGACATGCCAAGAATCAAGAAAAAAAATGGGATGACTTTAGATCGGATTTGAGTTAAATGGTCTATTTGAATCTTCCTCATTATTACTCATTACAATGATTCATTATGGAAAATTCTTTAACTCAATTTATATGTCGATATTATACTCATTTTTATTACATTGAGACATTGAATTTATAAATGTCAAAAAATGGAATAAAATCTTCTTTCATGGCTTTTGGATCTTAATCCATCTCTTTGAATTGGTCGGTCAGCATTCGCGATTTCCCACGATGCCACCCCCTCGCCGCTTTGCATGTATACTACAAAATATATATATATATGTATATACATATATATATAGTATATGTTTTTTTGTGTGTACGAGAGCGAGAACCCATATAGTCGCCAGAATTTTCGGGACTGTGTGCGAGTTCGTACATTAACTATACTATATTAGTAGAAGAGAGTATATACTCTCTTCTACTCTTCCAACGTTTCGACGTTGTTTTTTGTGTCTGGCGGGCCCTTCGGTGCGCGGATGGGTCCAGGGTCCCGCCACGATTTAGTGGCCCTAATTGCAGGGTTCGGCTATTTAATTACTGGGTTTGTTGGGGCCCTCCACAAACCCACCCCCACCCCTCTCTCTCTCTCTTCCTAGCCTCCCACCCCTTTTCTTTTTCGTTGGCTGCTTCACGTCGATCCTTTTCGCTTTCCCACTACACATCTCTCTTAGCTAAATGTGAGTACATTTATGCTCTCCGTCCCTCGTTGCACACCACATACCTATATATATATATATATATATATATGTTCGAGTATAATGCAATATATAGCAATATCGAGTCCATCCAAAATAAAATCCTCGCTATCTTTAAATCTGACCACGTTTATCTTGAAAGGTCCTGTCTGATATCATGAAATAATAGACGATAAACTCTTGTCAAGATATTTTATAGGGATTGTCAGGGCCGTTGAGTCACGCATAGGATATGAAATTATAAGAATTTTTCTTGTATTTGACATTTTGTTAAATTGGGATACTAAATAAATACATTATCCAATTTTTTTTTTGTTTTACTTCGTTTGATAAAATTTTTATAATCGATTAGAGCACTGATCGACGATGCTGGATCAAATTATTTTTATATCAAAGATCTTTTTTGCTCGTATTCAACATTTCTTCGCTTAGTTCGAGATGGTCGAGATGGAGAAAACGATTGGGAGAAAAAGCGAGAGGAATGGGCAGCTGAGGTCCACCATTTTATTTTACACCCACGCAATATATATATATATATATATTAACTTCCCCACTCTGAATCTTCACGAGGACTGGTCTGTGCAGTCCGATCTTTGGTCCAACTTCTCTCTGGGCCTACCACAGAAGAGCCAGAGCAATGAAGCATATATCACCTTCAACTCTCTTCTCATACATATATATATACATATTATGCACTCGGATCCCTCCTTCGTTCGAGGAGAATTTCTTCTCAGGCCGCCATTTTGGTATCACGGCTAAATAACGATTTGTATACATTGATACTATTTTATCGATAAAATGACCATCATCAACAAAGCAAAACAAAAAATCATAGACAAAACAATAAATTTATTTACTTTCAATCTTCGCCCTCTGCGGTAAATCATATTTACGATCTTTTGCCTCGACGGTACTTGATCATAATCGGGACGTTTTATCTCTATTAATCTGTGGGCTTACGCGCAATGGACCACGAGAGAAAATAATGATCATGAATCGCATATGTCTAAAAAGCTAGCTGTATCTCTTAAGGAATTCTCTGATGTTCATAAATCTCGTCAATCTAACGAATCAAGGAAAACCACCAGTATGAGCAATATCATCGCTATTAATGATACAAACACAGTGACCACCACCGCAAAAATGATTTCAGACTCGCAGGCCACTCGCTGAGAGTCTGCACATTGGTATATATATATATATATATATATATATATATATATATATATATATGTTGCAAAAGGTTTTATTCCTCTGTCTTTATATACGCGAATGTGTATGTTGGAATCTTTTAATCGTCGCTAATAACAGGCTGCATCGGTAAGAACGCACTACCCCTCTCTCAAAAGCGGCTACCAAATGATTGATAAGTCCATAAACCATCCTTTCCTTTTTTGGCAAGAGAGAGAGAGAAGAAAGAGGAAGAAGGAGAAAAGAGGAAGAACGACGATAGAGTACATACATACACGCATATATATATATATATATATATACATATCTCATATTGGCAGTAGAGAAAAAGAGAAAGAAATAAAAGAAAGCTCTTTTGGCCCCAAGCGAGAAGGAATGATGAGAAGCAAATGAGAGAAAGAAAGAGAGGCAGAGACAAAGAGAGAGTCCTATCTCGCTCATACAGGCTTGTAGAATCGTCGATATACTAACTAACTATTACCAACGCACATTTAAAAAGGAGAGGAGAAGATGTTTCTGTTGATGTTGATCCTGCAAGATTTCTGGCCACAAGCCTGTACAGAGATTGTGTGCGATTCATTTTTTTTTCTCCTTTGGCCCCCGCGGGTGACGTAGTGACGAGATGATGACCGAGCAGAAGAGTTGGAATCATCGTGATTACCCAGCCCGCGTAACCCGTAATACCGAGTGAAGCACACACTTGCCACCGCAGTTCGTTTTTCGATGGGGGTTTATATGGCCTTCCTGACATTCGACAAGAGGCTACTCTACCGCAGCAGCCACTATGTATTTTATACAAGAGCAAAAGAGATCCTTATTCGCTTATCTCACTCTTTTACTTCCCGTTTAATCGTCGGTTTCGCCAACTGGCACTTTGTCCGAATTGTATGCTGGGCTGCTCCCTTGGCAGGCATATACACATGTAAACTGCATATGAGGGATTCCTGCAGTTCTTTGGTGTACTCGAATTAATGACCTTCGGCACGTCCATATGTATTGTGCACATGGGTGGAAAGCTCCAAAAATTACCTGAAGAATTAGTGCTGATTTGCATATCTTCCCTTGGATAATCTCCATCCCTAAAACCTTCTAGCAAAAATTATTCTATTATTTGCTCATCTCACTCTTTTACTTCCCGTTTAATCGTCGGTTTCGCCAACTGGCACTTTGTCCGAATTGTATGCTGGGCTGCTCCCTTGGCAGGCATATACACATGTAAACTGCATATGAGGGATTCCTGCAGTTCTTTGGTGTACTCGAATTAATGACCTTCGGCACGTCCATATGTATTGTGCACATGGGTGGAAAGCTCCAAAAATTACCTGAAGAATTAGTGCTGATTTGCATATCTTCCCTTGGATAATCTCCATCCCTAAAACCTTCTAGCAAAAATTATTCTATTATTTGCTCATCTCACTCTTTTACTTCCTGTTTAATCGTCGGTTTAGCCAAATGGCACTTTGTCCGAATTATATGCTGGGCTGCTCCCTTGGCAGGCACATGGGTGGAAAGCTCCAAAAATTACCTGAAGAATTAGCGCTGATGTGCATATCTTCCCTTGGATAATCTCCATCCCTAAAACCTTCTAGCAAAAATGATTGGATTATTCGCTAATCTCACTCTTTTACTTGCAGTTTAATCGTCCGTTTCGTCAACTGGCATGTTGTAACTTTGTAAGGGCTTGTTGGGCAAGATGCACACAAATAAAATCCAAACGATTTCAGAATTTTTTCGATGAAATCGATTTAATAACGATCAAAATCTTGCATCCCGATCGATCGAAAGCTCCAAAGTCAGATAATGAATCAGTGCTGATTCTCCCCTTTGGATACAAAAAAAGTCAAGAAACATGGAGAGCTTTGGAAAAAGTGCTTTGACAAGGTTGCATTTTATATTGCCTTGGATAATTTCCTCGTCCACCCCCTCTACTATAAATAATCAAATCGATCGTGTCTCTCGATCGTATGTAATCGTGAATCAAGATCGTAGATATGTTCCGCAGGACTGGTTTGGCAAAAATGGAAAAATCTTGAGGAGCAGCTCGCGGCTGTTTTAATAATTATTATATCGCGAGCTGGCCACAGCGAGAGTTGTAATACCGGATCTTTATAATGAAACGGGAGTGCGTGGATTGCTCGAGATATGGCGAATTGGAAAATTTACTGAGAGACGCGTAAATAAGTCGTGAGAGAAAGATATGAGAATTCCCGTATAGCTGTGCTGATGAGTAGCCACGATCAATTAATTCCTTTTGCCACGATGTGGCGATCGATGATGATTAAACGTTGGGTTCGTTATAAAATCTTCCGCAGTTCCTCCTTAATGGATCTCCATCATTCTTGCTTTTAGTTATAAAATTCTTGGTCACGATCTACGCGTTCGTCGTTCAGTTTTTAATGAGGCAAATGGATTTATTAGTTTCGAGTGAATTTATCTCGAATAAAATATATGTATTTTAATGCGAAGCAATTTTTTTTTTTAATCAGCATGAAACTTGTGAGAACGGTTATTAATAAAATCTATTCAAACAATTGAATTATCAATAATAATAATTAATGACATTTGTGAAGTTATAATACTAATAATTAATAATTTTTTTTATTTTTATACAAATAGAAAATAAGTTTCGATTAATTTAAATAAACGTTATTCAGATTGAATAAGTTCATACTTCTCGGTGTTGCTTCATGCTGAGGGAGGTACATACGAAAGCACGAGAGAGACCCCACGCACGCTGAGATCTGCACCACTCTTGGCCCTCGGGCAATGTTAAAGAAGCGCATATCAACGTGCAAGATCGTTTCTCTCCCATGAAGCTCTTCAGCATTAACCCATGTTTGGCGTTTAATCTCAAGCTACAAAAAATATTAAATGTAATAAATTATGCATTTTTGTTTTTGCACATATAAAACGTATTTAAAGAGCAAATATAAAATCAACGTTGAGCTAACGCCATGAAGGAGAAAAAAATCTTTTATCAAGCTCTCCTCACGGATCATCGCACCGGCCATCCATCGGATAAGCGAGAGAGATTTTTTTTTTTCTCGTTTTTTCGGTAAATCCTGCGACGAGAACGAATGCGTTTCCCTTTCCGGCCGGAAAAAAGGGAACTCGCTTGAATTCCGGCCTTACAGAATCGCTTTTGCGCTATTTCGATGCCTCTCTCCCTCTTACTCTCTCTCTCTCTCTCTCTCTCGCGACACGTGTCAAAGGGTGAGCTATTTTTCGAGGGGGCCTTTCACCACGTAAATATTTTTTATACTCAAGTTTACGATTTACGAAAAATTTTCGTTTTTTTATACTGAAAATATGATATATCCGAGGCTTTACATTTTGTTTAATAACTTTGAAAAAATAGAAAAAAATCTACAAATCGGAAAAACGAACAAATCATAAGAATAATCATTGCAATTAAGGAATTAAGTTTTGCATACTATATAGTCGAATATAAAGCAGATTCGCATAGGATTCATTCTCGTATCTCTCTCTCTCTCTCTCTCTCTCTATCTTTCTCTTGCGAAAAAATATCTTCAAATTTTTAATTGCACACAGAGTGCGTAGGGGGATGCTCTCGTCTGGCTATTATTCTTTCTCTCTTCCAACGCAGCTCGCTAAAAAGTGTATCCACATAACATTGGTTACTGCAGTCTTATTTTTTTTTCGATAGAAGGTTTTTTTTATTTATTTTATTTTTTAAACACGTTCTTTGAGACTTCTCAGCGCGGGAAAAAAAAAAATTGCTGCACAAGTTAGTATATATAGGCAAGGAGAAAAAGATATATAATAACAGACCGCGTCCATCTTCGAGTTGTTTCGTTCTCTCTCCAACAGACGAGAGAAGAAAACGCCGTGTCCGACAGCTCGTTCTCTCTTCGTTCGAGAACGTCTGTCTGTTTCGTTCGGTTAGTGCTCTCTGGCACTTTCATAAATACAATCCAAAAGAGCAAAGGGTCCCGCTTCTCGATTTTTCATCGTCTATACTTCATCCACTCTGTCTCTATCTCTATCTCTGTCTGGCGTCGCGCGCAAGGCGCCGTGGAAAAACACACGTCGATCTTATTATTATTATTATTATTATGAACTTGTACATTTTTTCCACGGAAACTTTCTCTCTGTTATACTAATAGATAATGAGCCCCCTGCCCTCGTTAATCATCGCTAACGCGATCGTGATCCCCTTTAGGTTCGATCGTTGCACCTTTTTTCCCTTCCTCCTTTAGGAAAAACCTCCAAGTACTTAACGAGCACCTGGCGCTGTTAGAGAGTCCAAAAAACCATCTATTTGCGTTAAATAAAAAGTTATTCTGTGTTAAACAAAATCCTCATTATCGAACACAAGTTTTTCACCATCTGTGAAAATGTTTCTATGGTAAAACGTTCTTTCATATATATATATTTTTTTTTTCATTTTTAATTTAAACATTTTTATTTGAGTCTTTTTTGTCTTGTCTCGTAAATCGAAATCATTTTGTTAGCCATAAAATCAGTACTGAGAAGTACTCGCTAAAATTTATTCAGAACGAAATATTTGCGAGCGGTAGGGAATTGATGAAAAAAAATAGCCTTGAATAAAAATAGCTGATTTGAATAATTTTTGTTTCACTGAAATTACATTAATTCAAAAGAGAGAAATTCATTTTTTGAACGTGAAGAAAGGAAAAATGCAGTGAAATAAATGAATCTTGGAATGGTTGAATCATATGACAGTATATAAATTTCAATGGCAAAAAAGAATAAGTCCTTCCTCAATATTCATGTATACACCCTTTAGTGGCCTCACGATCGGTCCAAAAAGTAGTCAACATATAATATATCTCTATCACCCCCGAATGGTTCCCACTGCATCGAGTTACACAACCCCATTAAGAACTTCTCGTTCACCATTGCGAGGAGAGCATTATTGTGTCGTCTTACAGAGCACATTGAAAAAAGCCTTCCATTCACTGGGCGCGATTCACCTCTTCACCCAAGACTGTCTTTTTTTTTTTTCATCACCCGTTCATTCATGGGCTCGTGTATACGCACTCTGGCCCCGATGATCCTGCTAACTGGCGGAAAGGATCATAGAGCGGCGACTACTTTATGCCTGTGAGATATATTAGAGAGAGAGAGAGAGAGAGAGAGAGAGAGAGTACTTTAAGAAGATCAACGATGCCGACCCAACCGACTTCCTGTCTCGAATATATATATATATATATATATTTATATTTAATTTTTTTGCTATTCATTCGATGAGATAAATGAAAATTGTGAGATAAATTCGGTGGAAAAAATGAATTTGAAATTGTTACGATTTACAATTTCATCGTCATTTACGTTGAAATATTATAAAATTAATATGGCCAAGTTGAAATTGTCCTATGTTGAAATTTTATCCCAGGTCCTGTCTTTAAGAGTTATTTACAGGATTTCCGATCGCGATACGAATTATTGTTATGGGTTAGTAGCTTTTCTTCTCATTTTTCTCGATACTTTTTTCCCCTAATTTGATGGCTCAATTATTCGCGCTTTGGCGCGTGAAAGGCGAGCCTCTCGCATACACATAAGTGTATCTCTCTCGTGTACTCACGGTCGTTAGATTTTCCACGTGGATACCTAAATATGTACATCCACAAATATAGTGTTAGCTACATAATACTAGCTTTGTCTATATTATATACTTATATATATATATATATATATATATATATATATATATATATATATATATTGCGGGGAACTCGCGCGAGCGAGCAGCGAGTTCTCTCGTCTCGTCACACCAAGCGAGCCCAATCAGATAGTAAGCCTTAATGGCCGCTCATTTTCACGGTAAACGAATTAAATGCCGGAGCTATACTTGACGATGAGAGCTTTGTGCTCTCGTTGGTGGAAATGCTATGGGAAGAGAAAAAAAAAATGAGCATAAAGAAAACGAGCAGCGATCGATGAAGGTCGATTATATTGTACACTATTTTATAAAATGAAAAAAAAAGAAAATCATCATTATTCGATAACAAGATCATTAATTATCAATTATTATGAAGAATTATTGTCAAAGAAATTTTATTGTACAAATTTCTTGAATTTGGAATAATTTTCATCAATTCTTTTATGATGTAAAATTGATTAATTCATTGTTTAGTTTATTAAAAAAATCATTTTAAGAGTTTTGTTTCGTTCGAATGGGCCTCATCGTTGAAAATGGACAAAGTCTCTCATCGGGGATGATATAATGACGAAAAAAAATACTATCTAATTATGTATATAATTACAGCATGTTGTGTGAATAATTTGCATAGTTCACGGTGGAAAAACGTGGGTGCAAACTACTCTCGTTGACCTATGAAAATTGAAAGCTCGATAATATCGAGGCTTGTTTATCTCGTGTCTTCGGGATTTAGCACTTCTTTCTCGTTTCGTTTATATCGAGACTGGCAACATTTATTAACATTTTCTCTCTTGTGTGGCTCTTTTAAATGTCGCATTACCATGCATAGTACCCGATGCCCTGTATATATTATATGGGCAGTTTTACCCTCGACGATATTGCGAGAGACACCCGACATTATACGTACTGACATTTTACCCTCCCTTGTGCCGATTAATTACCGCGTTGCTAGATGCAAACTACATATATACATTATATAGATACACACACACACACACACATATATATATATATATATAACATGTGATGAGTATAGATGAGTTACCAGATTTTTTTTTCGAATCGCCATTATTTCAACCATCGCACCCTCACCGCCCGAAGAAGAGTGAGAGAGCAAAGGTGATGGCGGCATCTTAAAATCCTGGACGATAGCGACAGCATCTCAAATTGTCCGACTAATTGGTCGAGATGGGCTGGCTGAATGAGGAAAGAGAAGAAGACGAAAAAGATTTTGAGAGTATCGGACTATGTGATATGTCGGCCATATTTGAGAGCTCTTAGTATATATATAGTTATGATTGGTATTATTTCTATATATATATATATATATACACTAATAATTGTGAGATACACAAAATGCCCCGATGACATTCACATATTTCTCACGATAATGTGCTCGCTATCCATTGAAAAAAGCATTTTTTTCCAGCATTAACCACGAAATAAAAAAAAAATTAAAAATGCATCCAACATCCAGCAAAACGGCAGAATTCGGCAGAATTCGGCAGTCCCAAAATGAAATTGTCCAAGAGTATTAGAAGGGTTCTGGACAAAATACAAGCATTCCAGGCAAAACGTAACCACAGTTAATATTTCCCCATCATATCCTATCAATTTTTTGATTTTCCAACAAAGTGCTACAGTCAATCTCTAATGACGAAAATTCTCACCATTACACGAGCATTCCCACGCATCTCTTATCAACACTAAACATCTTTTCTCCCCTCTCTCACTCATCCTCCATCGCCGAATAAAATACGAGGGCAAGAAAAAAATCTTGGAAGAAAACAAAAGGACTCTTGCGCGTGAAGCCAAAATGAAGGACCAGAGAGAGAGAGAGAGAGAGAGAGAGAAAAAAAGAGCGAAAACGAGAGAGAGAGAGAGAGGAAACCCACGTGATCATCCAGAGAGAGTTTTAATTGGTGGAGAGCTCTACTGGCTCGAAGGAATCAAGTGGGGGGTGGGATTGGGGTAGGGGGTGGCCGAGAGGGTGACTAGCCACGCGAGAGAGGATCTCGTGGCTCGTAAAACGAGACAAGTCTCATCCATATACGCACAAATACACACTCAAACTTGCTACACACACCCATGAAGAAAAAAAGGATAAGGAGAGGAGCTTCTCAGTTCGACGATATGCGGTCTGCTCGGGCGCGTGGAAGCGGTCGCGAGAGGGCGGTCTCGAGCCCCACCAGAGCCAGCAAACACCTTCTCCGCGATGTTGTGACTATATATATATATATATGTGTGTGTATATATGTAAAAAAAAAACTTCCCCCTGCGTTCTTCCACCGACTACATACACATCATCTTCTTTCTCATTCTAACGCCTTTCTATCGTTTCCTTCTCACTCCCACGCATGTTTCTGCGGCTTCTCACCCTCTTTATTGAAGAAACTCAAGGCGTATTGGACATATACACATGCGCACGCGTGTGCATACGCGCACGCAACTCTCAGCTTTGCTACGGAGAATCATACTGACTATATATATATATATATATATATATATATATATATATATATATATATATATACACGTCTTAGGGAGTTTCTCGAGGGAAGGAGAAGCACGTCTGCGATCTACACACGTATCCATGTATCAAAGCTATACATGTAGCTTCATGGGCATATATATATAGATATACACATATATATATATATATATATATATATATATATATATATATATATATATATATATATATATATATGTAGAAGGACCCGCGTAGCCAGCTAGCCGCGGGAAAGATCCGCCTCCGCGCGAGCGCCGTGCTCGAGCCGCACGCTTCTCTCGAAAAACCTCAGTTATAATTGTTACCCGCTGCGAGAAGCACCATTTCACACCGTGTGTGTTTTTTCCATATCGCAACTTACCCAATAATTGTTCAATCTCATACCTTACATGGCTCATATTGGCGAGAAGGGTTGACTTGAAAATTTTCTTATATACTCCATCATATGTGTTTGGATACATATATATAGAACTACATATATATAACATTCTTATCTGTTACTCGTGATAAGAATTTCAAGCTTTTCTCCACGGCTATACGGATTATTTTATATTTCATTTTTTTTTAATTTTCCTTTTTTTTTTTTGCGATTGGAACATTATTTTATTTAACGATATTACATGTAAAGTGTATATATATATATATTCTCGCGAAAAACTTCGTCACGCTGTATGCGCGAGCGTGAATTACAGTGATTACGAGCGTGTTTCCATCGAGTCGCGGCTCTCTCGATACCAATTTTCGAGATCAATCGCAATTCGGTGCTCGTGCGGGCGTTCGCGCTTTCTCGAGATAGCGATATATAATTCGGGATCGAATATTTTTTTTTTTTTTGATTTTTTTTTTTAATAGTGGATATATCGATCTGAGGCCCGGAAGGAGGCGAAATTGGAGCTGACCGAAGCTCAGCAGCCGCCGCTTGAAAATTATACGCACTTGGAAATTATACGCGCCTCTTCTATATATACATACACACACACATATATATATATATATTGGCGAATTATCCCGCAAGTGCCTCGCAAAACCGCGCATCACCTGCCCGAACGTTTTGAACATGATCGCCACAAAGGTGATTCGTGACGATTACGCGTCCATTTTTTTTATGTGAAATTTCGCACTTGGGATTCGAATCAACGATCGATACATAAGAAGTCGAAATCGATCGTTTGAAAAAAAAATCGTTGAGAAGTCGAAAGAATTTTGGTGAGAGACTTGAAATCAATTCACCATTTTTCACGTGATATTTTCAAAAAAATTTTGAGTGGTTGGCAAACAAGTGGAAAATATGAATTGCGCTTATCAGTATCCGCAACAAGCTCATCCGCAAAACGTCATGTCGATGCAGAATACAAATCAACCCAATCATCACTCAACAACTGATACGGAATTTCTGGAGGTAATTTGAAAAAAAAAAAAACAAAAAGATGCGATCTCAATGTACGCATTTTTTTGTAAATCTGTAAAGTTTTGCACTCACAAATATAATTGTTGGCGTGACCGCTTCTGGAGGGGGGAAAAATCACATCCATCTCTCGATGCACGTCGCGATGGAAATGTCAAAATTTATGCAATGCTGATATTTTTTTCTTTTTATTGAAATGAACTCTTGAGGATTCATGGGAAAATTTAATGTAGATATATGAACGATCTAGCTGAAAAAAAAACATAAGTTATGCTCATATGGACTCAATACGCCATTTTAATTCAAGGCTATCGAGATTAAGGTAATCATAATTTGTGCTAAAAAAATTGCAGGTCGTGCCAAAAATTTTGAGCGCTAAGCTCGTAATTATCAAATTATTCTATCGTTGGATTATTGCGTCGGTATTTTCGTATTTATATATTTTTGTATTTAAATATTTTTTTACAAAGTTGCCTGTACGAACTATTCGGTAGCAATGACCGCCATGAGTCAGAGAGATTAGGATAATCAAGAAGTTCGGTTGTAAATTCAGAAAGTCTCATAAATCCTTTCCTACTCTAGAGCGTCGATGGACATTTTAATAACCGACGATTCAATTAATCAATTCAATCTAGAATATTTATCGTGGGAATGAAAAAAAAAAAAAATATTGCGGAACTGCCTCGGGGCAATTTTTTGTTCTACGACTCTCAGCGAGAAGAAGCGATCGGAGCTGCTCGGAATATCGCGAGAAGTTTATATCGAGACACAAGAGAAGAGTATCTTGATTTTACCCTCGGGCAACCCTCTCTGAGCCCAAAGAACTCTATATATATATGTATTTATATGTATATATGTATTTATATAAATAGCCCTTTGAGGGCTATATAGGGGGTAAAAAGTGAGGATGAGGCTTCTCGAACGAAGGGGATGTCGACGGACGCGCCTTCCGCAATTTAAACTCGCGTTTCCATAACGATATTTGACAAGATCGAGGTCGAACGAGTTTCTCAAAGATGTGTGCAAATTCTGGGCGGGCTTGCCATCCCTTCGTTAATTGTTCATCTCCCTCTTGTCCTTTTCACAGCATCCATAACCGGCCAATACACGACGAGACACCCCGACCCTTTTACACTCGCACACGCATTCTGTATATGCCAATTCGAAGGTTCATCATTCAATTTATTCGATTGCCAATTGGATCTCGATTTTACCCCTCTGTGTGCTTTCCCCTGTACAAGCTCTCGCACAACCCCCTTTTCCACAAATCACGTAACGAATCGAATAGTTGCAATTTCCCCGAGTCTCTCGAAAATATGCAGCAATAATTTTCGAGATATTAATGGGAAAAATAGTTAACATCAGTATTTCGAGTTTTCTTCATATTTTTTTGGATCCTCGGGCATGTTAGTAGAATAGTTGCAATTTCCGCGAGTCTCTCGAAAATATGTAGCAATAATTTTCGAGATATTAATGGGAAAAATAGTTAACATGAGTATTTCGAGTTTTCTTGATATTTTTTTGGATCCTCGAGCATGTTAGTAGAATAGTTGCAATTTCCCCGAGTCTCTCGAAAATATGTAGCAATAATTTTCGAGACATTAATGGGAAAAATAGTTAACATGAGTATTTAAAGTTTTCTTGACATTTTTTTGGATCCTCGAGCATGAAAAAATATTAAATAATATGAATTTTTATGTGATCATGTAGCTTTTCACTGGGTGAACTACTTTTCAATGATTTTTTTAAACTTTGTTCGTATCAGTTGTAATACTCAGAATGTCGAATTATTCAATATATAATTCCCGAGGTCAATCGATACAATCAAACGTTACGTACGTTAGTGCGTTATTTCATCACGCAATCTTACGATTTACGCCTTCTCAATAGATACAATGCAGCAAAGGGTTATTAAAAAAGATTATTATTATTATTTTTTTTTTTTTCAACAGTGCGAGAGTCGCTCTTGTATTCATAGGTCAAACGATTCGGGTCAGCTCTCTTGTTTAACGCTTTGGGCCAAGTGAAGAAAAATTATGTATCTGTCGAGTTGCTTAAAAGATTTCGCCATATTTCTCAATTCTTCGATCGTAGAATTATTCCTTCTGAAAAAAATTAGGACGTTAAGAATTTTCGAGAACTCGCTGGTCACTCGTTGGAAATATTCAGTAATTGGAACGTTACCGATCGTTTGAGTGTCCCTAAATTTGACATAATTGTTGTTGTATCGCATAAAAGATTTTGCAAAGAAGTAGTCGAGCTTTTTGCGCGAAGTAAGACGAATGCGAACGAGAAGAAGGGAAAGAGAGAGAGAGAGAGAGAGGGAGAGAGAGAACGACGCTGCTAAGGGGAGGGGGGGGGGGGTATTAATATAAGGGCTCGATACGTAATTATAGTGATTACCGTATTGCCAGAGGGCGGACGAGGGCGTCTCTCAGTTTGCACGTCATTTTGCAATCTCAACTACCAACCTAGGTACATGCGCGTGAATTTGTCGGTAGTTTTCGATTTAACGGGCTTCTTTAATTTTTCTTTTTTTCCTTTTCGATGACTAAACGGTGTCACGTGTATGGACTGAGACAGTCGATCAATGGAGGAACGGGTGATGTCATTAATAAAGATCTTATGCAGGAGAAACGAATCAGCCCAAGGGCAGGAGTGCCAAAAACGGAATCAATTTGATTCATTATAAAGCTACACTTGGTAATTTGCGAGTACGATGACACTTGTGTAATTTTGTACCATTTTCTTATCTGTATCTTTTAAGATAGATTTTTTTAACTCGGAATATAACGGATAAAGGAAAAATTGAAAAAAAAAAATTACACCACAACTTTTCCATGCAATCAATAATTCGTACCACTCTACTTTTGGATTAAAACTTTATTCACATCGATGGAGAATGGAATAAAGACGAATGTCAAATATAATCGAGTCATTCAAGCTTTTTACAAATAATAATAATAAAAAAAAAAAAAAACATCTACACCTATACGGAAATACATATAGAATCATGAAATGCGTTTGTCCGCAGTACTCTGAGAAAGAGTTATGGAGTCTCCTATAAAGAACACCCCATAAATCTGGGCTCTCGCGTTTCTCTCGTTTCTGGACTCGTGGTCAGTTGCAAAAGTACGCGTATACACTCTCTCTCTGTACCACACTCGTATTCGTATGAAATCCAAGAGAAAAAGAGAGCTCTGTTGGCTGCTGAGTTCGTAAATCAGTCGCAGACGTGAGTTTTCTTCACCGTATCTCGCTATACGCGAGTAGTAGAAGTTTTTTGGTATATACGCTGAAATATATATGTTAGACTTTGAAGGTTAAAAACTAGCTCCGATATAACATATAGCCATCAGCAAAAATGAAATATAGCCAAACGACTCTTTTCTCTCTCGCTCTCTGGTACTTTGCAACAGTCACGTTGACTCGCGTTACATGATCGACGATCGTATTATTTCGCCGTCACACTTTTGTTTTTGTAACACATACCGTGCTATTAGCAATAATAACACGGCAATAAGTAATAATGATCCTATGATAATAACGAATGATAGTTATAGCCACACACGCGTTAAGAATATTCCGCCAGGTCGTATATTAGAGATTATGATTCGTCGGGGTAAAAGAATAAAAAAAAAAAATTATTAAAAGTAGCTGAGATGTTCGTTCAGACGACATCGTTCTGCTCTTGCCATCAGCTCGTTCTATTATAAAAAAAAATTCCTTCCTCCTCCTCCTCCCTCCTTTGCCTCCACTCGCCCTCTTGCTCTCATCTCTTCTCATCTACTTACGAGAGTTACAAGGTGAATCTTCATTTTCGGCCATATCCCAAGGAACTTTTGCCGGGTACATGTACGAAAAAGAAAGCGCTCTCCTGGTCGCCGAGGGTAATTATTAGACCATCAGCACAGCATCTCTCGTCGGCCGATCGCCACATGGCAAAGACGAGGGGAGAGAGAGAGAGAGAGAGAGAGAGAGAGAGAGAGAGGGATGAGCGATGGAAGGAGATGAGACTTAGAAAAGAAAGAGAGAAGCGAAGAAGGCAAAAGGCGACGAGGCGCCTCTGGTCGCTTCTCGACCAGGCCACCACATCTTCGCTTCACATCACACACACATACACACATAGACCGCCCTGTTATTATCCGCCCCCGTGGCCCATTTCCCTTTCAACCCCGAATACCCGCTTCACTATTTCTCTCTCTCTCTCTCTCTCTCTCTCTTCCATTCTGCCAATCAACGATCCATCATTGAAAGTCGATCGCGAAAGGATCGATCGAGAGTGGCCCACAGAAGCCGATAAGTATATAGATCTCAAATCAGTGCAGCGATCGGCAGTGGCGACGGCCGAATGAGAGATTCTCTTAAGATTCAAAATCAAACGAGAAAAAGACAAATGAATTTGCCGACAAACTCTGATCATCGTGTTGGAGAACTCGGAAGAAATCTTGTGAATTCTGGACTGATGCTGAAGAAATTCTGATCGTCGATTTTTCATTTCTAATGATGAATCCAAACAGCATAATCACTTTGGAAGCTTTTATGGATTTTGGATAAATTTTTCGTATCCTTTTCAAATCTCTAACTCCAACTTGAGGAAAAGAAAACCAGCCTGACCAGCGTTCCAATTAAATTTCGTACCACCATTTATGCCCTCAACGAGTTCCCCTTCAATTAATCCAAATATTATCCGACTCCCATAATGCGCTCGTGGCTCTTGAGTTCCTTCCCAGCCCACGCAACTTTCCTCACAAATGGACGCTGATGGTTATACAGTTAAATCTCTCACGCGTTCAATAAATCCAAGAATAAATTCCCTGCGAGAATTCCGGAAAAAATGAGAATTCTATTGGTCCGTTTCCAAGATTTTTTTTCGGTTCTATGAAGGATCATTCTATTCCTGCAACAATTGTAACAATGGTTCCTTTTGGTTTGGCTCGTTTCGTCCCTAGCACGCGCGCGGTACGCCCATCGACGATTGTGCATCTCTCTCTCTCTCTCTCTCTCTCTCTCTCTCTCTCTCTCTCTTTTAGTTACGTGAATATCCATCTTCTCACTGCCATGAGCGTCCTCTAGGTCTTTCATTATAAAACATCCCTTTTCTCGCACTCACAAAAACGCCTTCTACATTCGCCCTCTGTGCTCGCGCCCCATTTCCTTCTCGCGTCCGACGGCAGTGGCAAGAGAGGTGACCCAGTCTTTGCCGTACAAGCTCCTGTACGCAATACAGCCCTGAATACTGAGAGTTGATCGCACCAGCTTTTGTGGATCTATGACACGCGATATCCGCATCATCGCATCCGTCGTACCATCAACGACGGAGTTGGCGCCAAAAACTGGGCTGGGCATTCGTTATACATATGTAATACGATTAATACAATCCTCTGCTTTCCTCTCTCACTGTACATATATACACTGTTCTGTTCACTCTTCACTATATATATATATATATATATATATAACCATAAAGCCATAACTCCGACCAACACCCCATCGTTCCACCTTTCCTTTAACATCACGTTTCATCAATTTGCGACCGAGACTGAACGTATATCATCATCGCGTTACTTCTATCATTTCTTCCATTCGTATTCCCGGGTGTAACATTTCGAGGCATATTATCCCTTTCACTGCGTAACTGGATATCCTCGTTACTTTGTCAAATGAAGAAATAATTGTCTGCCGCCCAGAGCCTTGGACAGCGTTTAATACGAATGACGAACCATTCGGGCTATTCCCCAACGAAAATGGATATACAAATTGCTGTTTTCAAGATTATTAATATTTTATTACGAATGAGTGGAGAACAGTGTTGGTGTGAATTTGAACCACTTGCGTGTCTCTACAGATCGGAGGGAAATCTACATAAATGAGTTTACATCAGCAGGGAAAAAATGCACCTCATGAGATATAAAAATATTAAAAGTTGAGGTCTTCGATAACCGAATGAAAATGGTTCATTGATTTATCTACTTGTGATTGATTTTTCCTAGCAAGACTATAATCGGAAAAAAAAAAGTTAATTTATAAATCAGCTCTAATTAAATCAAAACTACACCTAATTTATATATGAGTTCTTCATATTTCTCTCTCTTTCAGTGTTTAGTGTGAACGAGAGTTAAAAGAATTCCCAAAGTTCTGAATGAATTCTCAGTTTGTGTGTGAGTGAAAAAAAGAAATTGTTTAGAGGAAACTGTGGGATGAAGGAGGAGTCTCAGAAAATCACCGCGGGTTTCCTGTGCTTATATATACAAAAGAGGATCCAAGAGATCCGTAGAGACCTTTGACGTAGTTGCCTAGAAAAATTATGAATGGTCCACGATTAGATGGTCGGGATCTCAAAAGGCTCGTCATCTCTCTCTCTCACGGTGGCGCCGGCCGTCTTCCTTCATTAGGGATAAATCAGGTTCCTTAATGCGAATGGCCGTAGAAACGTCGCAGCATCGATATACCCATTCCCGTGCGCGTGTTTGTGGCCATCAGGGAGTGATCAGTGGCGTAACGACAGCCGGAATCTTTCCATAATCTCTCACGATCGGCTAATCGCGTTAATTGATAATTTGATCGAGTGTGGATACGCCAATGCCGCGCGAGAAACTAAACGTAATTGATCCCCCTTCCCCTTCTCTCCGAAATGCCCACCATCTCGCTCAATATACACGATTCACAAAGTCTTTAGCCAGTTCATATACATGGCATGTAAAATAAAATTATGAGGCCAACACAAGTCGATGATGAGGCCATTTGAAATTCAAACTCACCGATTAAAATCACATTAGGAGAGAGCCAGAGTTCCTTTATATACACGATTACCGTGTGGAAATAAACTTGAGAACAAATATGCGTCGAGTGTATAAACACGCCGCGTATTCAGATCTTTTTTTATCATTTTTGTCTCAGTGTTGGCATTTGGTGAAAACGAAATGGCGGCCAGCGAGATCCGCAAGTATCTCCCATGAGAATGAATCTAGAAACTCTTTCTGGCCAATTCAGTCCACGGAAATGAAATTCCCAAATCCGAGAGGAAAGATATCCAGCTAAAGTGAGACAAGAGTGTCAAAGGCAAATGGGAACTCTTTTATCCCTTTGGGCAAAATCTTACACATGCCAAAATTTTTCTACCACGCAGCCTCTTCCCTGATCTCTGTCTCTCTGGACACATCTAGCATGGATGCGAAATAGTTTAAAAGCGTCCGAGTCAGACGCGAGTGAAAGTTAACGATAAATCTTGAGCTGAATGGCGGAACAGCGCCAGATAGAATCCAAAGAAGAAGAAAAAATTGGGTAAAAGGTGCACTAAAAAGGCACAAAAAACCAGAATCGGTGGGCCTGCACCAGGGTAAAAGGAACGATGGGACAGAGGAAAGTAGAAGAAAAAAGACAAAATCGGTGATAAGGGATGTAATACAGTGGAATGAGCGAGTAAAGTCGATCCGTTAAAGTTTGCACGGCGAGGAACGAGAGTTTCAGCGTCGCGGAGTTGCGCTGGTTCAGCCAGCAGAACCAGCGAAAGCATCGGCGCCTCCACCGTGTAATGCTGCGCGCGCAATTCACGGTTGATACGGTGTCGTCTCCCCTCCAATTGTGCAAGTGTGTGTGTGTGTGAGTTTGAGTTCCAGCAAGTTTCGCCTGATAATGTGCCATGTCTATCTGTATCTGAGTCGTTGAGTTCGTGGCGGGGGTAAAAGTTGAAGTGGTTTCAGCTGGTTGTAGGCGTTTGGAGGCGTCAACGATTTCCCAGGGGTTACCTCCTCTATGGTACGACCCATATTTTTTACCATGGGTCTTTTTCCCCCTCTAGCTGGTTGTCCCGCTCTTCCCCTCACTCTCACTCTCTCTCTTTCTCTCTTGACACGGAGAGAATGGATTTCACTCCCTCCCTCATGGACCATGGGTTAGAGAAGAAGAGCCGAGAAGTGTGGCCAGAGCCAAGCCACACTGTACCCTACCACCTCGCCTTGACTACGTTTGCCCACTACCATTTCCCCTGGTGGCGTTCTCGTCGCTGTTGGCGTTTCTGCCGGGGCAAACCCCCCCGAACGATCGGCTGCCCGGCAGTCTGTTACGGTACGAAGAACGGGAACCACGTTAACCCGGTTCCCTATCATCGTTGTCCGTCACATAGGCGAGAAAAAAAAAAACAATCCCGCGCACTTTTTGTTTATTCTTCTTATTCTGTTCCTCATCGAAAAAAAAAAAACGGAGTTAACGCGCGTTGTCGTTTTACCAAATAATAATAGAGAATCTAACGAATCAATGCAGTTGAGGGAACCTCCTGCGTTCGAGGAGCCACGCGGTCTTTCGAATTCGACTCTCCGTTTCATAATTTATCATTTAAACAAAATTGTTTATTACACATGTGCTTCATAAACTCGTGATTAGCCAGCTGTGATCTTAACGACGCGTTTATTTTATTTTTTATTATTATTTTTTTTAGACAAACTCCCTCGTTATTAAGTTGAATAATAATAATAATAATAATTTTGATAATAATATTATTAAAAGAGAGGAGAGGAGACGGTGGAAGAAATTATATAAGAGATCGTTAATTCGTGCAACAGCCTCGAGGAAGCACGGAGGCCTTTGAAATGCTGACCGACATGACGCCGGCGGCGGCTGGTCAGCTTTATCCCCAACTACAGTCCATCAGCAAGTCACCCGCTCATGGGCATGTGGTGAGTGTCCCTTTATTGACGTTTTAATCGCGCACAAACGCAGCACTTGTTCTCAGTGTTTAATTTCAAGCAATGGACTTTTGTGGCATTTTGTTTAAATTATGTAATTGTGGAAAAATATTTAGAGAAGATTAATTAATTATTTCGGCAATGAAAGTCTTTCTGGACAATTATCGGCGAAAAATTATTGCGAATCGCGAGAAGATTTTTTTTGGGGTTAAATATCGGCCGACGGTGCACGAGATTCATCAGTCCCTGTGAGTTGATTATTTTGCCGACAAAAAAATGTGAGTCATCTTGACATTTTGACAGATCAAGATGACTCTAGAGACGAGCAACTTTTGACAGGGTCATTTTGAGTGCCTCTCGTCAATTGGATGACGTCAATCATACACCCAGCTTAACTCACTCACGATAGGGATCTTAATCCTCGTGCACGTAATTCCAGCACACAGGTACATCGTCGGGTTTGCCGATTCAGCCCAGCATCATGAGAGCCTTCGAACGCCCTCTTTTTTTCTGCCCCCTGATGGGATCTCCAATCGCACTCTGGAGATCAAGTGCTACTGTTTTGTCGCGCCCTTTTGTCTTCCTCCCTTTGACCTTTTTCATTCTCGCAGCTTCTCGGACCACGAACTTTTAGTCATCCGATTCGTATCAGGCTTGAGATCTCAAAGGAAGATCTTGGATCTCCGACTTTCCAAATGAGCAAATTAGCGGGACATTCTGTTCGCTTAAAGGGCCATTGTTCTAGGCTGTCAAAGCAGCACGCCTTTAAAAGTCTTCATCAGGGCCCTTTTTTTTGTTCCTTTTAAATTTTCTCCAGCATCACATTGAAAAATACGAACCGGAGCAAAAACACGATCGAGACCTCCGCAGTACTTCCGGCTACCGGAATTCACAACGTACTTTTGGTAATGTTCAAGAGAGCCTTTTATCGTGATCGGATTACGCTTTACGGATCATCCAGGATGATCCGCTCTGTTTTGACAGAAAAGGTGGCCCTTCTTGATCCTCAATATGTGCTCGCACCACACACTTATAAATCCTCGCTGTACATTGCGCTCTGTGTCGAGAGAACATTCGAGAGAAGCTCTTTGGGATTTTTGAAAGTACAACGTTAATACACGTGTACAAAATAATGCTTCGAGCATATGCCATTTTTTTTTTCTTCTATTTTGCTATGGTCATTACCTTTTTTCTACGTATATCTAGTAAAATGTTTTTTTACGACTTGGTCAGAGGCATGTCTTACGTCTCTTTCACCATAGCAATCTCATTCCTGATCATATATACATACACATATATATATATACATTGCTCACTGTCTTTTTTTCTCGCCTCACCGCCAATGATTTACGAGAGTCAACTTTAAAAAAGTAATTAAATCCCCTCCCTCTCGGACTTCCCATCCTTCACCCTTCATCTCTCTCCCTCATTGCTGAGAAATTCTTGAGACTGCCGGCATATTATAAAACGAAGCGATATTAATTGAGTGCGTAGAGAAAAATTTCTCTGTGTTGTGCCGAAATTAATCTTGGTGAAAAGCCCATCGTTCGAAGGCCCTCTCGGTACGAAGAGGCCAGGAAGCCCTCTCTCCCCTCCCCTTCACCCTCCCCTCAAAAAATGCCTCGAGGGATGAGGACGTTGGCAAACACGTGCGTGAGCTCTCTTCGCTGCTACTTTTTTTTTTCTCATTTTTTTTTTCTCTCATCTCCAAGACAAATCTGACCAGTCATCGTAAACTACTTTGCACAGCAATTTGTCCGTGACGATCGCCACTTGGATCGTACAAGAGTTATTAATATATTGTTTATCTTTTACTTTTCTCTCTCTCTCTCTCTCAATCTATATATTCGTAAATTATATATTCGTTATACATCTCGTGTGTGTCAGTTTGGAAAATTTTGAGATTGTATAGTTTTGTACCATTTAGTTTTTTGAGCTTGCTCGTAGTTTAGTTTTTTTTTTTTTTTTCAAACATGTCAAACGGTCGGATGTCACACAGTAGCTGCTGGCAACAAGAATAGTACTTTGAGGGGGGCACGCTATGTCTCGTCACCCCCGTCGACGACTCATTCGAGACCCAAATGTATCGAGTATCTCTCCCTCGTTTCTCCCGCATATGCCTCGAGATATACAAAGAAACCGTCTCGTACAGATCCTTGCGCAAGGTTCTCAAGGATCAAAAGAAGATTCTCTCTCTCTCTTCTTTGCTGAAGGTCTCTCGTCGTCTACCTGTGCACCGAGCCAATTATTTATCTGATCTCTTTTGTGCTCTCTTGAAATGCGTCCACCGACATATAGTGATAGAATGACGAGGGAACGAGGAAAATGAAGAGAGAAAGAGAGAGAGAGAGATCCACTTGACAGGAGATGCGTGAGACACGCCGTAACGCGACACTCACTTCCTTTCCTCTTTTGGGTCATACGACGTCGTCACCCGACGCTGGTGCATCCCTACAATACTTCACTTGTTCATTTTCAATCCTTATTATGATATAATTTTTTTTTTCCCTTCTCTATATACGTTCCAAAACATAGCAGGAGAATTTCGTCACAAGCAAAGATGAGACATACGCACAAGTTTTGGCAAAATTCATCAATCATCTTTTCTGGAAAGTTGCTGGCATCTGACTAAGAATTTATAAATATTGATAATTGTTTCGTTTCTCACTGGCAAGTAGATAGTACCAAAATAATCCTTGAAAGCCTTAAAAACTGTCCAAGCATATAAAATCCTGATAAAATTATAGCCGAAAAAAAAATGTCTCAATTTTGCTAGAAGGATTCTTTACTAGAAAACATTTACCAAAAATGAGGCCAAATATCGTAACCGCAATTTTTTTCAATGATTTACAAAAATTCACGTAAATAATCAAAGCAACGCCATCTGTGAGAATGACCCTTAACGTATTACACTGACGACGATATACTGACATATAGAAGGGGTTAAAAGTTAAAGGGGTTAAAAGTTGCGCTTTCTTGATTTTAATCGCAGAGTTCTAAAAATATAATGGACAATTCATACGATAGTCGAATCTCAATATATCACAGCCTTTTAAATCTTGAACAACTTTGATAAATATACTCGTGACATTAATTGAAACTAGGTAAAAGAGCTATAAGTGAATAATAAATAGCCTCGTCTGTGTGGAGTATCATCGGTTGTCAATTTTTTCTTATTCTTTTCATCGAGTCTATAAGAGAGTTACTTTTTTATTTTTTTTTTCATCGTATACCTCAGCATAAGATCGATCGTTCGTGTCAATATACACTGCGTCACGACGTCGCTCAGACGACAATAAGACAAACTCGATTCTTCGTTGGTTGCAGCTACTGATAGGCCTCTATTAGTTATATCTGTTACACACATACACACACACACACACACACACACACATGCAACATGACATACTGTGAATTTTCCAACCTCATCGGGACGCGTAATATTCTACAACATAGAAGTACAAAATTCTGCATAGATTTCCTCGACCTCCAGAGTCAGCTAAAATAATGCATTTTCCAACGTCCCTGTTTGACTCTCTCATGAATTTGTTATTCCACGCGATTGTGGATGGCTGAAGTACGCTTTGTGTTTTTTTTTCCACCGATATACTTTTCTTTTTTTCTTCTTCTTCTTATTCTTTTTTTTTTTGCTATTCAACGATAAAAGTTTGTTGAGCTTTCCGAGCTTATTTCGCATTGCATAGGATCGATTCTATTACGGAAATTCAAACGTTGGTATATTCACTCACGCATCGATGATTCTATATATATATATATATATATATGTATTTAAAGTGCTTGTTGCGTAAAAGAGGCTTTACAATTGAATATAATGGTACGAGTGTCGCCAAGTTATTGGAGCTTTCGCTCCACTTCACTTCACGTATACATAGAACGATCTCGGCAATGTCACGAGAAGCGAGAAGAGAGCATCTCTGCAACGTAATCCCATAATCCGATTCGGTTTGTAAGAGAGCGAGAGTGGAGTTCGAGCATGTCCTGAAGAGTCTCTGCGTCGTTTGACATTTTCGAGTTCAACAATGGACTGCAAAGGGCCACGGTTATATTTTGCTCTCCTCTCGTAAAATGTGCATGTACTCTGTGCATTTTGCGGGCACCCCGTTTTGTCGTTTGTCCGTTCATTCGTCACGAGGGATGAAAAGACGATGGGCCATTAGACGCGGAGCGAGCTTGGATTTTTACCTGGTACAACGGAACTTTATTGAGAGAGTAAAAGAGAGAGGGAGTAAAAAAGAGAGAGAGAGAGAGAGAGAAAGGAGAGAGTACACAGCTTAAAAAAAACTCCCGAATAACGCGACAATCCCGTCCTAATTTGTCCAGTCTGCGGACGAAATTCCAAACTTCCGTCGTCGTTACGACCGCAGTCCAATTTACGGAGTAAACATGCAATCTTCTCTCAATTTTTTCCCTCGAAATATTCTCATCACAGCGTGAAATACACTTTGCTTCAATTTTAGGCTCTTTAGCTTTGTCCTTAATTTTTTTTTAAATCACTCAAGATTACAAGGGGCGAGCAAAATGGGACATTGAATTTTTTTTCGACCAATTCCAAACGCTTAGGATATTTTTTTGAATTCACATTTATGATAAATTTGTGGTATGGATTTTGAAAATAAAATAGGGCAAAAAAATTTTGGAGTGCATCTGGAGAAGAGAGGATTTGTGGGTGAATTTCTCGCGTATATTAAGTATGCAGAGATTCGTAATATTTTATTTCATTTGGTCGTGAATGATGTTCGAATGTTCGTAAATTTTTACGGAGCAAAAGAGAATGGACATGCGAGGAGTAAATACTTTACCGACGTTCATAATATTCACACCATAATACAGAATACCGATGTGTCCCTCGTACTATTCCATGTGTCAGTTTAGCGTGCGATATTTTTTTGAATTCACATTTATGATAAATTTGTGGTATGGATTTTGAAAATAAAATAGGGCAAAAAAATTTCGGAGTGCATCTGGAGAAGAGAGGATTTGTGGGTGAATTTCTCGCATATATTAAGTATGCAGAGATTCGTAATATTTTATTTCATTTGGTCGTGAATGATGTTCGAATGTTCGTAAATTTTTACGGAGCAAAAGAGAATGGACGTGCGAGGAGTAAATACTTTACCGACGTTCATAATATTCACACCATAATACATAACACCGATGTGTCCCTCGTACTATTCCATGTGTCAGTTTAGCGTGTGTCTATTGCCTAGCAGTGAAGGTCTAGCAGTTTTGGGCCAGCAGATGTTCATATTGGGAGGGCATGCAGAGAGGGGTGACAAAATGGCTGCTTTGCCACATTTCGTCGATGCTCATACATACACGCGAGGATATTTTTACCACCACTTTGTGCGGTGCCTCCGCGAGACTCTGCGAGAAGTATGATTGATCGACGTACCGGAAATGATACCTTCCGCGATGCGTAAAGCGCAACCGGCTCCCCCTATTTCACCTTCATAGAGAACTCTATAACGTACAATTCTTTTTGCGTTCTCGTCGCCTTTTTATGCAACAACAGCTCTTCTCATTTTTCCAACTTTTCTTCCACGCGACAAGAACGAACTTCCGGCACTTTC
Organism: Dyspetes luteomarginatus; assembly: GCA_963669185.1. Classification (NCBI taxonomy): domain Eukaryota; kingdom Metazoa; phylum Arthropoda; class Insecta; order Hymenoptera; family Ichneumonidae; genus Dyspetes; species Dyspetes luteomarginatus. Next base: position 2,601,521 of record OY769908.1, on the reverse strand, counting down.
GGTAAGTTTGTGTTCCTCGAACCAGCTTAGCCAGAATATGTCGATGATATATACAAGATGTATATTATTTCGCAAAAGTTTCATTGTCGAGCTTGAATAATTGAATGAAACCTTGGAATAATTACACGTGCATATATGCACGAGGACGATATGTCGATAAGATGCTTTTGCACGCTTGCACACCTCGTATCGATTTTCGTCTACTGTGAATATTCACATATGTACATCGAAAGAATGCACGGAATATGCGTGGATCGATAGTTCGGAACTTTATGAACAAGAAATTCGACAATGTATACAATCACATATGGTACACGATGAGGGCTGATAACGCTGGGGGAAGATAATCAAATGTCCACGGATTTTTCCCAAAAATAGAAAAAAAAAAAAACCAGATTGAAAATCTTAGAAATTATTCTAAAAAATGATTTTTTAATAGTTTAAAATATTATCACTGCCTAAAGCTTAAAATTACTCAAATATTCCTTCGAGTCTTTTGACACAATTTTTTTCCCCATCGTCTATCTACAAATTCACGTAAACAAATTGTTCTCCAAGATAAGAGAATTTTTTATGGCCAACAAAGCCAAAAAAATTTTGGTCAACAACGAAAAAGGATAAATTATGAAGGATTGTTGGAATTCATACGAGAATATATTTCACAAAATCAAAGTTAAGAAAACAATTCTCTGCCTTTTCCAATGTCGAAAAAAAAAAACGTACTCGTCTCGACATTTTTGATCTTAGAAACTGACTCTAAATACTATTTTTAACGCTTAAAAAAATCTACCAGACCCCCAAAGGTTAGAATTATTGAAATATCCTGTTCAAGTAAAACCATTTTTCGATGCTGCTTTTTCTATCGACATCGTCTATCCATATATTTACGTCAAGTATACCTATTCGTTGCACTCTAAGATAGATACGAAATGATACACGTGTGCATATCTTCATGCCAAAGGCACGAAACAGACGCGGCGGTGGGGGCGGAGGGAGGAGGATAATTGAAAAGAGCCAAGACGTTGGTTGTGGCAAACAATGTTCATGGCTCGTGCGTGCGTTTTATATCGAATTACCGGGGCATTATCGGGGAAAGGGGGGGAGGGGGACGTATCAACGTCGGGCGTCATTGCGGTCTGGCCGATCGGGCGCGTCCCTTTTGCTCCTATCTTGGTACCTTAATAATAAATGCATCTCTGTATATACACAGAATAGCATAATGTGTATATATATACATATATATATATAGCATTTGTGTGGCTCGTATATGGACGTGTGCTGGACCATCCCAAGAAAAAAGGCCCCGAGGCCACATCCAGCTCTAATTCTCTTCACTCTTGTGTACTCCATATTGTAATACAATACCCCTTCTTCCTTATACCGCTGAGACTTTATCGGATCAAACTCTGCTCTGACACGCGTGTTCTTCTCGAGCTAGTCGCACGAGCCAAGACTAAGAGGCAGAAAATGTGAGTCTGTTAAGCAAGAGGACGATGGAAGGATAAAATTGAAAGAGATGAGTGAGCAAAAGAGAAGTGAATAAAATATACAGAAAGAGAAAGAGAGATAAAAAAAAAGTCATGACAACGGGGGGGTGCCAAACTCCCGCGGCGCGAGCCAAAACACCAAACACCCCATTATATAGCCACTTTCTCTCTCTCTCTCTCTCTCTCTCTCTCTCTCTCTGGCTTGCCTTTCATCGGCTTTTTCATCTCAAGCTCTTTCTCACCACCAGCTGGCGTGATTTATCGGGCCGATGATGTGTCCGATCGAGTGTGTGACGGGAGACTGACGCTCATCGAGAACGCCATAAACGAGGCAAATGCATTCTGTGCGAGTGACATTTACTTCGGGACATGCCAAGCTATAATTCGAATAAGCTAGATACGTGCAAGTCAGCCATGGAATTTTTTTGACAAGATGCATAGAAAAAATATTTTCAATATATTTTATACAAAATTTTGGATTTATTTTACAACAAACTTCTAATGAGTTAACTTCTGTTTAATTAAAACCTTCTGTTGCGTTTAAAATTTTACTTTCTATTCGCTAAAAAGTCACCTTCAACCAGAATTTCGTACGAGTCGGAAAAGAAGAAGAAATATCATTAACAAAAGATTCTCAGGCACAAATTATTAAGCTGTTGAAATTTTCACTTTGTATATCCAAAAAACATGACTGAAGAATATTTAAAATATCTTTCAAATATTATGGGAATGGCCGAAAAGTTTGATATGCCGAGGATATTTTCATTTCATCGGGGGGTAGATGTAGATTCGAGAGGACACGCGACCGCACGTGAGACAGACAAATATATATTTATATAGTTAATTGTATGACCGTATGTAAGAGCTTAATTGTCTACATATATATATATATATACAAATATACGTATACGTGTGCGTGACCCGTTCGTAATCGATCCGTATCCAATGCGTCGCTTTTATATTGATGGCTAAGAGACAGTGAATGAGGCGATTGAATTGTGCATCAATCGATGACGGATCGAGGGAAGTTCACGTCCGCGAAATTGATAGATTGGAGCGTTAACTTTGTAATTTCGTTACGGTACCTTCTCTCTCTCTCTCTCTCTCTCTCTCTCTCTCTCTCTCTCTCTCTCTCTCTCTCTCCCCCCCTCTCTCTCTCTCTCTCTCTCTCTCTCTCTCTCTCTCTCTCTCTCTCTCTCTCTCTCTCTCTCTCTCTCTCTCTCTCTCTCTCTATCTCTCTCTCTCTCTCTCTCCCTGTTCATACACACTTCATAAACCACCACTACATATCATGAGCCAGTTGCTTTCAATTAACGACCAAATTTGCCATTTTTTTACCATCTCCCATGTAATATGCACTTTTGCCAGTACTGATTGAAAATTATTCGCAATGTCCAACGAGAGAATTACTTAACACCGTGTTAGCGAGATCGTATTAATACGCATCTGTGTTCTGTGTACATATAAAATGAAGATAATTTGTTGTTTTTGATTAAATCTCTGAGTGTAGAATATTACCTTATTTCCCTCGAGACCGCCATATTGCCGAGCTTGGACATGAATGCTTCATCTCTCTCTCTCTCTCTCTCTCTCTCTCTCTCTCTCTCTCTCTCTCTCTCTCTATATATATTTTTTATTTTTATTCTTTTAATATTTTTAAAAAATCTTTTTTATAATACGGAATAGTATATTCGTGTATGGGCGCGAGTTGCAGGAAAGGACGGGTTGCTGGCTGCAGCACGGTCTCGTATATACAACATACGCGGACGGACAACACCGCCGCGAAGCTCACGTACGTACATTTGACTTTAAACCGGTTTTCACGCGGTAATTGCGCCATCTTACATATATTCATACGTATATATATATATATATATATGTGTGTGTGTGTGTGTGTGTGCGCGCGCGTTTTTATACATGTGTGTATAATGATAACCAGCAAACGAGCGGTGGAAACTCGTGGAAAGTATCATTATCTACCGTTCTCTCCGGCTGCTGTATCCGCGTGCATAGATTCATCTTCATATATCCAATCTATATCTATACATATTCGTATATCGTGTCTTCACGATGTACGAGCGAGAAAAAGAGAGGGAGAGAGAGAGATCGGAAAATCGGCGTCCATTGCTCTCTTATATACCTGAGCCATTATAAGTGCGATCAGGAACGACCGAGAAAAAAAAAAGGAACTTGTGCAAAACCGGGAGCCACATTCGAGTTTTGCCTAGAGCTAAAAAAAAAAGGAAAAATGTACATGAGATACTTCCTGAAATCTTGTCCACGTTTTGTTGGCAGAAAAGTTGGAAGACATCATCGGGAATTTTTAGTGCAACTTTTAGATTTTTTGAAACGATTATTATTTAAGGGTTGTTGAAAAAGTTTATTTACACTTTTAGCAATTGAGCAGTTAAATCTCGATGTAGTCTCATTAAACTACGTATTTGATGAATTTAACGTTAATATTTTTTGGTTTTTTTGTTCCAGGAATAAAATTGGCTTCTCATTATACAGGGGAAGGTGCGATTACCTTAAAAAAAAAATCTCTGATTACGAAAATAATTTAACATTATTTTATAAAAAAATATTAATATTTTGATAACTAATTTTTATTAGACTTATCTTTGATTTTAATGTCGATTACCTTCTTCAAGGGATAAATATAACGAAAGAGTTTTTAATTATTAATTGGGAAAATTGTATTATAAAATCCGATTGAAATGTCACAGCACGTGTGTTATCCGGCGCCATTTTTCCAGCATACTGCTTCACGGCTTCGACGTCCTTGCGAGATTGCTCTCAATTTCCATTTTCAATGCCCTTATTGGGACACGAGCCCCGGGCGAATGACTTATCATTGCATAATCGTTGCATAAATACGCAAAGAGTTTTGCAACTTGCAGACTGAGCGCAAAATATTTCACTTTACACGCATGCGAAAGTCTTCCGAACGATCTCGTTTCTCGTTAACGGTGATAAAACACATTGACATTTTATATTTATGATTACAAATATTTATGATTAAAATTTATGGGAACATAATTTATTATTTATATCTATCTATGATGGTGAAAAAGCTTGCCAGATAGCGGGACACTTGAGGTTTATCTCCTGTGTTTCATTCTCGTTTTCCCTCTCTCTCTCTCTCTCTCTTGCTCTCTCTCTCTCTCTCTCTCTCAGAGTGAGAGATGACTCGATACTTTCGGTCCCACCCTCGCCAGCTCATGAATTTTTATGCCGGAGAATTTTTCCCCAATCCTGGAGAGAATTCTCGTATCAAAAGAGATTTGAACGAACACTTTTCCTGCAACGTGACAAGCAGATCGTTTGATCTTTTAAGAGGAGGTTTAGCATGAATCGGGCTGTGAGGGGTGATAGAAAAATGTTTATGCTCATCCAGGGGTGAAAATTTTTGTTCGACAAAATAATCCAAGAATTTTAAAAGAGTTAATGCCGATTCCCTCTTTGTCCTGCTATATAGAGCGGAGCAACTGGAATCCACAAATTGATTATCAAGCTTTTCTGCCACAGAGATATCTGTGTCGAACAGTTTCGCCCAATACCAGTGTAATTTATTTAGGACATTCTTTGGCTGTGAACACAAGAATTGTTTCTGCAACCCCCTAAAAGCACCAATGGCTGCTTTGTGTTCTCTCTCTCTCTCTCTCTCTCTCTCTCTCTCTCATATATATATATATATACAGTATTCGGTTCGCCACTAAATCGTGAAACAATAAATTGTGGATGAGAGTGAGCGTAGCAGAAAACGTAGAGGCCAAAGAGCACTGAAGAGTAACCCCTCTTATGGTGGCTCTTATATATAACGGGGGATGATGTCCTCGATGGGGTGGCCTAATATGTCACAGTCTGTTGCAGTGATCTCGAGCGAAGCATGCAATACAGCCCGTGGGGGGTCTCGACGAGAGAGCTCAAGCGAGCTGTTGTTGGCCTTCTCTCTCTCTCTCTCTCTCTCTCATCCCACGATTGTTACACGACATATATATAGGGATAAACGGGTATATATACGGGGAACGCGATCGAGGGGTGGTTTATAGGGATATATGCTCCTAATGGAGTGATTCAATAGCGATGATCTGATAAACTGGAACCCCATGACGATCGAACGTTCTCACCGTAGTAAAGTAAAATATTTGTACACCACATATATACATACATATATCTATATATATATATATATATATATATATATATAATATGTACAGAAATACGTAATGCGCCATCGTGATATCCGATAAAAAATATTTTTCAATTCACATTAACTTTTCCCTAATTGAGAATTCACTTTTATTTCGAATATTTATTCCTTCAATTATATATATTAAATTCTGTTTCTTTTTTTTTCAATAATTTAGCAAAAGATCATTATAAAGATTGACGTAATGTCGGAAAATATGAAATATAAAAAATAACATGTGAAAAATTCATGTAAAAATGTATTTCTCTCGTGGTATTTCTGCCTCGTGTCGTTTTTTTAGTCACGCGTGTGTAAAACACGAGTATGTTTCGACCACGGATACGGGACTCTTTCGCGTATATAATGGTGTGTCGTGTCTCGCGCCATTCTGCACGCACCGGCGCACAGACACATTGTCAAACACGACCCGATGTGTGCACCACACCGAGTGCAATGAAGCTATAAATTCAGGAGACTCGACGAAGACACGCGAGGCAATTTGCTCTCCAGCCAAGCTTGTGATGTATATATATATATATATATATATATATATATATATATATGTGTATATATGTAAAATATATATATACAAGAGTTACACTTGCAGATATCATCACATATACACGTATGTGTGTGTGTGTACAAAGAGACTCGATTTTTTGCGATATGTTGCTGCTGAATTTTACACCATACTCTCTGCACAATTTTTCTCGTTTAGCAATAATTTATTACGAGCCATTTGAAAATTTCTGCGAGAAATATTGCGACAGTACCGATAATTAAAGTGATCCACGTAGAGCTCTTAAAAAAAAAAACATTTCTTTGTTATTTTTGTAGCCCATGTGTAATGGTTTTATTTCACAAAGAAATGATTGATAATAATTTGTATTTTAATGGCACATTATTAAAATACAGTTCTTCAAGTTTTATTCTCATTGGATTCTTTTCTGCTTGTTCTCAATGTATTCCACATTGATGTGTTTCCATTTTAAATTGGCGTTCTCACGAAAGACACAAAAGTTAAACAAAATGCTTGGCCATCGTACGTGTTCTGTTCTACGATAGTCCTGATCTTCAGCTACTCGTTTCTTTGCTAGTACGAGGTTCCATCACATTACCTCGTAGTTCACTGTATATACATTATATATATATATATATATATATATATATATATATATATATATATGATGTTAGCGCACGCCCGCGTCCAAGCTCTCTGGAGCTACACGAGTTACATATATATACATATATATATAGAAGGAAACTCTAAAGCCGTTTACTGCGCTACATGCACGTAATGCCTATAATCACGGGGAGTATAATTCATAGTCGCGGTAAGCATATACTTTTCGTCTCGTTACGTGTTTGGCGCACTCTTGATTGTTCGGGGAACCGCGGACGCGCGCGTCCGTTAGATAGAAAAATTTGTGCGCAACGAAAAACCAAGAGAGAGAGAGAGCGAGCGAGAGGCAGCAAGCAAGAGAGAGAGAGAGAGTTGGGAGCAGCTCCTTTGCGGATCTGATATGGTCAATATGTCGCGTGATGACGCCATTGTCAAATTTGTCTTTAGAATTTATCATTTTTACAAGGAATATGAAGCAGTGAATCCGGAATTACTGATTCATCATGGCCGCAATTACATGCAATTGGCCGAATGTCCCAGGCGACGAAATCTCCTCAGCCTCCTATTTTTTACGATTACGCTTTTCTGTGCAGAATTGCAATATGGCGAGTGATAAAAGATTTTTGAGGTCGTTTAAAAGGCTTCGGAAAAGTTACCTCAGCTGATGAAAATCCGCTGAGAAGAGAATCTGCTGAGTGCAGTGAATGAGACAGCGTGCGCAACGCAGCCTCCCCAGCCTTGCATTTCATTCAATGAATGTAATATGTATATATATATATATATTATGTATATATATATATATATATATATATATATATATATATATATTATATATATATATTATATATATATATTATGTATATTATATATATATTTGTGCACCTGTTTGCTCGAGAATACGAGATACCGCGAGCCAACGAGGGTGAATTACTGTCAGTTTGTTGTTACACTGTACCCACTCTTATGCCTCATGCACTATATTTTAGACCACAGAGAAATATATTCTGTCTATATTACACTCGGACTTTGCTCTGCGGAAGCAATTCTATATTCATCGTTCCTCTCGTTTATTACGACAAAACTCGTGACATGAAGGATTTTCTTTACTACTTCATTCCAACCAGTGAAATTGACCACGCGATACGCGATTGAAAACGTTTCCGTATTATAAGATTTTTGTGATACTCATTGTGCTGAATTTGTCATATGGAAATTCGTCACAAATTCATAATCAGCAGGAAGATTAAATTTATGTGGGGTAAAATATGAATCTTTGTTTTAAATTTTGACCAAAAATATTATAATTTATTTAATTTTGCTTGTCGGTGGATTTTCGAATCGAGTATATCTTGCAATTTTGTAAGAGATTTTCTATGGTGGATGATCGATTTAAGCCAATTTTTTGAAAATTCACGTAAATTAAGTTATCTGTACAAATGAAACGACATACGCTAATTTATAGTTAAACTTCATTCGATTAGACGAAATCAAAAGTTTCGATAATTTGAAATCAGCAGTTTGTCACACTTTAAAATAAAATATTGAAAATTTCCTGTTAATTACAAATGATGATAAATTTTTATTGAGAATAAAAAAATGTCATATCAAACGGAAAAAAAAGATATCCTTGTTTCTCTCAGAGGTCAACTGCCTTATTTAAAATCGCACAAGTCCCATTTATTGCCATTAAATTATTCTCAAGGCATTCTTATATTACCTTTTTTTCAGCCTCCTTCAACTGATATTCCATATTAATTATCCACGTGTCAATTAATATATATATATATATAAAGGCTATAAAATATATAATCAACAATACAGTAAATTGTCCTATAAATATTTTAATCTTTATGTTGTCTCGGAACATCGATCTTCAGGAAACCAAGCATTTCTACAAGCCAATAATTCTCATCTCTGATAATTATAGACATTTTCCCGAATTCTCTAATATTGAAATGCAAATTGAGAATCGACACTCGCACGCATATAACTCAGCAAAAAAAAAAAAGCTATCCACATAAGATCAGGACGTAGTCGGGCATGGAGGCACTTTGAAAGATTATTAATTCATCAACGAGCGTGACAGCAGCGCCCATATTATATATACATATATATATATATATATATAGACCCACTCGTTACGAGTATATTAATTAAGTGCGGAGATTGAAAAGTCTGATCACGCGTAGGCGACTTTATTATAGAACGAACTTACAGGTCGGTGCGTCTCTCTCGGCGCCTCCGCCTGCCTATATACATTTCCTAATTTTTCACAATGACGAGGGTGGAAATCTGGTCTTTATATAGTAATAGTCGCGAGATAGTTTATTAATTTAAAAAAAAAAAAGGAGGTGTGGTGAGATCATCTTGTACCTCGGCACGTCTTGATAATGATTTATTTTCGTGCGCGTTCACGTGGCAAAGTAGGCCATGATTTTAGATTCAGTGGCGGACACGATGTTATTCACGTTGAAAGTGCGCTTCCTCTTACCGGACTCTACATCATGCGTGTATATTATATATATATCTATATATATATATATATGTATATATATATGTATATATGTATATATATATATGAGGTCCGATGGGCTGCAATGCTCGTGTTGTATAGGACAGATCAGATAAAACGCGTAGTCGTCCGCCTCCCGGTAATCGCTCGTAACGTGAAAATAGCTGCATCGCGTGTACGAATCGCGCGAGTTTTGCACTCGCTCTCTCGCGACCGCCGATCAAAATCCACTTTGATCTAGGATTCATGTGTACGTATCGCAATAACCAGAGAGGTAAAGAGAGAGAGAGAGAGAGAGAGAGAAAACGTTTGTGTGGAAATTGGGTGGGAGAAAATATTCAAAATAACGAGAAGCATTAATTTTTTTTCAAATCGAATTCCGCATATTTACAATCTTATAAAAATCCAGTTCTATTTATTTCTGGCAACTTGCAGCCCTCTGATAAGCCACAGAGTTGTAAGTTCGTCGAGTAAAATGATGAAAATGTCACTATGTTAGTTGGTAATTAGGTAGAAATTTTTATAAAGATTTTTCTAGTCGAGATGTCAATACATTTTCGTATATTGGCATAGAATTGCAGCATTAAAAAATATGAAAATAGCGATTGTGTTGTATTCTGTCAATGTGCGATGTGCCATCGCCCGAATTACTATCGAATTTCTGTATTTAGTCAAGTTGAAATGTGGCAGAGTTGCATTTCGGTGCAGTTACAACTAGTAGAGTTTTAAATATTCTTAACCAGCTGAGGAATTTTATGAATAGTTCACACTGACTATACGAATATCAACTTGTCCTTTGTAGGTTCCACACAAATATTTTTCACCTCGATGCCCGTGAAACTTTTCGAGCACGCCGGGGCTCCTCTGATATATATAATTGAAAGAAAGCCGCCGCCGCCGCCGCCTCCTTCGAGTGTGGACCACCAGGGTGTGCGTTGAGAGCTATGCTATAAAGTCAGGAATATACGAGAGAGCAAGAGAGATAGAATTTGAGGGAGAAGAGAGAGAGAGAGAGGGAGAGGGAGAGAGAGAGAGAGAGAGAGAGAGAGAGAGAGAGAGAGAGAGAGAGAGAGAGAGAGAGAGAGAGAGAGAGAGAGAGAGAGAGAGACAGAGACAGAGACAGAGACAGAGAGAGAGAGAGAGAGAGAGAGAGAGAGAGAGAGAGAGAGAGAGAGAGAGAGAGAGAGAGACAGAGACAGAGACAGAGACAGAGAGAGAGAAAGAGAGAGAGGGAGAGAGAGAAAGAGAGAGAGAGAAGAGTTGAGAATATACACATATCAAGCTTCTTTTGGCGGTACACAAAAGTCCAGCAGGTATATCTCGATTAGATTTATTTTATATGAAGGTTTCTCAGCTCTCTCTCTCTCTCTCTCTCTCTGTGACGACGTAAATTAACCAGATTTTATATGATTGTCCTCGATCGGCAAAACTATCTCCAATGCACTCTATGAGTGTTGATTGAAAAAAAAAAAAAATCCTCCACACTTTTATCGCGTTGGATTCAATGAAATTATTTTTAACTCGTTAATAACTTTGCTCGCTCGATATTGACGACATCGTTGAGACGATCTTGCGACGTTATCGACGAGTGACGAATGCTGACGGGTTTGCCGAAAAGTACATCGTTAATAAATATAAGGGCTTCTCGAGTTACATGAAAAAATATATAGGTATAGATGTGTATGAGAATGTTGGGCGTTTATTACGAAAGGCCGGAGGGCAATTCTTTCTATATGCTAATGTACATCGCTACCGGTGCTCTCTTTACGCCTTGGCTCCTGGTTTCAGTTCTTGCGCCAAGAGTGCGAGCGTTGTTTCTCTTTTTTTTTCCCCTCTCTCTCTCTCCCTTTATCCCTTAACGTTTTTCTTTTTCTTATCTCGGTTATTTCTCTCAAGCTTGAAAAATACATCTCGTAATAAAATATCAATCTTCGTTTTGAGACGTACAACACATACAGAGTGACAATCGTGAGAAAATATTTTATGATTTTTTAATTTTTTTTCCATAAAAAAATAGTAAATTTCTCAGCACTGACTTTTGTCGCAGTGTATAATGAATTTAATTTAATATATGTATTTTGTTTTTTTTTTTTTTTTTTTTTTCAAAGCGTCGAAATTTCTCGTTTGCATGATAAAGAGAATACCGGGCGATAGATCGGACACTCGAGTGGCTAATTCTCTCCGGAATTTTATGTACCACTAAATTATTTCATGCAAATGCCTGACGCTTCCGTCCCTCCAAGTCTCTCTCTCTCTCTCTCTCTCTCTCTCTCTCTCTCTCTCTCTCTCTCCTTGGTCATTTTCTGCAGCCTCGAGGTCTTCTCTATAACTGTATATACAAGGAGGCCAGTTATTCTAGAAGCGAAGAGAACGCGTTCGTTGGCTCCAAGTACCTCTGGCCACGCATCAGCTCGGTGCAATTCATGATTTACAACGCCCTCATTATACTAATGAAGACGTAACATATTTTCAAAAAAAAACGAGAGTTTCATTTTTCCTAATAACAACTGATTGTTCGTTCTTCTCGGTGCTTGTGTATGGATATTGGAAACGCCTCGTTACACGATCGGCGTTACGACCACTTCTGGCTCGTCGATTTTCTTCGCCTTCGTAGAAATGATTTCCCCGGCTACTTATCTACATATAAGTTGTATACATACATACATAGAAGAGTATTCCAAATTTGGCTACAGGACTATCAGAGCAAATTCCGTTTCTTTGAGCAGAGTTCAATTTTCCTAAACGCTTCGACACGCGAGAGGTGAAAAAAAGTATGTTTTGACGACCCAGGATAAAATTTGCCTCATGAGGATTTTTAGTTGAGTTAGCAATAAAAAAAACTCTGCGAGGATCCTACACCGTTTCTTTTTTCCAAAAAGAGATTTTAGCCACCGAGACTGTAAACATGGAAATGATATTTTAAAATAAATTATGTAAATTTAAATATTTTATTATGTTTATGCAGCGAAAGCACAAAATACAATTGACTCAATCCTTAATTTTTCCAAAAATTGAAAAATCTACTAAATTGATGTTAAAATTGTGGCTCCAAAATGATCCTCCCACACGTCAAAAGGTTAACAAATTGTGCCCCAATTATTTTAGGCTTGTTTTACTGCTAACTCAACGAATCGTCCATCAAACCCTATGCTTCATGGAATAAATAAAATGAATATAAATTGTGACGAGGAAAAAAAAGAGAGGAGAAACTCCAACGAGTGGAATTGTACACATGGCGTGTTGTTTTTTTCGTTTTTTTTCGTCGCGCGCGCGCGCATTTTGCACAGAAGGTTGCGAGTGCTATGATGATGGTGGTGGTGGTACGGTATATATACAGGGGTGTAACCGCGTTAACTGGCCACGAGTTATAGCCGGGGCTCTCGGTAATGCCCGCTTAATATTCAACGCCGGGAGCGCGACAGATTTACGAGTGCTAATGAATTAGCAGCCTTGTCTCTCCTTTGGGATACAAAACGGAGTCTTCTTCGTTGGAGCCCTATAGCCCTCGAAGGGCCATGTCAGCTTTCGATCGTTGTTCTCTTTCTCTCTCACAAGCTCTTCGACGTGGATCATTCTTTTGTCACAGTCATTTTTGTCACGATTTTTCTCCACCATTACCAAATAGACTGAAGAGACTAACTTTGCTCGAGAAATCCAAGTCAATGGTCAAATTTTGCGAGGGAACCGCGAATAAGGGTTCAAAGATCCTTTGCTCATGGTCCATCCCCAAGGTCGACTTGGACGATCGTTTTTATTTTTATTTTCCGAGTCCGTTACACGGAAATCGTTCGGAGGTCTTCGTCGATCAGGCGATTTAGTCAGGGTCACTAGGGGAAAAGAGAGTCAACGCATTGAAGAAAGAGAGTGAGAGGGATGGAAGTGGGAATTGGCGCCCCTTTGGAAGATGATGAGGCTCAGGAAGGACGCGGCGAACGCCGGAATAAATCTCTGTAGCTCCCTGTTGGCCTGAGGCCACATGGCAAAAGAGCCTATATATAACTAAGGGCTATACATATATTTATACATGTATAGAGTTTTTGGTATCTTCGTGTTTTAGGCCTCCGGTATAACGCGTCATCCACCACCGAAATATTACAGGGAGAGACGCAATGATCAGAGGTCCCATCGCGGTCTGTGGACCATCTCACGCGCCCTTTATATCTCTCACGAGATGGATTTAATTAAAAAACATAATTTAGAAGGTGGGGGGTAACAGGTAGCCGTGAGAGGGAGAGTCTCTCTCTCTCTCCCTCTCACGAGAGGACGACGGTGTGGGAACTGACCATCGACCGCTCTGTGTATGAAAACTCATGTGTGGATGTGACTTCTCTTCTTTCTCACTCGTGCATTTTTCGTTCAGCACACATCTCATATACACCATCCTTGATTTTCATGCCGCGATCCCTCTCCTGCCTGAGGCGGAACACTCTCTCATGAATAACGTTATTAAACCTCTCGGTCTATCTACTAAACTCAACTCCAGGAGGCCACGAATTTAAAAATTACAAAATTTGGTCATCTGATCATAGATTATGCAATATGCTTACGTGTTATTGCGTTTATATTTATATATACGGCGTATTGACGATATGACTGAAATGAGCTAAACAATTTCAGAATCATAAAACCATTAAAATGATTTTATGAAGAAAAAAAAAAAACATTGTAAAAAATATGAGAACTGCATTACTCCCTGGACAAAGATTTTTCTCGTAAATATTTGAGACTGCTGAGATTATCGTCAGGTCATGATAACTGGGAAGGCCATATCGCCGTAATTACAAGCGCAACAGCCGTTATGTTGGGATAATAATGCATATAATAGTAAAGAAAATATGCAGTAAAAGCGAGTTTCTTATCTTAGTAGCTAAACTACCTATCCATATACATGGAGAACCATGCAGGGGTCTGATAAAAAATAAATAATTTGCATTGGAATTGTAGCCCGCATTTGCCGCGGTTTCTTATCGAGCAATCGGTATTATTTTTTTTTCCAACTCTCGAAGTAGACTGGCACTGTTCCAGTGTAATAGGAGTTGAATGAAAATCCGACAGAAATAAAAGGAGAATATGGAGAAAAATTGATTTATTCAAATTGAAGAAAATTTGCCATTCATTAAAAATTATAATTTATTCATTCGTTATTATTATTTTTACATTTAAATGATAGTTCTAATGTCATTTTTAAAACGAAAGGAAAGACTTCTTTTTTTTTATTATTTTAACCTATTCTGAGTATTATGAGATTTGAAAACCACAATAATTGATGGGGTTCTATGCCAAAATATGGTTTCGCGTGTGACGCAGGTGAATCCAATCAAAAGCTCGTCCATGGCACACACACAAACGCACGTACACGAAGAGCAGGTGCTCATTGCCGTCCGGCCTTTCTTAGGTCATCGACTTTTCTCTCTCTCTCTCTTCCTCTATTTCGACGATGGTCAAGAGAGTTGAACGAAAAAGAGGACTCCACGTTTCTAAGCACTTTTTACATGGAAACACTGATAGATAGCAAGTTTCTCTTTCAAGGCACCTACTATATCACGGAGAGTCTCGAGGGCTCTTAGAGTCCTCGTTGTTAATTTCTTCCCGAGATCCATTACGCGGAGAGAATTCTCTTTTTCTCTCTCAACTGCCATTATTATTATGATTTTTTTCTTCGTAAATTCTCCCTCACGATGGAAGACCAAACGATCAATCTCCGGTTGCAGTTGCAACGGAGACTCGCGAGAATCGCATTAGCAAAAATGGAGTTTACGAAAAGTGCCATTTTGTGGTGAACGTTGAAATACCGAAACCAGCACCATTTTAAAATATTTCAAAAAACTTTCATGTCAATTGAGCTTTATTGATCTTAGAAAAAAATAAAACTATCGAATAAATGTGAGATTAATTTGCAATAACTATTCTCCAACTTGCAGTGTAATTCTTTATTATTTCAATAAGGATTCTTTTTTTTTTTTAATGCTTCATAATTACGTTGTCAGGGAATGATTCTAAATCGTTATTCGTTAGAATCGTGCCCATGTTCGTGTCTCGATCCCCTTCTGCCCCAAAAATTTATCGTGAACTTGGGTTAATGCTATTCTCGACAAAGACGTCAGCTGCGGTTTGCCACAAGCCACCGCTTTCGGCTGCCAGTATAAAACCGCGTGCAGATACATATATGAGTCTTGGCGTTAGGGTGCATGGCGTTGAAGCTTCGCTTGATGTATATATACATATATATGCCAACATTGTTATATATAGCACGTCGAACACTCTTCCGTGCGTTTACCTCGTTCGCACCCTCCGCGGTCTCGCGTCACACATCCGTGGCTGTACGTCCAGGGGTCTGTCTGTCAGTTGGCTGTCACGAGAAAGCTTTACGCCCTCCCCTGCCTACCACGACGTGGGTGACGACGATCACTACTGGCTCGACTAAATGTCGTATATTCAATATATGTTCTATATATATGTATATACACGCCCACGCACACACTTGAACAATTTCTATTACCAGCTGTCGCGTGCCAGCCCATAAAATTTGTCCTGGTTTCCTAAACTGAACCTGGTCGTCGTACTCTTTCTGCTTAATTTCACGTGTGTGACACCTCATAACGCTTTTCCGTGAGTTTCGATCATTTTCTTCGACGTATAATCCAATTTTCTCCAACTTCCATTCTGTGTGTTTACACAGCTATATCTATATGTACGTAACTACGTATCCACATTCAAATCGAATTTATGAGTCGTACTATCAAATTGTCCATTTCTTGGAAACCATTTCGACACCAAATAGACAAACGAATCCTTTCATCATTATGAGAAAATAAAGTTTGGACAATTTTCCATTACAAGTTCGATACATTGGACGGAAGTTTTTTTTTTTTCTGGCAACATCATCGAGAGTTGCGTGCACGAAAGTACCCCCAAGGATCGTCGAGAGTTTTGCAAGAGTTCTGGCGAATCGCGGACGTTTACTGTTATGGTGTTCGCGCTCAAGGAGAATCATTTTTTGCGGGCGAGAAGTTCTTGAGATTCTCTCAAACGCACGACACTTGGCAGGCACGATATGAGGAGAGAGAATAAGGGAAAGAGAGAGAGAGAGAGAGAGAGAGAGAGAGAGAGAGAGAGAGAGAGAGACCGACTATAGAACGATGGCGAGAAACCCAGAGCGATACGAGTTCTTGGAAAGATGCTGACCGACCCATCGTTGGGACGATCAACTTCTTCAGCTCGTTTGCCCTCGTACTAAGCCACCTTCTCCTCGATGCTTCTCCTGTTGCGTATAGGAGAGTATTTTTAATTTATGCGCGAGCGGCTTCTCTTCAGGCCCCGAGGCGTTATTAGTCGTAGCCATGGGCCTGCTTAGGTCTCTCGCTCTCTTTCTTTCTACCCTATGGTGGTGAAGGCGTGACGTCACGCGGCTAAGACAAAAGATCAAAACCTCACCCATAATCCCATATCGTCGGGAGGCCTCTCTTTCTAAAACGCCGACAGGAACACACCAAGTGTTGTAAATTTTCTCTTTCGCCCTCGGTGAATGCTCGCATGTATGTATATACATATATATATACATATATATATATATATATATATATCACGGTAGACAAGAGCATAACGCAAAAATCGTCCAGGTCGAGGCTCCTTCTCGCACATTTACTCATGAGAACAAGATTTTGTATCACATCATCGATCATTGGATCGAGGCTTTTTTTTTG
This sequence comes from Dyspetes luteomarginatus, assembly GCA_963669185.1. Taxonomy (NCBI): domain Eukaryota; kingdom Metazoa; phylum Arthropoda; class Insecta; order Hymenoptera; family Ichneumonidae; genus Dyspetes; species Dyspetes luteomarginatus. Next base: position 2,584,504 of record OY769908.1, on the reverse strand, counting down.
TTCTGGACGGTCGAATGAGCGAGGCAAAAGAAGATGAAGCTTGAGGGTAAATTGTATCAAAGGTGTGAAAGATGAGGCAGTTTCGCAAAAATTCATCCCGAAAAACTTGAAAATTCCAGTCCATTTTTGTTCATAGAAACAAGACGTAACAACCCTTAATATGTCCATCTGGCGATTCAGAATCTTTTTGTAGCTTCAACAAATCTCCATCACTTAAAGTTTCAATTTTTAATTTTTTGTTAGGCACATGGATGGGCACAATTTGCATCGAAAATCACGTAGAACCATTCCATATAAGATATAATAATTTGTCTTCTGATCTAAATCTCATTGTATAGAAATAATTAAAATCGTCTCGTTACCATATAGAGACAAAGTGTCAAAGACCCCTGTGGAACCTAATACCCGAATTGATGCACGGGTCGCCGTATATAATAGAAGAACGGATAAAAAAGTGTTTGGTAACGAGGAATGAGATGGAGCAAAAGCGCTCAGGCAGTAATAGCACGAGTAATAAAATTGTACATATGAGTAAAAGTGTGTATAATATAGAGTACTGTCGTTTATATAGTTGCGTGCTACGAGTACACGGTACGAGTACTTACGCTAGCCCGCGAAGTACCACGATAATCGACAGTTGGAAGAGGGTAGTAGTAGATGGAATACATGTGTGTATGCAGTTTACTCGATAGTGCGTGGAGAACGAGACCAGAAGGGAGTCCCTGTAGGTATAGCAGAGATGGCGACTTTAAGGCGCCTGCTCGCGCGCTACCGCAGTAACGACTCCTTTTCGTTCTGCGAGGAATAATTACAGAGCACGTCGCCTCAGGGCAGCACCCCACTCGCTCTCGCTCTCTCTCTCTCTCTCTTTCTCTAGTGCTCTCTCATACAGAGAGGGCTATAGCTCAGCTCTATCTCCTCTGGCATTTGACTAATCAATAACCCTATTAACGCACCCGACACGTTCTCATTTACGGATAATCCTAGTAATACCAAAGTCCGTTTTGCCACTGTTGGTTCCGCACGACCCCGTGAGCGTTTCAACATTATACATACAATTCTACTACCCACTTGTTCGCATCGTTCTATGTGATGTCTATGGCCACATTCGCGTCCCCTTGCCATTCATCAACCACCTACGCTACTCTTCTTTCTCGTGTTTTACACGCTTTAATAATCCTCCATTCGCTCGGTCGGAATTATCGACCATATAGCCGACGACTACACGTATCCGTGTGCTCCGACAGGTTGAAAAAAAAAAGATAGTTACTCACATTATTCGTTCTCTAGATCGGGCGGGATCACCGTGCTTTATTGAATGAATTATTACTGAAGTTGTGTATGCCACTGAGAACGATTATTCGTAATTTCACAGATGATCAAGTAGAAGTAGTAATGCTGGAGGCATTTGTCGTGCTGGTTTCTTTTTTCATTAACCTCTAGTGAAAATTCATCGTAGGTTAAAAACTTGTGGATCGCCGGGTTAAGAAATGTGAAAACGGTGTCCTCGCGGGCAAAATATGGACGATCGGAATGAGAAAGAGAGGGAGACAGCGAACTGTTCGCGCGTTTCTCGATTGCTAATTGAGAGATGTCGTTGTCTCCGGAGGGCAAGTCGTATTGTTCGACTGGATCAATACCTACCCTCTATGCTGCTTTCTATCTGTTTCTCCCTCTCTCTCTCTCACTCTCTCTCTCTCTCAACCCTACACCACCTCTCACTCTCCACCTATAACCTACGAGCGTCGAGCTTGAAGAGGGCGTGGCTCTCGTACAACGGCAGAGATACGCTCTCTGCTATATCCCCCTCGTACACTATCGCCCTCTCGCTCATCGCCTTTTCCACCCTTGCACCGTCGCACTCACCCTCTCTCGCGCCATGATGCACTTACTCTCTTCGGCTACTATCTCTCCCCTATCGCTGTCTCACTTTCTTTTTTTTACCGGGAGCAACGCCGCACAGCTTATATACCTCCTCGTTCCTCTTTACTCCTTTCCAGTTCACCCCACGAGCCAGGCACGCCACCGAATTGGAGTTTCGGACTCTAACCAACAACCCTCCAGTAACCAGCACCAATCCAACGTCACACGTATATATTCTCGGGTAGATGAACACGCCACCGATTTTACCTCGGAGCCACGACCATTACTACCAGCAACGCATCCTTTCACCGTACAAGCAGCATTTCGTCGTCTCGGTCTGCCGCTCTCGCCCGATCTCCGATTAAATCCACAAATCTACGTAACTAAAATTATACTGCACCCATCTAGGCATCAACATGACTTGTCGATTGTCGAATTTTGGAAATAGTTACAAAGGATTTATCATGGCAGAGATGCCCTGATTTAGAAGTACTGCGAGTAGTTTTATTGCAAAAAGTATTCAAATTCATCTTCCAACTGAATCTTCCTTGAGTTTTATTCTTCTTGGGATAACGAATTTGAAAGGTTTATCGTTAAGATGTTGTTTATTCTCACTGTAAGGAATTCGTTTAAATTCGTGTACGATGTGAAATACACGATTGTCGAGAACCAATTGTTCTCAAAAGGATGCACACGGGTGAGAAACGAGAAACGAGTGAAAGCGTTGGCAGTGTCTTTTGTCGTTGTATGTTGCTGGTGGCAAAGAGAAAGAGAAAGAGAGAGAAGTCGAATCATGGTAGAAGGACGTTGGACCGCGGTGGGGGCGTGTCGCCTCGATGGCGCCGGCTACTAATGGCCGCGGGCCGCCAGACTTTAATTTCCTGCTGCTTCCGCGGACCCTTTGCCTTTACCTTTCTGTCCGAATACACTCTCCAGTTTCTCTCCCCTTTCTCATTCTGGTCTGGGCTCTCGTCCTTCTCTATCTCGGCTGCCTTTCTCCGGGTATAACCTAACGGCAGCAGCACCAGCACCAGCAAACGTAGCGACCAACGGCATCACTATGACGGAGGGTGAGCTGGTTCCTCAACCCGACACGATAGAACGTCCGTGTCCTTTTACGGTAGTCGCTGACAATCTAGCTGCCCCGATCCGTCTTTCTCGACAGGAACAGAGAGATATCGAGGGCGCCCTACGTCAAGATGATTTGCATGAAACTGCCCTTGATGAGACCGCTCGGTTCTCTGCAGCCTCCGGCCTCATTACCTCAACAAGCGACCCGGTCGCTTCCAGTATTACCTCTCTCATCCTACTTTGTGCACTCTCTATCCCTCCGCGTCAGCTTTATACCGGAGCAAAAGAATCATCTTCTCTTGTCCCAGCTATCCATCGCGTCTACCATCCGTTGCTCTCACGTATGGCAAAATTATTCATAACCCCTCCCCCCCCCCATTTTCATTCCGTTCAAGGGCTTGTATGAATTCGATTGACGACTTTGGCCAAAGTCAATTTGTCGATAAATGCTGGTTCCGTTTACTTTCCGCCTCCAAGATTGATGATCGTCAGTGGATTGCTTTTGCCAAAACTGGACAGAAATTTCGTATGAAAGTCACGCTGATAGTGTGTAAGATGTATGATGACGGGAACTTCGTATTCTTTTTCTCTCTCTGTTCGTCGACCTCGTTCGGCTCTCTCGAAGGAATTATTTGCATAAAACTACCTAGAGAAGGATGTACCCCGGGCTATATGGTCGCTGGTGCGCGCCGTTGCTTTGCTCGAGGCCCTCGGGCCTCATTACTTCGGCTAGCCAATCTTCCGATCTCCTCTAGGCGAGAGCGAGAGAGTAAATCCGGCACACACAGTATATGCGCCAATTTAGTGTCATTATGCACCCAGCCGTTCTCGGAGAGTTCACAATTCCCGACGTATAACCTCACACACAGGCACGCACACAGATGTAGACAGGACATTTGGGTTTTCGGGGCCAGCACGCGGACATTGGGGAACGGCGGAAGCGTCGGCTTATTTTTAGAACGATTTAGCCCATGCGTGATTATAGGTACCCTCAGGGTCCCGTTATGCAATATATTTTAGCTATATAGGCATTCAAAGTGCCGATGTCATGATTCGTTTCAAAATTAACTTTTCTATTGTTTTTCCGAGAAGCATTAACATCTTCAAGGGTCTATGAGATAGGAATAAATCTAACGGATTTTTTGGTTCATATTTCTGTTACAGGATCATCCGGGCTTGAGAGGAACACCTTTGGCAATGCTGGCTGCTCAATGCAACAAATTGAGCAGCAAAAGTCCACCACCTCTGGCAGATGCGGCAGTAGGAAAAGGTTTTCATCCATGGAAAAAAAGTCCGCAGAGCAGTGGTAGTTCGCCACAGCATACTGGCGGCGGAGGAGGAGGTGGAGGTGGTGGTGGTGGATGTACAACTACAGGTGTCACACAGAGGCCAGTGGCTACGAGTAGCGCCGGAAGTACAGGCGGTTACGCGAGAGCACCAGTCACATCTTGTGCCTCGACAGCACCGCAATACGGCAGTGATCTTTACTTTCCTGGCACTGCCTCGGCTCAACCTGCCGGCGATCCACATCATCATCAGAGCAGTCTGCTAGGCAAAGTCGAAGGAGCAACCCTGGGATCTGTGTATGGAAGACATCCTTACGAGTCGTGGCCTTTCAATACAATGCCCGGTGCTACACACGGTGGTATAAAAGCTGGTGACGGCTGGTGGGACGTTCATGGTGCAGCTACCGGTGGCTGGCTGGACGTCAGTGGTACCGTTGGCGTTGGCGTTCATGCCCAAATGGCTAACTACTCGGCCGACTACTCGACGAGCCTCGCTCTAGCTGGCAATCATTTGTTAACATCAGCAACGACAGCCGGACACAATCTTTTACAAGACACGTATAAGTCAATGCTACCCGGTGGACCACCGAGTTTTGGACTACACGCTCATCATGCCGCGAGCAGCGGTGGAGGCGGTGGAGCAGGCAGTACCCAGGGAGGCACTGGCGCGGGTGTGAGCCAGGCACCCTCACCCCGTTCACAGAGACGATACACGGGCAGAGCAACTTGCGACTGTCCAAATTGCCAAGAGGCCGAGAGGCTCGGACCTGCCGGTGTCCATCTGAGGAAGAAGAACATCCATAGCTGTCACATACCGGGCTGCGGCAAGGTCTACGGGAAGACGTCGCATCTGAAGGCCCACTTACGGTGGCACACTGGTGAGCGACCGTTTGTTTGCAACTGGCTTTTCTGTGGCAAGCGGTTCACACGTTCGGATGAGTTGCAGCGGCACCTTCGAACCCACACCGGCGAAAAGAGATTCGCCTGCCCGGTCTGCAACAAGCGGTTCATGCGCAGCGACCATCTCGCGAAGCACGTCAAGACCCACAGCAGCAGCAGCAGCAGCAGCGGCAGCAAGGGCAAGGGGGGAGCGGGGAGCTCCTCGGCAGAGTCTTGCTCAGACAGCGAGGACAACGGGAGTCAGCAGAGTCCCACTTCCAGCAACTCGGTACCGGTACAGGTACCGGTACAACCGTCGGGGCAGGCTCAACAGCAGCAGCAGGCCCTGTCGGGGGTACCGGGGGTGGTACCGCAGGACGTCAACAACTCACAGGTCAACGCTCACCAGCCGACAACTCCCATGACCCCAATGCAGATGACCCCACCGCCTCTGACCACACACCATCCCCACCACCCGCATCTCCCGCCTCTAATGCACCATCCTCATCATCACGCAACATCCGTGGCGGCCCACCACCCCCACGCGGGGATGAGCATGCACTGAGCCCGGTGGGGCCCGGAGCCGCCGGTGGCTGCAATAACGGTGCCCCAACGGCCCTGGGCTCCCCACTATCCTACCCCCTCAATTTGAATCTGATCCAGCAACAGCACCAGAATCACTCCATGAATCCCCATCACCATCATCAACATCATCAGCAACAATCCCATCCACATCACCATAATCATCACCAACAACAACAACAACAACAACAACAGCAACAACACCAACAACAACAACACCATCATCAACAACAACAACAGCAACAACAACAACAACAACAACAACAACAACAACAACAACACCAACACCACCAACAACAACAGTCCCGACAGAACAATTCATACACACAGAATCCTGCTACACCTGGCAATCCACAAACACCATCTCCTTCATCCCCAGCACCTGTACATAACCTGTAAACAATTGTTTAACCTCTGTTCTCCTCATTGTCAAATGTCCTCGTCCTTCTTTTTTCTTCTTCTGCTTCTTCTACCGCTGTAATGGACACCTCCCGTGCACCGATCACGACTAATCCGAGTCGTCGCTACATGCCACAGCCACCAGAGCGCGCTATATCGCGCGAATAGTAGCACCGACCACTTCTGCTCTCTGCTCCACCCCGCCCCCCTAACCCCACGGACCCCCGCACACACTCTATCGCCCAAGTTATTAAACGTGTAAATAATATACATAGTGCGTGAGAGATGATATTATATTAGAGCGATATAATATTGTATAAAGTGACACATACATACGACATAACAAATACAAAAAATATCGAACACAGAGAGACGAAAAAAATACACACAAACACGCAGACACAGAGAGACAAAGCACACATACATCATCACTTATACAAACGAACTGGACGCGTCATTCTCGATAGATACGGTTCATGAATTCTATACCCGGATGTGTATACCATTACTCTCGGTCAGGTTCCATACGTCAGTTCTTTTCTAATATAGTATATTATCTACATATATATATATATATATATATATACATATATATACATATATATACATATATATATATATACATATACAGACGATCCTGCCCGAAGGACAAGATGCTCGATATTAACGAGTTAACGCGGTCATCGCGATCGTTTGAATAATGAAGTTAAAACAAACAAAAAACAAGATAAAAAAAAACAATTGCGCTTGTTGCGAACGCGTCGAGCTAGCCTCGGCAAGGGATATAGTCTAACCGGAGAAAAGAAAAGTATGTCGAAAATTAGTACGAAAAATGACAGAAAACAATAAAATAAAAACACAAATTTAATCGAGCGAGCGAGACGTGTGGAACTTGGACTCGGATGGAGCTCCATATCATGCCCACCCGTCTAAAGTTAGTAACCTTACCTACTATTAATTATTATTATTATTAATTAATTAAATAAATAATTATTAAAAAGTATTATTATAAAAGATTATGAGAATTCATTTTAAAGAGTAAAAGAGAAAAATAAACGATGCTTTTGTGAGTATAAAACGTGACTACTCTTCAATTCAATTCACATCTTACTTAGACTCAATCTTCTCCTTCACATTTTCCCCGATCAACTCTGTCTCTCATTCTCATTCTCTCTCTCTCTCTCTCTCTCTCTCTCTCTCTCTCTATCTCTCTCTCTCTTTCACTCTCTCTATCTCTCTATCTCGAGACGACGACAATGACGATCGTGAACCACGACATGCGTTGTTCAAAATTCACACACGGCCTGAAATTTCGGGCGTTTCGTCTCGCCTCGAATTCCAACCCTCTGCTCGCTCGAATCCAAAACAAAAAAAAAATCGCATCGCTGCGCGCTCGTATTTATCGTCGCCTCGAGAAACATTTCCGCGAGTATAGCGCATGGAATTAGTTGGAACTCTCGTGTCACAGGATGTATCGAAAAATTTGCAGTTTTGCGAAATTGATGCGGAAAAAAGTCGGGCTGCTCCGTTGGATCTCTTTTAATGATCGGTATACTGCTCTCTCGTCATATTTTCTCATCACTCTGTTGAAAAATCTCGGTAAAGAAAGCTTTCGGATTTTATGTACATGCGAAACATTCGCGGGGCAACAAAAAGAAAAAGAGAAAAAAAAAGATGTCCAAATGAGAAGCGAAAAAGTCTCAGGGGAAAAAGTCTCTTTGCGAAGAGTATATATAATATCGTACGGGCCGTTAGGTCCCGGATTCTCCGAGCCATGAAATGTTCCGTCATAACATCACGTTTCCCCTTCCATTTTTCCACGATGCACGTCGTCCCCCTTTTCACTCGCTTTCTCTATCTTTCTCTATATCTCGTTCCATCCTATATTCCCCCCGTTTCTCCCGGCACCATTGCCATCAACGACGTGACGCTCGAGGGATGATGCTGCATACCGGATTTGAGAGAACTCCGCCATCGAGTAAACCGACCCCAAAGCAAATTACCCTAAAGTACATCCGTGCCTCGAGACAGCGTCTTGTATAGCGATGACGCAAGGGAAAATAAAATAAAAAAGGTTTGTACTTTGCATTGCTGCTGCGCCATCTTGGGTTGAGTATATAAAAATTTAAATATATACATAAAAAACTATAAACGTACCATATTTGCAAGTACAATCAGCGCACTGATGTACTCCTTAAATAAATAAACAAATAAATAAATAAATAAATAGTTGTAATAATCTAATCATTTCTAATATTTACAGACATTTTCAGATTATATTAGAAGATTTTTTATTTAAAAAAAAAAATCTTTATAGGCTCTTCATTCAGCGATGATCTAGCCGTTTGTGATTGAGTATGCCTTTATTGACTGTCGGCCGCACAAGCAAACCTCTTTTTTTCTTTTCTTCTTTTTTTTTTTTTCAAGCGAATCGATTAGTTTAATTCGCCCAGAACCGATCCCGGACAAATACAGTTTGATCGTCCAATCGAGCAGCGTCATCGTGGCCACATCAGGGGGAGAAGATCCTGAGAGTAAGAGGTATACCCGCGCTATATAATGGACCTCTATCCCATTCCCGGCATTATTAGCGGGAATGACTCGGAACCATCTTTCTCTCTCTCTCTCTCTCTCTCTCTCTCTCTCTCTCTTTCTCTCTGTCTCTGTCTCTGTCTCTGTCTGTCTGTCTGTCTCTCTTTCTCTCTCTCTCTCTCTCTCTCTCACACACACACACACACACACACTCTCTCACTTTCTTCCCTCGTTTCATCCGACACAACGGAAAGATGCTTGCTCACCCTCGACCAACGACACACTCCATTCTGCAAAACTTCCGAATCTAATAAAAATCAATTTCATACCCATTTATCGCATTAGCGAATTAATCCCATCGAAGCTTACTTACTGTATATGAAACGATGAGTTTTTGTGGTGTCGTTTTTTTTTTTTCTTTTTATTTTATATTTTCAATTCTCTGCTTGGGTCTCTATTGGGCAAAGCAAATTCCAAAGCGGATCAATATGGAGGATATTACGGAATAAGATCGTTATGCAAATCCACCAACGAATAGCAGCAGCAAAAGCGGCAGGAGCAGTCCATACCAGTGGCAGTTCTGAGGTTTTACTGCACTGCAGAGGGGATAACATCAGCAAGACAGAGAGCACCATCAACAATTCGCGGGGGGTGCGGTTAATGTCGAGCAGCGAAACGAGGCGGGGTGCCCCTTTCGGTGATATAACCGAGGAGGGTGAACGTTTGTTATTCAATTTGGAATCGTTCCTCCACCTCTTCTTGAGCCTCGGGAACAGCAGCGCTGTACGAGTTAACCCTGCGGTACCAGCCACTGCTGTGCTCCCCCCCCCCCCCGCCCCCTCCGCCCCACCGCCCCACCGCACTCATCCGGTACTTCATAGATCAGCCAACCACGTTTTATACTTCGAATGTTCTTCCTCCTTCAGTCTTCGGACAAAAAAAATCATGTCGTAATCTGACACAAAAGGAGCTACTGCGAGTAAAAAATAAATACGTTACACTATTCGCTAACTGAACAATTTTTGTAATTCATGCCAGTGAAGGAAATAAAAATGAACAGGATTTGTAAGCATTTATTCAATTGGACATGTAATTTGTACTATTTTTTTACAAGTTTGAAATTTGTGAAGAAAAATCCCCCGCTGATCTGGCACTTCACAGATCAGCCAACCACGTTTTATACTTCGAATGCTCTTCCTCCCTCAGTCTTGGAAAAAAAATCGTCCCGCAATACGACACGTAAGGAGGTATTGCGAGTAAAAAATAAATACGTTACGCTACTCGCTAGCTGAACAATTTTTGTAATTCATGCTAGTGAAGGAAATAAAAATGAACAGGATTTGTAAGCATTTAAATTGCAGATGTCATTTGTACTATTTTTTTACATGTTCAACTTTTGAGAAGAAAAATTCTTAAATAAATATCACACAAATGAAAATCTGTTCCCAATTAGCACTTAAGAGCTCTGACCTATCCAAATTTTCCCGCTGTCGAACTTACGAAATCCACTCTTGGCTTTTCTTCGTCGAGATTCTTTTTTTTTCCTTCGAGTAAGAACGTGACAAACCATATGATGGTGTTGTGTCGAATGCCACGAAGAAACCATGCCCATGGCAGAGAGATAGAGAGAGAGAGAGAGTGGCAATGGAACGTGGGTGGCCCGTGTCGACGAGAGCTGGTTAACGTCATCGCAGCGTCCGCAACGTCCTCAACATCCTCAATACTAACCGGTAACAACGCCGAAGAAAGAGAACGTCATTCTGCTCTCTCTTCGATTCTCTCAGATACAACGAACGTGTCCCATAAGAACGAAAAGCTTCAACGCGAGTTCTCTCTTTCCGTTCATTTCTAGCAATCATGAGACTTCTCATTTTACCAAAGTCGTGCCGAAAGAAATAAGGGACTATTTTTTCCCTTAACTTATATATATATATTACCACAGAGAACATTGGAATATTTTCCTGCACGCAAACTTCTCTTCTGTCAGATACTTTGGAGAGAATAAAATGAAGAAAACGATAGTCCACCTCTGTCATTAATAAAATGCATTAAGGAAAAAAGGGGCGCGGAAGGGTTTTAAAAAAATGGTAAACTGCTGTGGGAGCAAAAAGTAGACAATCAGAAGAAGAGCAAGCTTTTGAATTTAAGGGTTAGAAGGATGTATGGAGGAAGAAGAAGCTTCACATTCTCAGAAATTTGTTTCGAGAGATCTCGAGAGAGCCATAACGAGCTAACCGATTAGGTGAGTCGAGGCTCGATGAGAGATCCTCGTGTGTCCTGTCTATACAGATCCTCTTAATCTTCTTGTAATGCGCGCACAGCGTTGAGTCAAACGATGAGATGTTGGGCTCGTTTGTTGCACGATATGTTTTCTGCCTAAGATTATGAAGATCAATCGACGCAACAAAAGAGACTAACAAGATGGTTGTGCCATATGGCTGACAGCATCCACGCACACACTTTAGAGGCATTTGCATAGGAGTCACTTTACATGAAACTATATATTTGTATGGTCCATGTGCATACGTATATTTGTATTGGTATTGGTATGTGTTGCTGAAGGGCAGCGTTCTCATATATCCGGACACGCGTAACGCATACAAGACGAGAGAACTGGCACGCGCGTCCCCTTACCAAAAGGACCGCGCAGCTTCCATCTCACTCGCCAAGAGATCTCTTCGTCAAGAGCTCGACATGAAGGGCGGACCGCGTCGCGGTGGCGGCTTCTCCTCAGAGAGACCCTCTACTTTCTCTCTCTCTCTCTCTCTCTCTCTCTCTCTCTGCTGTACGAGAAGAGAAGCTCTTTAAGAGATTAGGACTCCACTGATTCGAGCATACACCAGTCAGAACGTCTCGTAGTGCATTCTCGAGTGGATCCCCTCATCCAAATGTGCTCGTCTGCAGCAGGTCTATCGGATCCCACGAGCTCTCGTAAACCAAACGGAGAAAGAGTCAATGAGAGTCGGAGAAAATTGTATCCGTTGGATAAAAAAATCTCGACTTTATTCGTTTTTTTTTTTTTCATTACATTTTCGGGGTGGATATGAATTTTGTGTATTGTGAAAAATATCAAGAAATCATTTACACAAGGGTGAAATAATTGTTGTTTTGTCGATATTGGTATGATTGCCATAAATGAAGGATCAAAGAAAACTTAAAATTCTAATAATACATTTTTTTATTGTCTCATGATTCACATTTAGGTATGATTTTGTACATAATCGTGTGATAGATTATTTATTACTGTTATTTATATAAAAATATATTTTTATGAATTCTCGTAGGATCATACCCGGTTTACCTATGGATTGTTTGTAGAATTCTCATTAACCCTTGACATAGCTATAATAATTCAAGTATCACAGAGACGATGAAATTATCATGCAGTCGAAGAGTAGAAAATTGGATGAGCCTAATGGTCAAACAACACCATCTCTCTCTCTGTCTTTCTCTTTCTCTCTTATTCTCTCTCTGGTTTCGTTCGTTTCTCGAGAATCTTCGTTTCATCTCGATAAAATCCTACGTCGTTTTTCTTTACTAGCTACGTGTACATATTATATACACTCTGACGAAACGGAAATTGTTGACTTGGTGTAACGCAAGTCCGATATCGTTATACCCAAGGCAATTCGAGTTAATTGATCATCGTTAAAGGTCATCAAAGTATCTAGTTGGCTTGCTCTCAATGGAGTATCAGGGGTGGTGAATGGACCGCATCATCCCTTTGGGTTCGATGCTGCTTACCAAGTTTGTCCCCTCATTGCGCAAAGCGATACACGAGTCGGTCAAGCATCGTTCGATAAATCTCGTTAAAATAATCTCGTCTTACTTGCTGATCGAATTCTCGTAATGAGAGTACTTGCACGATACTAATTAACGTCGTATTAAGTAATCAGATTACGTTCGGAAGAATATAATTATTGATTATAAAAATTGTTATGAGAAAAATGTCAAATCAACTCACGAAATCGTTTACGATAATTTAATACGCTAAATGGCTAAAAAAAAAATTTGTCCCCTCATCGCCAAAGTGATGTACGAAATTTTATCAATAAAAAATGAAAATAACTCAGTTTGAATTGCCTTGATGGCAGAACTACTATAAAAATATTAAAGCAATATTCCTGATGTTTTTTCGCAGCTCGTATACTAATATTAGACACATTTTGACAGTCTCGCCCGAGACGCAACGTAGAGAGTGACACGTGGGGTTAACCATACGACGTGTTAACGTCGCTACATCATATTCCTGTAACACTTGTGTAGTTTCTTCTGCAGTTTAACCGACGTCGATTTATCGTTTTCCGTCAAAAGTCACGAGAGTACGACATCAAACGTTTCTCACACTTTATATATATATATATATATATATATATATATAATATTTTTCGGGCCTATATAAGAGATTATTTACGATGAAAATTGAGTGACTTGCTCCGTTTTTTTGACCAGGTTAAAAAGTACTTCTCGAAGGATCCGACACGCATCGTTGACAGCGTCAATTGGCGTGATTTTTCACACGCCACACTTTCGTCTCATTATCCAATTGTGTTTTATTTTATCACATCTCAGTATCAAAACGAATAATACATATTTTCTTATTTATTATTCAAACTCTCATGTGTTCGTATATATATGAAAGACGATACGGAATTTTAAATATAGACATCGTATAATTCGTGACAACAAAAATGCTTAGTTCATCATTTTGCATTTAAAACGTGACGCTCGACGATAAATGAATATCTGAACGAATAATAAGAAAGAAAAAAAGTATACGTGTATAATATTATAATAGCGAGTAATAAACGACGGTAACAACATGAGGCGATCCGTCATGCATCCTTGCTATATATATATAGTATATATATGCGGAATTTCACCGCCTTCTTTGCTCTCTCTCTCTTTCTCTCGTTCCTCTCAGCAGGACTCTCTCACCTACGAAACATCATACACAGCTCAAACGCGATCTCGTCGACAAGCAACAGCGTGAGATGACTAGCAAAAATCAATTCAATTCGTTGTATATCTAATTCGATAATCTTGGAGGTTGACCTGTGAAAAGACACACGAACCTCTCGTGCCGAGAAAGCTTGATGTGATAAATGAGCTCCGGGAGGCGAAAAAGAAAGAGGAGGAAGAGAAGGAGAAGGGAAGGAGAGGGGAAAAAAATAGAGAAGAAACGGTGAAAAAAAAATTACACGACCCACGACTTCCGGTATGGCGACTTCCACTGGTAACTCTCGAAGAGAGTACGTTGTGCTTGAAGGATTTTTCTCGAGCTATACGCACATTTTATAAATCGTTTTCGTCAACGAAAACCACGTCGTTCATTTCACGGACGAGAATGCTGATTAATGGTTTTGCGTAAAAATGAAAATCATCACCTTTCCACTCTTCTATTAGCTGGTAATCTCAATATTTCAGGACATATGTGAGAAAGCGACAAAAAGGACGATGAGTGTTTCTTTCCCCAATTATAGAATTTTAATACATCGGTAGAGAATAGAAAAACTTGGTTAAAAAAGCAATCATTTTGTGTCGTGAGGAACAAGATGAATCGCCGGACAACGAGAGAGAGAGAGAGAGAGAGAGAGAGAGAAAGTGACGATATATAAAAAGACTAATACGTATAATTTCACGCCACATCGAGTGTGCGGTCCATTACGTCGAGAATGTATGACAATTAGTTGAAATTATTCGTCTCGTCTCATCTGTGATGTTTGATTTGTTAATTGACACATCTGCAACTTTGGAGCCAAGATCATCAATACGTTGTCCACCTACTTGTGACTATACAAAGTGAGTATAATTTTTTTTCTCCCCAATATTACATTTTTTTCCGCTCCCTCTTGATTTTTTACGGCTCACTTGTGACCATCTGAGTTCCCCGATGGCTCGAACTTGCGAATGATTTAACGCCCATGCATCCTGGCGTAGATGTGGTTAACTCGGTGACTCTTATGCGTTCGTTCTCCCTGTCCCATATGAACCCTCAAAATATAAAAACAAGGAATTCTATTTATAATCTGGCACGTTTACCAGCGAGGCTTCCCCAAAAACTGTTAACGGAAGTGCAAAATAGGAGGTCACATTGCATATTGCTGTGATAAATTTGGCGCGTTTGCGGAAGTACAAAATATGCGAGCTCAACGTTTTTTTTCAATTTGTTAAGTCTTTCGAGTTTTTAGATATCTATTTTGCCAGTTTCTAAGACTCTTAAAGAGCATTCAGTGAGGTTTTTTTCTGTGAAAAAGTTAATCAACTTTACCGTCTCCCTTAACAATAGTACTGAATTGGCTTCAAACAAATATAAATTACAATTTAGTCAATAAGTTAGATTTGTTGTGGAATTAATAACTGAATTAATTGCCAAATGACCAATTGATTCATTATTAAATTGTCTTTTTAGAAATTTCTTCCTCAATCCGAGGCTTCCCCAAAAACTGTTAACGGAAGTGCAAAATAGGAGGTAACATTGCATATTTCTATGATAAATTTGGCGCGTTTGCGGAAGTACAAAATATGGGGCCTCAATGTTTTTTTTTTTCAATTTGTTAAGTCTTTCGGGTTTTTAGATATCTATTTTGCCAGTTTCTAAGACTCTTAAAGAGCATTCAGTGAGGTTTTTTTCTGTGAAAAAGTTAATCAACGTCTCCCTTAACATTCCAATAGTACTGAATTGGCTTCAAACAAATATAAATTACAATTTAGTCAATAAGTTAGATTTGTTGTGAAATTGATAACTGAATTAATTGCCAAATGACCAATTGATTCATTATTAAATTGTCTTTTTAGAAATTTCTTCCTCAATCCGAGGCTTCCCCAAAAACTGTTAACGGAAGTGCAAAATAGGAGGTAACATTGCATATTGCTATGATAAATTTGGCGCGTTTGCGGAAGTACAAAATATGGGGCCTCAACGTTTCTTTTTCAATTTGTTAAGTCTTTCGGATTTTTAGATATCTATTTTGCCAGTTTCTAAGACTCTTAAAGAGCATTCAGTGAGGTCTTTTTCTGTGAAAAAGTTAATCAACTTTGCCGTCTCCCTTAACATTCCAATAGTACTGAATTGGCTTCAAACAAATATAAATTATAATTTGGTCAATAAGTTAGATTTGTTGTGGAATTGATAACTGAATTAATTGCCAAATGACCAATTGATTAATTATTAAATTGTCTTTTTAGAAATTTCTTCCTCAATCTGGCATTTCACGCCAAATTAAAATAATCCTTCAAGTATTATACATATAACATACAAAAGTTATAACGTGGCAGGCAAAAGGGTTAACTGGCTTTCGCATGCTATCCAACCCCCCGTCGATGCTGGTTAGTTAATTTGAAGGCGTCGAGAAAGGAGTGCGTCGAATTGAATAAAGAAACGCTCTCTCTTGCCCGCGGCCCAACTTCTTCGTTCTATATATGCTCTTGCTGTGCTTTTGACTGCCTATCTATATATACATATATATATGTGCGTATATAGCCGAGGATATAGAGACGTCAGCCGTGAATCATACTAATTGCCGTCGTGATTAAACGTTCCGTTCTCAGAACTTTAACCCTCGCCCTCTCTTTCTCTTTCTCTCACCCGCTCGCTTTCTTTCTCTCCGAAGCTTATGCAGAGTTCACGCGCCTCCCCCGTCTCATTACTTCCCTCGCTGGAGTTTGTGCGGCCAAGAATTGTAGGGACTTTGAGAAAGATATGGAGAGAGAGAGAGAGAGAGAGAGAGAGAACGAGAAAAAAAATAATCGAGGTCTCGGTGAGGTTGATTAAAAATGTACTAAACGTTCAGACTACGGCAGCACCGATCATGGCATATATGTATGTCTCCTATTAATCGTCCCATCAATCCCAAGAATAAACCGATATACGCTTTGTGATCCATTTTTATCAGGAATAAAGGGGAGAAAAAAATACGACGTTACAATCACACCCTCACGGCTCATCATCATCGTATCGGCCTTGGAAAAGGTAATTGCTGTCTTGCCAGTTTTCTAAGTTGATGCGAATCGATAATTACTATCTTCCCTTTTATTCCAGGCTGTAGCTTTGAATAATTCGTTATTACATCCGCATTATTATTTTTACCCTCTCGTTTTATCATAACGAGGAAAAAAGAAAATTAAAGAGCATGAAAAATGTCTGAGTAAAGTCGAGGGATATATGCAAAATGTGAAAAATTTACTAAACGTCGAGACCACGTGTTCGTGTTGACCATATATCGCTCCCTCGTTCCCTACAATAAACCTATGTACTCCTTGTGATTTATTCGTAAAACGGAATAAACGGGGGAGAAAATAGAAAAAAAAAACCACTTTTATAATCACCCTCACGATTTATCATGGTATCGGCCTCGAAAGAGAAAATTACTGTCTTACCAGAGTACACTTTTATTATCTCAAATAGCCAATGCAAATCGATGACTACTCTCTTCGCATTCACTTTAAGCTGCATCTTTGAATAATTCGTTAATACTCTTTCCCATTATTATTCTCACCCTCTCGTATAACGAGAAGAAAAAGAAAATTATCGTGTGGAAAAATTAATTTATACTCAACGATATATGAGCATGAATAAATGAATCTACGTAGATCGAGCACTAATAATGTGCTCGAGACGGACTCGAGACTGCCAATGTACAAGCATAAATGAGCGAGGTGAACATTACGCAGCTCTCTCCACATTTATACATATGTATGTATGTATACATGTATATACGTGTAAATAAATAAATATATATATATATATATATATATATATATATATGTATGAATGTGCTTGACTATATTTATGCGTGCTCGGCGTCGAGAGCTGCGAGTCCTCGCAGCACGTGTCCGGCGTCACATATCATAGGAGAATTTACCGTCTTGTATGCCCGAACGAACTTAACGATCATCGTTATTGAATATCCATGCTTGCATGTATTCGTGTGCGTTTCACCCACACACTAATGGCAATGCAGTATTATATTTCTCCGGGCCGTTTGCCAACGCGTGCGTGTAGTTGACGCACCGCGACGTGTCAAAATGTCAACCTCCAAGACCTCTTGCTGAGGATCGACGATGAGATCAGGAGGATTCCGTCATGTTTGCCGCCCACATCTCGAAAGACTGATCGATTCTAATAAATGCGTGTATAATGAACCCGTGCTCGTCGTAAATATGCGTGCATCAATGGACTCGGTTATATATATATATATGTATAACGCACAAAATGCTTGTACGTAAAGTCACTTAGTATATGAGAAAAATATCATAATACGATGTTTACTATGTCGATTTAAATCTCAAAGAGAATGGCAAACACGAATGAAACATATGACAAGGGAGCAAAAACGAACTATTTTTTCAGCGGATGCACTGATGAGAAGAATGAATATTTTTATTCGAATAAATTGGTGATTTCTTTTTTAAATTAAATTTATTTCAATCGAGGAAAAGTTAATATGATTTGTCGTAGTTATTTGGGGGTCGTGAAGAGACCATCAACAATTTTATACTTTCCAGGCATGACGTTATGATAACAGAAATAAATTATTTGACAATAAATCAAATCAAATAAGTCTTGATTCAAATTATTTTAATTTTTAATTTAAATGAACTTACTTGAATCAAACTCACACTCAGTTCAGTTTGTTTAAATATCTATGTACATTTGACAATTTTTTTATTTTTTGTATAATATTTTCGTCCATATATAACTGGATGGATCAAAAATGAAATAGGATAGAGGGAATCATTATATATTAAAAAAATTATATATAAAAAAAATTAATGCGTGCAGGAAAAAAGTGCGATGTCAAAAATTTCCTGAAACATTTGAAAACCTGCCGGCTCGTCATATACGGACCGGAAGAGGTACGCCCCAATGAGAGAGACAGAGAGAGAGAGAGAGAGAGAGAGAGAGAGAGAGAGAGAGAGAGAGAGGGAGGCTTTTGGCGCGACGTCTCGACAAATTTCACATGCATTATATATACGAAAAAAGACCTCCCGTAATCATTATATTGCCTGGCGTGCAAGCCGAGTATATTGAACGTCAAAAGTGTCTTGTATTGCTGGTGCGAAGTCTCCTCGTTCGCAAGTATTCATTTTTCTCCGTGAGACGCTCACCGTTTTCATATACACGAAATTTGCGTAAATGTATAATCCATCAGTTACATTAGCTAGTATGAATAAATTAAAAAAAAATGATCGTCAGAGAGGGACATTTTTTTCCTTCCTCTTTTCCGTAATATATCAGCGTACCAGCGGCCAAAAATGACGGTGGCAGAGAGAAGAGAGAGAGAGCGAGAGAGAGAGAGAGAGAACAAACCTTTTCTCAACGTCGCACGAACACATAACAAAACGTGTGGCACATTGGCACGTTGGCCACATGCGAGACATCTGGCATTTCACGTGAAAGAGAGCGAGAGAGCCAAAGACGAATTTCTGCAACGGTACACGCCCCCCTGTCACGTTTTCTGGGGCCGCGGGACGTTTTACGCGGGGCCCCATATACATATACATATATATACATATATACACATATATATATATACATATATATATATATATATATAGAGCTTGCCTTGCAAGCTATAATGCAGCAGCAGCTACTACAGCTAAGCGTACCCCAGGGGAATTTATTGTCTTCCATTGTCGGGACACGAGCAATTATATCCTGATTGTTCCTCAATCTAGACGTTAATTAAGAATCAATGCGGTCACTCGGCCGTAAAGAGAGATACAGCCGAGTTTCGCGCGAATCAGAAGAAACAATAAAAAAGTGTGCTGGCTGCTTCGTCGGTCTTTGTGATGAAATAATAATAATAATAACACGACCAATCAATTGAAGAAACTATTGTTCAATTAATTTTCTAACTTATAATAATCTACAAAAGTTTAAAAATCCAAGAACAAATTCGACTTTAAAATAATGATTGATAATTAAATTAATGCGACCATTTTAAAAAAATTACATCACACTTTGAGATCTTAAATTTTCATCGATCCACGATTATTTCTTTGTGTAAAAATTGGAGAAAAATTCAGTCTGAATGGTAAAAAAAAGTATTCTTATTACAACGATGAGCAATATTTCTCATTCAAATAGATGTGTAATTGGATGTTTGCATACAGATTTGGAAATGCACGATTACTAAAGGTTGATATATAGACATGGATGTCAATCGTTTGTACGGTACACATATGGAGCCATTCATTGGGTTCATCGGGCGTGAGTAATTTTTAGTAAAAACACGGCACGTCGTCGCAAGGTGTGGCCGATATTGAGCGATTAAAACTCAGCGTCATTGTTCATTGTCCGGTAATTAAAAAGCATTTGAGGCATTGTAATTCGTCACCTGCCCGCTTTGTTTTCGAGCCTCAGCCACGCGCTTTTAACGACTCGATAGACACGTCAGGATGATCATATTAAGGTGGAAGATTTGACCCCTTGAGCAGAGCCGAGCTGACAGGAATAGTGCGAATGTCTCGCGCCTTCTCCTTCTACTTTGCACTTTTTAATCAAATCTTTTACGAGTTCTCACATGGGAGTGGCAAAAAAAAAAGCATTTGTGTTGATCACGAGAAATTTTTTTGTTGTTGTTTTTTCGAAGAAATCGAGCACACATGCGACATGCTTGAAGTGTGAAAACGGTTTTTGGCCTATTGGCAAAAGGTGTCGAATTGATCTTGGATCATGTGGAGTTACTTCACGCCTTAGGCGTGAATTTTTTCACTCCTCCTTTACGAGATTCGCACAAAATTCTTTTCAGCTGTGTTCTTTCAATTTATTCTCGTATGTGTGAGTTACGCGTGCTTTCGTTAAGTCGTCTATTTAAATGATTTTTTAACGAAAGAAACGTGTCAGAGGCGAACAAGGGGGCTGGAGAACAATCAGTTCCAAGGTGTTAAATTCTACACGAATATGAGCAAACTTCAATCCTCCATGGAGCCTCCATAACCCCCTTAACTCTTTCTCATATCGTATTCGAACTCTACAAGTATGAGAAGATTTTTTTTTTTTACTCTGATCACACCATGCACAATTCTATTGCTAGTTCTCGCTTTTCATTCACAGAGAATCATCATATCAGGGACGAAATGTAATATTGCATATATAGCCTGGAACAAACGAGATTCGTTTGATTGAAGAATCTTAGAGGCTTCAACTGCGAGAGGCATGATGGAAGGGGAAAGAAACGAGAGTTTTGATGAGATGGAATATCACAGAGGGACTCCTGGTGTACACTCGAGTAACCCACACAGTGCACAATCACATCTCTCTCTCTCTCTCTCTCTCTCTCTCTTCCTTACCATCCCTCTATCTTAATCTCGTCAGACTACTGATGAGCAGCAATAACCCAAGCTCCCGGTAATCGAATCACAGTCATTGCTCTAAGTAGGGCCCCCTCTCCCCCCTCCACTTAGTTGATGTGAGCATGTACGTTGTGTCGGTCCCCTCCGAGAAGGATACATAAGATGCCCTCTTTGGTCCCCAGGTGGTCTCTCACGGTGAGGTCACGACACGCAGACCTCGCGTAGATTTCTCTCAAAAGTTCTTATAAATTTCTCATATTGAATTAGCAAGCAGCGGATATTTATGAATATTTTATAAAATGAACGACGTAGAGACAACGACCAGATGGTTCATTTGAGTGCATCAGAGGGTTGAAAATCTCGATAAGAAATTTACCCGGACGCAACGCAGAACGACGTATGATCGTCACCGTGCCCGATCTATTTTCCGCTATGAACCATTTTTATGATCGTCTAATTACTGCATTTTTCAATTTTTCATCATGACTCAGGGCTGAAAGATTATTCGGCAAATTTTACCGATGTCGCAAAATGTCTGATCGTAAAGAACGAAAGAAGAAGAGAAATTCAAGAAACGGACCTGTGACATGAAAATATGTAAATAACTCTGAGGTAATTTTGGACAACCGTAAAAGAGATGCAGAGCATTTACGAAATAAAAATGAGGGTGAAAAATCGATGTATTACCAACTTTCTTATGTGCAAACATGCTTCTGGCACGAATTCACCGAATGAATTTGTATGTATATACGAAAAAAAAAAAAGGGCGTTGCTCGCGTTATGGTCACAGCTCTCTTTTGCTACAATCATATGTCGTACATACATACATATATATATATATATATAGCTAATATGAAGTCCGCACGAACATCTCTATATCTCTCTTTCTCTCTCTCTCTCTCCACCCTCTGTATCTGTCTCTCGGTTTGCGGTATAAAAAACCAAATGTACCGAGTTTCCGAGTAAAGAGTTCTTTTCACGTTCGAAAGGAAATCAGCAAATTGAATGTGGTGCACTTAAGGTCTGGCTCTCTAATGTCAGTCATTCGAAGTCTGTACCTATACGCCTATATAAACATCCACAAACACACATGTATATATAAATATAGTATATATAGGGCTGCTAGGTCGGCCAATACTCTTTCGTTCAATGTTCGTTCATGGAAGAAAAAAAAAGGGTTTCAATTTGCCGCTCCTGTGTATCTATGCACGTTGTTTCGCTACTATATCGTTAGTATACAGTCGGTATACTGTATATATATATATATACATTAAGGGATGTACCATAACCTCGCGATTACGGATCTATATATCCAACAGGCGCGTCCGGGGCTTTGCGCCCCCTCAATAACCCTCCATGTATCCACTATCCACCCTGGTAAACGTTCCGAACTCATTATTGACTCAAGCCAAAGTATAGACTCGGATAGCAGAAAAAATACACCATTTTATCTCACTGTTTTTTTTTTTGTACTCCCCCCTCGTTTCTCCGGGATGATTTCTTCTCGAAGCTAGACAAACAATACGCATTTATGCCTCGCGATACGTTGTCAAAGTTTTTTTGACATTATGTGTTATTCCACCATGACCACAAATCGCGAAAACTACACGTCGGTATAAATATTTCTTTCGTATATAGAGGGTTCGGGGTGAGTTGGAAAAGCAGGAGAGATGGCACAGCTGCATAACTTTTGACCAAATCGATGTATCGAACCACCTTTTTCAGGCTTTTTGAATTATTTAAATATCGAAGCCATGAAAAAATACGATGAATGTGACTTGATCAGAATAGATGTCATATATAGAAGGTATCCAGATTTTAGGATACGAAAAATATATTTCAAGCTTGATATAAAACTGTACAGGAGGTCAAATTTTTTTAGGAGCTAAAATTCGATAAAATCATTTTAAGTACACTTCGATGTGGTAATTTTTAAAAAATCCGTTAAGGAAATTATCCAGTATCTATGCGATAACGTCTATCCATTCAAGTTATAGATAGATATTAATTTAAGGATTTCGTAAAAAAAAGTTTTTTCTACGAAAATTCACACAACAACGAACAATTCACTTTTTCAAGGCCTCAAAGGCTATCCAGGGCCGCAAAACCTCGAAAAAGTTACAGTCGTCGAATACAAAGCGTCCCAACTATCCTGGACTTAGTGAGATTCTATGTGTTCCAGTATATTATATACATTCGAGTTCGATTTACTTTTCGGTACAAGGGATCATTGGGGGAGGGGGAAGTTGAATATAATTCTCGCGGGTGTGCTACTGGTCACGCTCACGCCCACATTTTGCCATTAAATAAAGTCGAATAGGTCCCCGATGACTGCGGGGACATTTTTGCCAAGTATGTGTGTCTGTATATTGTGGGTTTGATTTTCGGGCTAAACACCTTTTTCTTCTGTGTGTGTGTGTCTCATCGAAAGCTTGAACACCAAAGCGTCTGGTTTTCCCAGCATGAGTTTGTGTGTGTTTAATCGTATATTTAGTACATTACGAACAGAGAGAGAGAGAGAGAGAGAGAGAGAGAGAGAGTCACACTGGAGCAAATTGTCGAGAGTTTTGGCGAGTGCGAGGGAGATTCTGGGCGTTTTTGTGGCACAGAATCCCACGGCGTTTATTCATCGAACACACGTACGAATAAACACACATAAAAGTCCGCACGTGTTAATGCTAACCACTCACACATTCAATGTATTAATATATTTTTGCCCTTCTTATACAAGCCCTATCTCGTGAGATCCTGCGAATCTCTTTTCACCCCTGATCGCCGAGGGATTTGTTTCTCTAGATTACTCCGTTATCTCTTGGTGGTTTGACTCATTTTATTAATATTATCTCTTTCCAGCCACAATTATAAACACATTTTAACAAAAAGCTCTCACCCATCCTCCTGTGCTTTTCTCTAATTTTGTCATCCCTGCTCCGTTATTCTGGTCCTAAGTACACGTGTAAACAAACAAGCCAAACATTTTTCATTTTTGGAGTTTGAAAGAAACAGATCTCTGGGGGTCGATGATGCTCGTTTTGGGTACGTGTGCAAACATACTTTTTGAGGATTCCCCACTTAACTCTCACGATCAAATATTTGACCAAATCCTTGAAAATATCATTGAGCTGCAGTTCCTTGACTGATCTTTTCAAATATTTACTCGACCTTTCACGTATTTCATGCTGTCAATTTATTTACTGAGGTCTGGTTGCTGTAAATTTCTGTTTGCTGTTATTTACTGACGTATTTGATGCTGTAAATTTATCTGACAGGGATAGGGCAATATTTGTCGGGTGTTTTTGGAGTACATTCACGGTAACAGAATTGTCACGGTGACAAAATGTACAAATCCTCGTCTGGACCATCAGCATTGCCACGCTTATTGTAGGAAAATTGAAGAATATTTTAGCGGATATTTTTAGCTCCGTCAAGCTCGCAGCGAAAAGTCCCCAAAATGGATTTACTATAAACCAAAATTAGGTGCTAATTTGGTGCTCAGTTGATAATTTTGATGCTCCCTTCATGAAGTCAGCAATAGAATTTGAAAAGTTCTCTGCTAGCTTGATGTCAAAGTAGCAGAAAATCATCACGGGTGGTAATTCGTGATATTTGTCGTAAATTTTTTTTTTTCCTTTTTTTCATCCCCTTATTTGTCAGCCCCAATGTCGATTAAAAAAATAAATGTTTCAACGATTGATTTAGGAACTGGATACGATCCAGTTCCAGATAATACCTATGCCATTGGCCATTTCGTGATATTTTTAGTGAAATTTTGTATATTTTTCCTCCCCTCATTTTTCAGCCCTAATGTCGATAAAATATTCATTTTTCACGAGATATTGAGGCTGAAAAATGAGGGAAGAAAAAAATGAGAAGAAAATTTGTAAACTAAAAATATGACGAAATGGCCCATGGCAATGGAAATGGCATCAACCGTGATGATGATCTGCTACCTTGACATCAAGCTAGCAGAGAACTTTTCATATTGGCTGACTACGTAAAGGGAGCACCAAATTAGCACCTAAAAAGCACCTAATTTTGGTTTACAGTAAATCGATTTTGGGGAGTTTCCACTGCAAGCTTGACGGAAGTGGTATTTTTGGTGTTACCATTCACAGTTGGCAAAATTTGAAAATTCTCGTCTCGATCTTTAGTATTGCCAAGTTCATTGTAGTAAAAGTGAAGAAATTATTCTTCACTGGTGAGTGTTTTGGGATCATAAATTTTGGAGCTGGATAATATTTTGCTCGAAAATAGAGAAAAGTCTTGTGGTGACTTTGGTAGGTTGTCTCTTGAAAATCCGTTAAATTGATGCTGTTTTGTAAAAGATGGGTACGTGTGCCAGAGCCAGGATTTTGATTCATTCATGAGAATTCGATTCACGCTGTGCTCACGAGTGTCACGACAAATAGAAGCTTTATATATATATATATATAACACTTCTATGCGAGTACAGAACAATTCTCACACAGTACGTGTTGTGCACACCACAGGACGTGCTTGAGCCTCGCCCCGTGAACTTGGACTGAATAGAATCTGTTTTGCCAATGTCCATCATACTCTTTTATTTTCCTGCGTGCCCCACTGATGGACCCTCCAGGTTGACTCTTTCAAAAGCTCAACTACAAACGTTCACGGAGAGCCCTGAGGTTTGCCACACACGAAACTTTTGTACAGGTATATTGTGCGCTAAATGTGGGGTGAAGTAGGCATTATCTATGAAGAAAGAGAAAGAAAAAAACTGAGGAGAAGAAGAAGAAGAAGAGCAGTTGGCCTATAATTCTTTCTTGACAAATGATCGACTTTACTGGCTAAAAAAAATGTTCACAAGCTTCATTGACAGTGTTTGTGAGATTTTTTCCTGCTGGGGATAATTTTGCTTGAGAGACGAACAAAATGGCGAATTTCTGAGTGATTTTGCGATGAAAGCAACGATCTATTTATGAAGAAAGAAAAAAAAAAGAGACGAGCAAGAGGAAAATGAAGAGCGTTTGACCTGTCAGAGTACGTGAGATTTTTTCTGCTGGATAAAATCCAGTACGCGGAACAGTACAAAATGGCGGATCGTTAGGGAATTTCGCAGTGAAAGCAACGACACGGTGGGAAATTGTGAAGATATGACTGCGAGCTCTCTCATAAAATGAGCAGCACGCGAGGAAACGAGAGCCGAATGTCGTAGCTACAAGAGGAACTGCGCCTGAAAGAGCTCATTTTGCGTAACGACAACGGGCGTTCTTAAGCGGATAAAAATATGGTGGAAGAGTGAGAGAGTGAGGGCGCGGGTGGCGCACGATTGTCAGTTAGACGAGACCGTGGCATCAACTATAACGCATTTATATGTATTATATGGAACGCGTGTATATATCTATATATATATACATATATGTATATACACCTAGCAAGGAAGTGACGTATGGAAATCGATGATTATAATTAGCAACCGATACCGGAACAGAAACGACCGAATTACGGTAATCAGTAGCACGCAGCCACGGCATGATTCACTTGAGGGGGAGTGTAAAAAAACGTATACATATAAACTGGAAGAACCAGCGAGTGGTGAGCATGGAGGCGAAGGAAATGAAAAAATGGAGACCGTGTGAGGAACAGGACAATAATAGCATCACAGATTGAAAATCATACAGTCATTGGTAACTTATGAATCATTGGCCACCTCAAATCACATCAATTGAAAAAAAAAAAAAATGAATTCTCGATTATATACTTATGAAAAGCTTTAAAATATCATGACGAATGAACAAGGAAAACTTTGATGACTATGATAAAAATTTGACTTTTTTCCAATGATTTCAGAATTGTATCATCAAAAAATCATCTCGAATGATTTTTGGTGACCATCTCTGGCTTGCTGTACAATTCTTGAATTGGAAGTTGACTAAACGAGCCTTGCCTGCTTGATTGGACGATGAATGTATCGCGAATTTTCTTCACGTATTTCTGTGTAACAGAATTGCAAGAGATATATGTATCCCTTGTCATTTTGTATTATAGTCACTATATGTGCCTGCATATATATATATATACGATGTATCGTGTTCCAAACGTTGAGGGAACCGATGGAAGAAGCACGAGAGGAGGAGGTGGAACGGTATTGCTCTTGGAACGCAATGTATACGCGTGCACAACTCTTTCCGTGCTCGACTGTTATTACAGAGGGACAAAAGGTTTCCCATATGGTGATCCAGGCAGCCTCTAATATATGTCATTAGACATTACTCTATGATAATTAAACGTCTATATACGACTGGGGTCTTATTGTTACGTTCGTACTTACGTTACATTACTAGAAATGACACGTTGCGCTACAATGCATTCGGATGTTGGTCGACTCGGGCGACCGATGCGAGAAAAGGTGTACACGAACATACACACATTTATATATATATATATATATATATATATATATATATACACGTTATAAACGAGGGAAAACGCGGTTGATGTGAGCCTCTCTCGCGACAGCGTCGATTCGGTCGACGATTCCGCGACGCACATGCCACAAAACGAGAGACGCAAACCGCGGGAACACAGAAGAGTATAAAATAAAAAACCGTTTGTTCCTTTGCCGTGTGCCGTTTTATTACAGAGCATATAAAAGTAATCGTGAAATATTGCAAGAAAGATATTCTCAAAATGGCGTGTCTTTGAAATTTATTTTACAGGGGAAGGAAATCTGCCAGAGGGATGAAACTTTCCTTCAAAGTTTAGCCAAAAGAGCCAGTTGATCAGCCAAAAGTTGAGGCAGTACCCGCATTTATTTTGCCGTATTAGTTAATTCATATATCGTTTAGAAAAAATTTCCCGCGATGAATAAAGGGAAATTTGGTGCTCTCGAAAACTCCACAATTTTCTTCCACACTGATGAAAATTATAATGGCCCTCCTACAAGAAGATGCTTATATATTTTTCTCGACATTCCCGTTGAACTTTACGGTACGAGAAACTGCTGGACTCGGTGAAATCCACGCTGAATGGCCAAATATATATATATACATATAGCAAGCAGAACTTTTCTCAGCTGATGCTCTGAGAGAAAACGCCCATTTTATTTGGAATTTACGAACCTGTGCGCTGGTATTATATTCATTACCGATCGTTTCCCTATTCAATTATTTCTCATTTCAGCCATTTTTTTGCACAATTTACATCAAGTCCAGAATAGTTGGGACACTTTTTTTTCAAGGGCTGTACATTTTTTAGGATCAAGATCACTTGGGTTGACGTTAATGATTTCAATTATGATATTTTCATATGTGCGATCTCAATGTCCGAAGATTTATAAAGGTGGATTATCATTTAACCAAATTCATGTACTAATCAATGAATTACAAGTATATTATTTTTTATTATTTATAGTTAACTATAACAAAGATCAAAGTATACATTATTTTTCATGTTACTTTGATTAATTTTTGAAATGAAGCTTTTTTTCATCTTTACGCTGTTAAAAAACTGAAACAAGACTCATTCGCCTCTAACTTGGCGATCATTCAAAAATTATGCTGTAATTGTAAATTTTGATTTCAGCGTCCCAATTCTGTTAGAGTTGGCCGACAAAAAGGAGGTCAATTTCTCCCAATATATGAGCGATGAATGAGAACCAGGCGAATGAAAAAAGTTTGCGGTCGCAAACTTTGCATTGGTGCATTCATAAATGCATTTATAATGCTCTGTCTTCCGCGTGGCTTTTCTTCTCTCTCTCTCTCTCTCTTTCTCTCTCTCTCTCTCTCCTGCCCTTTTTCGGACTTGCTGTCCTCCTTGATGTTTCTTTTATTTGCATTTATATATCGATTCCCCGTATACGCGAATAACCATCGTCATGTGCGTAATATCAACTGTGCCAAGTTTCCAACGCTAAGGAACGTTTCGTTCTTTTTTCTTCTTTACGCCGAGCTGTCTGCGAGTCATCTGCTTCCGCGACCGCACAATGCGCGCTTTTGCGAACTCTCTTGAAAGCCACGACATCTGCTCAAACGTGCGTTATACATATGTATATATGTATATATATATATATATGTATACATTTCCCAGGTTATTTGCGGGATCTTGCATTTCGCGGTGAACCTTGGACGAAATTTAAGGTCTTCACAGTCCTCAAATATTCTCGATATACTCAATATCCTCGATTGTCCTCGAACCGTTATCTTTTTGCAATTTTTGTACCGCAACGATCGCTACTTTTTTTTTTGTCAAGACGATAAAATGCATAAAGGACGAGGAGAGGGCGTGCATGGGACACGCTCGCACAGAGCCTCGTTAATCTCTGGACGCTGGACCGTTCGTGTATTACGATCTCATTGTTCTCTGGTCCCTCTCTCTCTCTCTCTCTCTCGCTCTCTCTCGCTCATTCCTCCCTCTCTCTCTCTCTCTCTCATTCTGTTCGTATGGATGCTGTTCCATAGCGGCGATATATACGTACAGGCTAACCTTTTCCATTTCTTCCCCCGCGCTAAATTGCACCTTTGGCTGGCGCATTTGCATTCGCACATTCTCGTCTCGAATATATACCTATACGTGTTATATCTTGGGTATAACTTTTACGGTACATCGAGGATCGACGCATTCATCGGATCATCGTACTGCACACCTCAAGGAAAAATAAAACGAAAAGGTATAAAATGCATCAGCATGAACCGTGTCCATGTTGCATTACAATGGTCCTGTGTGTATAATGTGAGAATAAAATGCGTAAGGCGCGCGTATTATGATGCTTGCACGAGCTAAAGCGAAACAAGTCACGGCCCTTATTCACATATATAGTACACTATTTTGTACACTAGAAAAAAAAAATATATATATGTACCCACTAAAGTACATGTATATATGTACTGAAAAACATTTATACATATATACACAGTATATACATAAGCTCAAAGATGCGGCGTATAAACTGCCCTTAAAGGGAATCCAAAGACCAGCATACGAAATAATACATTTTGTATATCCATACATATTTTTGTGAAAACCGATTTGTAGCCGCAGGAGGAGCGAGATGATTCTTTCGAAAAATAACGAGGGTGATGAGAAACGAGTGTGCTTGTCGTCGGGGGATTCGCTCATTTTTCTCATCATCTCATCTCCTGTGTTGTCCTCGTCACTGGAACTGAGGGGGAGGGGTTATGGAGGGCGTTATAGCGACCTTATATTTTAAGTATATCGGATGTATAAAAGCACGTCAGTGTGCATCTGTTCAGGATGAACGGGAGAAACGAGGAGGGGATGAAAAAAAAAAAAAAAGGGAAGAGAAGGACTGTGCAACGAAGAGAGCTCGGTCTGTGCAATATAAGCGCATAGATCACACGAGAGATCGTGGGCCTGAACGACACGACTACAGGATGCATATGTGTGATGTATATTGTGTGTGTGTGTGTGTGTGTGTATGTGCAATGCATAAAGTGAATATTAGGGCACACGCTGCTTGCCAGAGAGAGATCTGGGCGTGTCGGACGTTGTCGTGTTCCTGGACGAATTGTTCATTGTGTTTCACGCGGGGACTAGGAGACGACGCACCTGGGGAGTGAGCCCTGTACCACGCCCCGATGCAACGTGGGCCATGTAAGGGCCCCACGAGGGCTCCGTAAGCGACCTCGCGATATATTATATATATACATACACGCATATATATATATATATATATATATACATATATATAATATACATGTGATGAGCCACCACAGAGAAAATATCTCCGCTGGGACTGATTCATCTACACCAAACCCAAACGTGGGTTTTATATATAGATAAATTGCCAAGTTTCCAAGTCAGCCAGCTAATTTTTAATCATGAAAAAGCTAAATATTTTTCACCCCTGCGCCACAAATGATTTCGTTTTTTCGCAGCAAACAAATTTAAGCCTAAAAATAAGGCCCATATGTAGCGCTTGCAATGGAAAAGTCAGACGTGGAATGAAAAATTCAGGTGAATTTAAGGTGAAATGATTAAAGCGTAAAATTTTGAATTACACAAATCCGCGACAGTACGTTTAAGTTGAAACTATTATTTTGCGCTGTGGAACGAGCGAGAGAATGAAAATATTTAAATATTTTTCACCCCTGCGCCACAAATGATTTGTTTTTTTCGCAGCAAACAAATTTAAGCCTAAAAATAAGGCCCATATGTAACGTTTGGAATGGAAAAGTCAGACGTGGAATGAAAAATTCAGGTAAATTTAAGGTGAAATGATTAAAGCGTAAAATTTTGAATTACACAAATCCGCGACAGTACGTTTAAGTTGAAACTATTATTTTGCCCCGTTGGAATGAGCGAGAGAATGAAAATTAGTCGACTTGATAGAATTAAAAGAGGCGTCGAAGCATAAAGCTGCCAACTCGTCACGAACATTCACCAGTTCATCATTAACGGTCCTTAATGTAACTCGTGTTCACAGAGCTTATAAATATATTTTTAAAATGAAAAACTTTTGTGTACCGAAGTGATCGAGAATTCGTACCAGGAACTCTGTGGTTTTGCGATCTGCCGATAAAGTCACGCAAAAATATTATAAATGTTAATGGCAGCAGCGATGGTTTTATATATATATTTGTGTGTGTGTGTGTGTGTGTGTGAGAAAATATCTATACACGTGTAAATTTCGAAGCATGAGGACCATAAGTTGCATGACATAAGGGATCACGAGAGATGCAATTCATACAGTAAATGGAGTGAGCGAGAGACACAATGAGAGCCTCGCGGTCATTACACGCAAGGTCTATAGGTGGTACACGCATTGTTCGGGGGGACACGCCGGATGCGAGATGCCCCGTAAGACGAAGTAAAGGAAAAAGTAATGGCGCCTCGAACCGGTTACGAAGAGCCCTCTCTGTTCTTCACTTTATCTTCGTATCCCCTATAGGTGTGCAGCTACATCAGGGTGTACGTCATATATATAGGAGCCATATTCGCGTACAGCATACTCAAAACTTGAAGAAACAAATGAAGAATTCAATTGAATCGATTGGGACTGATAACAAAAATAATCAAACCTAAACCTAAAATGTAACTAAAATTTCTGGTTTTCTAAAACTTGACACTTACCCGTGAAATTTTCGACAGAAGAATCATTCGGCTTGGGTAGTTTCTAAAGTTTTAGAGAGCAAATTAGATTTGACCCTGGTTCAATCCTTTGCGGTCTTTTCAAACTTAAGCTCGAACTTACATACCAAAATTAACTACGTGTCAAGCTTATCTGTATCGTGACTAATTATAGAGTCCATTGTATTTTGCATCAATTACAATATCAAAATTAACAAACAAAAAAATGTACATCAGACCATGAAAGTGGATGACTCTTACCCTTTCTTTCCTGCCCCTTTGTACTTGTACTATATTCACTTTTCTTCTTCTTTTCTTTCTCTTCTTCTTTACGTTGAATTTACCAGCTATCTGTAATCGAATCTATGGAACGGCTATGAATTGTCTCGAGTCACATTCCGCGATATTCCCTGCCCAGAATTATTAGATGTGTTCTCCGGATAATATCGTCGTATAAACGCGCATATATATATCCATGTACTCAAACTCTTTGTGGCGTCGTACCAAGTCGAACGGTCGCATAACCGAGTCGTCTTTCTTTCATTTAGTTGAACTTGTCTGTATTGTACGCGTTGGCGATGGTACATACTCGACGCGTGCAGCCCCCATACGCCCGAAGGCGGCTAGGGCGTACGCGATTCCGCCCCCAGGTGGGTCGGGGAGGTACCCGCACATTCCTCATTCTACAGACCCGACGGCATGCATAAATACTAACAGGCTGACCTCGGGCTAACTAACTCATGGTATAACGGTCCACACTATACATGAGTACAATCGTCTTTTCGTTTTACAAGCAAAAAATCATAATAAAATTTTTAAAAATCGATGTATAGTCTGCAAGTCTGCAAGAGTTTCTTGCTCCACCATAAGTACAATATCACACGTTGTACAAAAACTTAGTTACATCGCCTATACATGCGTAAAACAGACGGTGTTCGTGGCTTACCATTGGAATTTGAGTCTCACTCAGATGTTTGCAATTATTTCATAATATGTCTTGTTCCATAATTGATCTTTAATCTTAATCATTCATGATTAATTTGGCATGGAATTGATTTAATAAAATTTAATTCTAATGAAAAATCATATCTGGTTGCCTAAGCAACCATGAACAGCTCGATAGATCTGCATCTGTGTGTGAGCTCGAAAGTCTGCAAGAGTTTCTTGCTCCACCATAAGTACAATATCACACGTTGTACAAAAACTTAGTTACATCACCTATACATGCGTAAAACAGACGGTGTTCGTGGCTTAACATTGGAATTAGAATCTCACTCAGATGTTTGCAATTATTTCATAATATTACGGTCTTGTTCCATAATTGATCTTTAATCTTAATCATTCATGATTAATTTGGCATGGAATTGATTTAATAAAGTTTCATTCTAATGAAAAATCATATCTGGTTGCCTAAGCAACCATGAACAGCTCGATAGATCTGCATCTGTGTGTGAGCTCGAAAGTCTGCAAGAGTTTCTTGCTCCACCATAAGTACAATATCACACGTTGTACAAAAACTTAGTTACATCACCTATACATGCGTAAAACAGACGGTGTTCGTGGCTTAACATTGGAATTAGAATCTCACTCAGATGTTTGCAATTATTTCATAATATTACGGTCTTGTTCCATAATTGATCTTTAATCTTAATCATTCATGATTAATTTGGCATGGAATTGATTTAATAAAGTTTCATTCTAATGAAAAATCATATCTGGTTGCCTAAGCAACCATGAACAGCTCGATAGATCTGCATCTGTGTGTGAGCTCGCACATTCCTCATTCTACAGACCCGACGGCATGCATAAATACTAACAGGCTGACCTCGGGCTAACTAACTCATGGTATAACGGTCCACACTATAAATGAGTACAATCGTCTTTTCGTTTTACAAGCAAAAAATCATAATGAAAATTTTAAAAATCGATGTAAAGTCGATAAAAAAACAATCGAGATTGAAATAATGTGGAAATGAATTTTATCGAAATTTAAATAAGGCCCATAGAAATCGAAATGAAATCGATAGAAATGGAAATAAAATCGATAGGTACCGAGATGGAATCGATCAACTCCTCAGCTCCATGCAACGAAAATTTGATTCTTGAAATAAATATTAAAAAATGGGACATGCCATGCGGAAGCAGGCTGGCAGTCTCGATCAATGACTTTTTGAAAACGTTCCAATACCATCCATATACATATATATATATACATATATATATATAATGCACGTGTGAGATGCACATCGCGTGTACGGATAATATGCATTTTTCGTTTCGGATGCTTTGCATCTCTTGCGAGCAAGTTACTCGTTTGACGACAGCGAGGACGACGACCGGGCACACCCGTTCAAACAATGAGACTAACTGTAGTTTTCTGTCGGGGCAAACTCTCCTCATTCAACGCCTCTTTCTTTTATCACCATAGATCGCAGGTTCTTGGTGTGCAGATGGAGGACAGAGAGAGAGAGAAAGAGCGTCAACCAACAGATGGATAAACTCGCCCGCGGCCTCAGTTCAACTTGTATAGATACATATACCTATACATACAATTCCAATAGTATTTTTTTTCTCCTCTTTTCTCTTTTTCCAAATGCGTTTTGGCCCACATATGCCCGAAGGGATAATAACAACGCGAGGAGGGAAGGACGTTTGTGTGCAATCGTTTCTCTCTTTTTCTTTTTTTCCTTTTTTTATTCCACTTTCTTCCTCCTCCTTCTCGATCAATCAAATTGTTTTTTTTTACGCCAACACGCAATCCCACGTTCTTTATACTCTCAAAATTTACCGATTTGTGCATTGCTCGGTCCTTCACTGG
Source organism: Dyspetes luteomarginatus (assembly GCA_963669185.1). Taxonomy (NCBI): domain Eukaryota; kingdom Metazoa; phylum Arthropoda; class Insecta; order Hymenoptera; family Ichneumonidae; genus Dyspetes; species Dyspetes luteomarginatus. The sequence goes on along the minus strand of OY769908.1, from coordinate 2,549,725 downwards.
TGGTTTGACATTGAACAAAAACTCTCCATTCGTCTGATTTCATAAAATCAGCAAGAAATTTGAATTCAACCCCAAACAAGGCAAGTCATGAAACTTCAACGACACACAATATTTAACATTCTTCTGGAGATGCTCGGTTAATACAGCCATGATATTTAATGAAATTTTGACAAAATAATTATCTGCTAGAATCAATTTTCCACGAGGGTCGTTTCGAACTTTATTAGCAAATTTTTCTCTCTTTTTCTTTTTTCCCTTTTTTTATTCCACTTTCTTCCTCCTCCTTCTCGATCAATCAAATTGTTTTTTTTTACGCTAGCACGCAATCCCACGTTCTTTGTACTCTCAAAATTTACCGATTTGTGCATTGCTCGGTCCTTCACTGGTGGTTTGACATTGAACAAAAACTCTCCATTGGTCTGATTTCATAAAATCAGCAAGAAATTTGAATTCAACAAAAACAAGGCATCATGGCTATCATGGCTGTATAGCCATGATATTTAATGAAATTTTGACAAAATAATTATCTGCCAGAATCAATTTTCCACGGGGGTCGTTTCGAACTTTATTAGCCAATTTTTCGGATATTTCGATCAGCCCTTCATCAAGTTTTCCTCATTGACCGTTTATGCTGCTAGATGGACCAGCATCCCCACAACTATATATATATGTGTATTTGTATGTATGGTGACCTGTTTACGAGGTTAAAGCCGATAATGGATGACAAATATTGGCAGATGCTCGACTGCTATGGTCTCGTCATCCCCGCATGTACATCGCCAGAATAGTTATACGGTACATGAAGCGTTCTCATATTTTACGTGTGGAAAACTCACCCTCCTACGTTACTATATATACATAGTGCAACAGTAGCATGTATAGAAAAAGCATGAGCCATGCAGTGAGAACTGTGGCGAGCAACCCCAAAACGATTCACAGAACGTTTTAGTGGTTTCATCGGTGTGATATAGGGAGAGAGAGAGAGAGAGAGAGTGATGGGGGGGGGGGGGGGGATGAAATCTTTTCGGTAACAGTATCTCTCGTGTGCAGGATGAAGAAAAAAAAAAAGAAATGCATAAATCACAGACGATGACGACGACAACGACGAGAGAATCGTTTGCAAGCGTGGCAACAATGATTCGGTACACATAAGGCATTCCTATATAATAGCGTGCGAGATGATGTACTAAAAGGTCCAGAGAGAGAGAGAGAGAGAAGGGAGAAGAAATGTCTGTCCTTTGCGAGATCGTCGTCGGTATTTCGCAGAATATACACAAGGAGAGAGAGGCGCGACCACAATGCAGCACGATGACAAATGACTCGGGAAGTCTCCTCTAGGATTCTCCACTATATATCCAAACTTGTATCTCTCTTCGCTATCCTTTTTTTCCCCTCGAGCCTTCGTCTCTTCTGTGCGTGGTCGAAACTTCATGTCCCAGAGATTCGATGGTCCGCGTGCCACAAGGCAACCGCATTTGTGCTATATGTATCCCCTCGTATGATCAACGAGAGAGAAGAAAAGCCAAGAGTTTTGCTCTGAACTAGCTTTGGAAAATTGCCCATCTATATCCACATTTTTATGTCTATTCGCGTGTGTGTGTGTGTGTAAATTTCAAGTCAAGATACTAAGGTTTGGTCTTCTGTAAAGAACGCGTGAAAATTTATGACCCAACCCTGAGAATTCGAGCGAGAATTCTTTCTTTTTCTTCTCTATATATCGTCAAACTCCCTGTCCTTTTTCTATGTGTATATATGTATGTGTGTGTGTGTGTGTGTTTATGGGGTGTCCTGAGAGAGTGAGAAATTCTTCTCCAAAGCCGTCTCTCACAAACTGAACGAGGGATATGCCTGTTTGACACGATAGAGTCAGCTTTGCACGCTCGTTAATTGTCACCCCATAATATATATAACTCTCAGAGCGACCTCTCTCTTGTACGTATAATATAATTCTCCGTAATTTTGTCCGTAAAGATAAGTTCGTAAATATGTGACAATTTTGGAGTCAAAGAATGAGTGGGATGTGAGAAGTGTGTTTGAAAAAAAAAAAGAGTTATATGAGTCAACGGACTCGGGACGATAAAGTCTAGAAAATTATGCATGGCCAAGAGTAAGACTCAAATGGAACTTACATGGGCTCACATGAAGGATTCTTAACACGCCCCGGGAAGATCTGGAGTAGCGTGGAGTAGAGGCAGTGGAAAAAGCGTTGAAATTTTCGTCGGTGGTTTAGTTTGTTTTATGGGGAACGAAGAGAACCTCGATGTTTTCGGGGCATGAGGAACGCGTCGATTGAACACATACGGAGGATCCTTCATATATACTTAGAGAAAGGAGCAGTGAGAAGAAAAGGCATAAAGAAAAGGATCTTCTTCTTCTTCTTCTTTCAAATCTATCTCTCTCCGTACGATAAATATTTCCTTAAACTCCTTCTAAATCACGAATACGACATTCCATGATAAAGAAACTGGAATAGCAGCGATAAAATAATTAAAAAAATTAATTAATCAAAATTAAATGATAGTTTCGAATTTTCCTCAATCTCCATTGTTACAACTCCTTTATCAAAGGACTGCTATATATGTATATAAAAATAAAAAAAATAAAATAGAACGAGTCTGACGAAAGAATGGCAAAAAATGCTCGACGTGCTCAGCCCAGCGTGTAATATCAATTTAGACCACACGTCAGCGTGTAGTCTCAGAAAAGGCGTTGTCGCAAAGATTCTCGATGGTGTTTCGGAGACGCACTGCCGACGAGGTCACGTGTCAAATCCTTTGCCACAACTATTTCTCAGATAAGACGAAGAATTTTTCTCTGTACGCGAAATCCCTCCGAGTGTTGCATGTGGACATTTATGGGCTGCTCTCTCGTCGTTTCTCGTCGTTTCTCGTCGTTTCTCGTTGTGTCGCGAGACACACAAGTACATGGGACTCTCATGAGCTATGCCCTGATTTCGTCTCGCCTTCGAGAGAGATATGCCAAATAAGACGTGTGTTGCGTGCTAAAATCCCCGAGAGAAAACGTCAAGAGCGAGGAGGAGTGGGGAGGGAGGCAAAGAAAAAAGAACGAAGATGCTGCGACGACAATATAGAGGACCAAAGGGGGTGAGTAACAGCACACTCTTCGCCCGCGAGAGTCAGAGCATGTGCTCTGGGCGGTAACGAACGCGAAAGAGATATACTGCCTCGTCCGAGTATTTACGGCATATCCGCACTTTCATACTACACACTCTTCTCACTGGGATGCCCGTTCTCTCTCTCTCTCTCTCTCTCTCTCTCTTTTTTTTCCTCTCTGTACAACGCGCGCGTGGAATTTAACAGCGCGACAACTCCGAATAATTGTTTCTGGAAGTGTGAATTGCTCCCTTAATAACTTCGAAGTCAGTTAACTTTTTTTTTTACACATATTTTTGCTACAAGTTTCATTTTCTTTCTATCGCAATACTCCGAAAGAATGCATTATTAATTATTAAAAAAAAAAATTGGGATAAAGTTGGTGAATTTTCCCGAGCGAAATAATTGTATCTTCGACGTCTACCATGGAAATTAAAATATCGCTCAGAGGCTTCGAATTATTTCATAAAATTACGGCCTTTTGAAATTTTGAAATCAATTATTCATGATTAATTTAGCATGGAATTGATTTAATAAAATTTCATTCTAATGAAAAATCATATCTGGTTGCCTGAGCAACCATGAACAGCTCGATAGATCTGCATCTGTGTGTGAGCTCGAAAGTCTGCAAGAGTTTCTTGCTCCACCATAAGTACAATATCACACGTTGTACAAAAACTTAGTTACATCGCCTATACATGCGTAAAACAGGCGGTGTTCGTGGCTTATCATTGGAATTAGAATCTCACTCAGATGTTTGCAATTATTTCATAAAATGTCTTGTTCCATAATTGATCTTTAATCTTAATCATTCATGATTAATTTGGCATGGAATTGATTTAATAAAATTTAGTTCTAATGAAAAATCATATCTGGTTGCCTAAGCAACCATGAACAGCTCGATAGATCTGCATCTGTGTGTGAGCTCGAAAGTCTGCAAGAGTTTCTTGCTCCACCATAAGTACAATATCACACGTTGTACAAAAACTTAGTTACATGACATATACATGCGTAAAACAGGCGGTGTTTCTGACGATGTTCCCACCAATCTTCACGTTCCGTTATTCGTACACATGAATGAGGGGGGGGCACAAAACCAACGTATGTGAATTCAAAGTTCGCAGATGCCCGTGAGATGATGAAATCGATGATGTATAATTGAAAAATCTATTCAGTACTATAATCCTTACGATATTTAAACAATGATACAAATGAGACTGAAAGAGAGACCGGGAATGCAGAACAAAAACGCCATCGAATAAGAGCAAAAAAAAAAAACGGAGCCCATCGACCATATACAGTGATGAGTCTCGTGAAAGAGGACTATATAAGTGGGTGTCACGTAACCCACACGTACACCAAGCGAGAGAGAGAGAGAGAGAGAGAGAGAAAGAGAGAGAGAGAGAGAGAGAGAAAGAGAGAGAGAGAGAGAGAGAGAGAGAGAGAGAGAGAGAGAGAGAGAGAGAGAGCCAGAGATAGAGAGAGAGAGAGAGAGAGAGAGGGTACCAGGACAACGCGTCCACGATTGCTAATTGGCTGCTTCTTCATGTCCCATAAAGGTCAGTAAAAGCGCAGTAGCTGCATCGTTGCACTGAAGTGGGTGTGTGAGGTGTGCAAAGGTGGTGAAGAAAAAAAAAGCATCAAGCAAAGGTATAAAACACGGCGTCAAAAGGTTTACCGAGAGGAATAGGGAGAGGGAGGAAAAGAGACGAGGCCATATAGAGGACAGGCAATAAAGGACACCTGAGAGGCCAGAGAGCGGGGCAATTAGTATCGGATGTCGATAAATCGGGAGCGAAGAGATGGCCTTATAGTCTCTCTCTTTCTAACTCTGTAGACTGTATATAGTGAAAACGGTATCCGTTTTGTAAAATAGCCCAAGGCTTGTGTTCTCGCTTTTGGTATCCCAGCTCGTTCGCACAGCAGGGTGCAACCTGCTGTAAGAGGCCCAAAAAGAGAGGCCCAAAGAGATCTCTCGCTCAGCTCGTATTGACCGAAAAAAAGGACGAGCATTCATTCATCCAAGCTCTTTGTGAGCCCACAGGACACTAATGGACCATGTTGTGTGTTGTCCTTCTTCCTCTTCCTCTTCTTCTTTTTCTTCATTTTCATCTAGCATCATTCGTCGTCGTTTCATTCATCCGAACGATGTATATATGGCCTGTAACCCTTGGGATTTCTTGATTCATTTGGTAAAAAGTGGTGTGTGCGATTGGCGGACTGGCGATACCTGTTCAACATCCTTACGCACCTCATCTCCAAGGAAATGAGGAACTTTCATTTGTGGTTTTATGAAATGTTTGTTATTACATTCGCCGTACGAAGGTTCCCAATTAAATTCCTCTTACGCCCATGTGTGTGTGCTGGAATATTGCGTGTGTTTGCCGACAACAAACGAGAAGGAATAATCGGAATTTAATAAATTGTGACGTGGATAGTTAAATTGAAATTAATATATTTCTATAGGATTTTCTGCTATGTGCTTGACATAAAATTCAATTTAGGAAGTCTATTCTATTATATAGCATATTGTATTATATAGCATATGGGCAATATTATATATGAGAGGCATTTTTCTTACGACAATTTTCTAGAGACAAAACGTATAAGTGAGGAAACTGATCGATGCTGGCAAATTCAACGTGTTTGCAGATATGACTCGGGACAGGGTACCGATTACCGCTCTATACAGTCTAAAATCATTCGTAATTTGTTGTACCTGTATAGATCGGGGGGGGGGGGGCAGTGAATATATGTATAAAGTCTACTGTATGGGTAACTATAACCGTTTGTATCCGGAAATAGTTCCTTGCACGGTGTAAGCGTATAGGAAATTGAGTATATATATATGTATATACATAAAGAGAGTTCGAACTCTGTCGACCGTTCTTTCGCTGGTTATATCGATTCTAACACTGTTAGGTTGCCTGCTGCTTTTCCTCTTTATATTTCTCTCTCTCTCTCTCTCTCTCTCTCTCTCTCTCTCTCTCTCTCTCTCTCTCTCTCTCTCTCTCTCTATGTCGCATTACAATATCCTGCCTAACTGGTACTATTTTCACTTTATGACCAGACCCGTGGGTATTATTTATCGATGCGGACTCTATGGGATAGTCGATATGAGGCCTAGATACATAAGGACCACCCTTGGGATTTGAGTGGACTGCAGATTTGCTCGCTCGATAAATATCATTCGTTCCGATACTCGAGAGAAAACGGGAGTGAGCTAGCCTCGAAGGGGCCCCTACGGGATTTTTTCTATGTGCATAGACCGCACACACCGTTCTCATAGACCGTCAGCCAAAAGTCTATCTGCTTGACTCCGTATATATATATATGTATATCGCTCTCGTTTGGTAACTAAAATCTCAAGGGCTGCTTATAGCTTGCTCTGTGTCGGGTTCGATCTTTTCACCCATATGTTTGTCTTTCTTTCCTGTATATAGATATGACCTTTGACCAAACGCCGCACCACTCACGTTCATAACAGATTAACCACAGTCTGAATGGTACTCGTGTCAAAAAATCTCTACCACAAATCGGTAACCTTAGCAAGTTATCCCAATTGGCATTTCTGGGAAGTACAAGAACTTCAAAGATGCAAATTTTTCCTTGATTTCGCTTGATTTTTAAATTTTTCTCGTGCAAATTTGTATAGAAATTTCCTCGACAGTTCGATGATATTCCGATGAGTCTTCCAACGATGAGTTTTTTTTCGGTTATCCGTATTGGATACAGGCCGAAAATTATCATTGGTCACCGTCATTACGTGAGAGAAGACCATCGACCATTTTTCCCTCTTGGGCTTCACCTCATTCTCGAATGAGATGAGATGAGGGTCCAAAGTGGTCACTTTATGCGCGCGAACGCAGAAACTTGGAGAGACACATTAGGTCCATTGGACTCTCGCTTTTCCCCAATGACGAGGGAGACACACATACACACACAGACATGGACTTACGAGAGAACATTGACCAGGGATAATACGAACGGGTATTGGAGACTGTGACCCCTCCCAAAAGCGAACGAACCTATTTCCGGTTCTCCAAGAGTCCGAGTTCACCACACGCACATTGTGTCTATGTGTACAGTAAATGTGGATTGACCATAAAGCTAATACATCCGTAGGGGATCCGGATGATGGAGGGGTCGCAATGGTGTGGCTGAGAGCACTTTGACCGAAAATCTCTCGAAGGAAAGTTTATCCAACGCGAAGGACCAGTCTCGATTTCCTACGTCCATTTATCGGTTTGTGCCGGCCATTTATAGCTGGGCGACATGTTACAAGTAGCATTGACAAATTAGTCACGTGCCGAAAAATGCCAAGTATCACGAATAACCCTCTGGTGACAATGAAAAAGCTGATTTGTCTTGACAGATCGATGATCGTTACATCAACTGGTGATGGAAGTCATTCAGGTCACATCCGAGAGCTAAGAATTTTCGATAATTCACTCGAGCTGGATAATGAGCTGGATTTTTGTAAGATTCTCGCGTGATTTGCCAATCACAACGATGAGATCTGACAGAATTGAACGAGGAACAGATAAAATGGTTTGCGAAAGACCCACTGGCTGATTTTGCGGTTGAAACAATCATCGTGAGTGGTCAAATTCTTTTGGTCTTGTTGAAAATTCGATTCTTTTCGTTTCGAAGCTGTACGAGCTGAAAGGTGCGGTCGAAGTAAGGACCCAAAGAGATTCGAGAGCACAGCTATATAGATATATTACTCGCTATCTCTCGTGAAGTGAATCCGTGGAAAGTCTTAACGTCTTTTAGGAATCCTCTCTCCTCGTGATGCTGAAGAAAACGCATACGCAGAAGAATGAGAATAACGACGATGCTTTAAAGCTCTCCTCTCTCTCTCTCTCTCTCTCGCTCTCTTCTTTCATCCTTTCTCTCATAATTCTCCGCACGGTGTTCTTTTTTTTTTCTCGTCATGAGGCCATAAAGATAAATAGTTGGTTCGCTCGGAAATTTACAAATTTTGGGGTAAATGCGACGGTGAGTCCCGCGCCATAGCGTTCCTCCCGGCGCCCGTGCGAGCTTACCAACCCAACTTTGCAGACCTTATACTGGAGGATGGAAAAAAAGGCCAATCTGCGGAAATTGGCAAGAGCAACGAACCAATTTCCTACAGAACGGGCGAGAAGGAGCGAAAATTTGGACAGAGGAGGAGCGCGGGGGGTGGCAAACACCGGGCCATGGGGTCAGTCAGGGTAGAGGGTTAATCGACGTTAAAACGATCCTCGTTAACGCGCCGAAAGCGATTTGTGCAGAGCCAGCAGGCTGTTTTCGTCGCGCGCCAACACTCTCTTTATACTCGATATCTTGCTTCAACGAATCCCAAAGTTGCCATGATAAAGCAGAATTTTTCATCATACGATTTTATTCCAACTTTCTGCCAAAAAAAAATATTTTGCGTAACAGACTCTCGCGATTCTTTCTTCAATGAATGAATGAAATATATATATATTTTTTTTTTGCTGCATTTCCGCTCAACTTTCACGAAAAAAGAGTCTCGTGCAGCATGCCAAAGTACGACCTTAATGTGCTCGCATTGCACCCAAAAAGCCCGAGATCCCGCGGGTGACTGGCGGAGGGGAGGAGGAATATTCTCGACAGAATATGAAGACCAAAAGGGTAATTTGGGCCTCGCGGACCACCGGGTGGGTCGTCCCGACGGCGATTAACATTCCCAAAGCAATTGCACCCACATCGAGCCAGGAAAAGAACAAGAGAACCCAAAGACGTCAGGAGAGAGAAAGAGAGAAATTCTCTTTCTCTCGGTGGGCAAGAAGTAATTTCTTTTCTGGAACGGCCTTGCGAGAGGAGAGCTCTTGAGACGCGGGAATGGAAAGGTTGTATCGCTTGAAAAAAAATATTTTTTCCGTTTCAACTGATGGCAGCACTGGCCCAAGAATAAAAAAGAGAGAGAGACCGAGAACTTTGCAACTTAACAAATTTAATATAATTACGATTTTTGATAAAGCAATTCGTACAATATAAATGCATTTTTTTTTTAAATCTCAGTGTAATGTATTTCCTACAGCTATTTTTAAGGGTGAAATGAAATGTCTCCGAGAGAGATCCGACGAGTAATTTTGCTCAATAAACGACGGAATCAATTCTATCAAAGTTTGTATGCTGTATAAATATATACGTGGTACATGCCGCGATATCTCCGGGGGAAGTCGAGGGAGCTCCGAGGTTGAATCTTCATTCTTGAATTTTTATGGCAAAAAGACACTGCTGGGCATTTGTCTCTTGGAGTGTCGCCCGAGTGAGAGCGCCACGCGGCCTCATCACGTGAATTACAGGCCTCGTAGTCGGTCTCGCAGTGCCGAAGAGTCGCGTGGATAGGCGGAGAACGGAAGATACAGGACGAGATAGATCAACGTGATGACGACGACGACGACGACGACGGCGACAGCGACGAGAATGAATTTATTTTTCTCTCAACTCCATTTATAAAATAGTGGTCGGGCAAGCCTGCCGAAAGGTGTATAGAAGACGAGATAGAAATAACAATAAATATTTGATAATCCCAATTTCGAACCTAAATTATTCTACTAGAAATTTTGTTTTGATAGAAATTTCAAGTAGCATTAAACCCTGATGTAGTTTAAGTACCGTTGATTAATTCCACGACTACAAATGACAGCTTTGAAAGGGTCAATAGTTCATCATATCCAGATTTACGAGTGATCGGAACCAGAAAATATCGCTGAGGTACAGTAGACGATATACGTATAATGCATTTACGCCGATGTTTTCTCCACCGATAGAGACGAAAAATGTGCAGTCGTTGTTCCTATGGGGTGACCGAGCAGGGTCTCTTCATCGTGGTATATCTATATATGCGAAGGCGCATCACGTCCCGATGAAATGAGGAGCGGCAATGGCAAATAAATCGCTTCGCCCGCGTCACGTCTCGATTCCGCATGGAAGAGAGGAGAGCAAGTATATGAGCGGAAGAGTGGTCAAGACCGAACGCTCATGAAATGCTTATGATGGACCCGCACGAGCGGCAAAAGTGCACTCTCGATTTTCTTTGATCTTTGCCGCTCGCTGTTATGGCATATGGTCACAGAGAGAGAGAGAGAGAGAGAGAGAGAGAGAGAGAATAAGTGAGAGATAATACACAAAGACGAAGATAAAACGCAATACGCTCGCGAAATTTCTTGGGGTTTGGGTTTGGGTGACAATTGACAGTCTAGTCTTCAAAGAGAGAATGTGCTCCGGAAGAATCTTTTCGAACTACATATATGAAAAATCATCAATCTTCTACGTTCTCTAGACTCGACCAATGCGAGAGGCATGCTTGGATCAATTGTCTATATTGGCCATTTGAGTTTGATAAGAAAATATATGTAAAATTTGACAATACAGCCCTTTGTTGGCAAATGGTTTGTGCAAATTCCAAAATGTCATGCCAGGAATGACTATGTGACAGAACTATAGCATCACTATAGTTACCAATCTGGCTGAAAGGAATTTGTCCAATGTCGGCCCATTACTATTGGGCACTTCCTGCTAATTGTGCACTTTGAAGCAATCAGATTTGTACATATCTTGATCAAAAGTCAGACATGAGAAGCGAGATCAATCAGCAAAGAAAGACACAAAGATATGATTGGTCCAGAGATTCAAATAATCTCGTGGTTGATTACTCGCTAATTGACAGAACTGATAGAGCGCCCTTGGTAAGGAAAAGGTGCGCAGGGTCGGGTATATGCAGGTAAATGACGAAGGGATCAGACAAGCCGGGAATCGTATTTCCTTGTTCGCTGGATAACGCGATCGGTGGCCTCACCAGCAATGCAATGTCAGTTCCTCTGCGGATTAAACTATCAAACATGAGGATATTATACCCTTAGCGTGTACCCTTGCTATATATATATATATATATAGCAAGATACATGGGTCCGCTGGATCGTTCGATAGTTGCACTGGATCGTTCGATGGATTCACTGGATGGTTCGATGGATCCACTGGATGGTTCGATGCATCCACATCCAGTTTGCACATGATAGACTCGAAATTGATATAGCAGGGTGGATTATATACCAGGTCGAATCACTATAGTCCCTTACGAACCGTCGAGCTACCTCGAAACTCGCGACTTGCATATCCTACAAACACACCTGCGAACATACTCACACGAACAGGCAAAACTGTATGAGCTTATGTACAGCGAATGGATAATTGAAATTCGCTCACTGGCAATCACCGGCTGTAATTGCTACGGCAAAACCAGGGCCCGGCTGTTCTACATGATTGATCGTCGGTATATAAGATATCTGCCAGGAGCAGGAGTAGACCAATCAGGCTAACACATTGTGTGATTTCGCAGTGCGAGGATTCATCCAACTTGTGCGCGTAAACTTTTCTCGGTCGTTATACGATCTTATACTTTGTTTCTCTGACTTTCCACGTCACTTCTAGTCAACTTTGGCAATAATACTTTTGTCCACACATATATAACATATAGACACGTAAATGCATACGAGTGTGGATTTGCATCAAACAAGCTGGATACTCAGAGGCAAGGATATTCCATTTTGTATGAGTCTTGGCCCCGCGGTATAACCATCATCGCGTGTTCTACATCCGTTTGGCTTTTAACTGTTTTCTTCATCGGATAAAGCTTCTCTTGCTCTATGCTCGTGCTGACGTTTGCTGCCACTTCCTAACCGCGCACGAGCCCATTTGGCTCGTTGCAAATCTACCTCTTCTTCATATTCTTGGAGCTTATTCGTATACCTCCTAGTTCTCAACCAACTTGGACAAATCAGTACTTTCCTCCAGGGTATCAGTATTTTCTTCTCCAGCGAGTTATGCTAGTGTCATGATCGACGAATGATCCTTGGCACGGATCCGTTATAACGGCGTTTGTATACCAGCCATTATCATCGGTAGGACGAAACTTATTTCTAACAATTCTATTCATTGCTCATAGTCACAAGTGCATCGCAATGGCGCAACAGTTGAGCGAAAAAATTACGATAATTTTTTCGAGTAACTCATATTTTTTTTGTGATATCCATATAAAGTGTCTGTACCATTCTGCATGAAATCTTTTGAGAACAAATTCTTATTGAAGCGGATGCAATGAAATCGAGAATTTGAATCTGTGCACGAGATGCTGTCTCGCTTCGAGTACATAATTAATACTTTTTATGACAATTCAGCATTTCCGTCCGAGTAAAAAAAATCCCTCTGATGCTTCAGCATGAATAATGTCAAGCCTTGCAATTTGAGTTATTGTCGTAAATCGGTGAAAATGTCAAACATTTGTTTTTTTTTTCTTTTTTTTTTTTTTTGCGGCGCGGTAAGCTCCATGACTCCCGCTGATGCGATGTCGTTCCACCGGATACGCGGCTACATTGCATTTATTGCGAATATGATGCTCGACCGTTTATTAGATCCGCTACTCCCGGAGCTTGTAATTTTGCGCGGGAACGTAGCCCACACAACACACATATAGTGGCGTTCTGCACTTTCCTACATATATATATATATATGTCTACATACAGAGTTATATACCTAGTCCGGGACTTGGTGGATCAGCTCGTATCGCATGCGAGTAAGAATGAGTGCCAGGGTTGGACGATTGGTTGATGCCCGCGCGCTTGTTTCTCCCTATATGCATATATACCCATATATACATATATATATATATATATATATATATATATGTATAATGTACGTATATTGCTGCTGCTTACACGATACACGCGATGCTGCCATAACTTTCCTTGTACTTTATACATTTCCCTCCACCACTGCTCGTTCACCTCCACTATACTTTGTTCATATATGGAAAACGAGATAAAGATTGGTTTATATCAAGATTTTTTGCATTATTTTGCAGTGAAGCGAATAATCTTGATTTAAAACAAAAAAAAACAAGATATTCAATCTTTTCATATAGCTGACATGAAATACTACATGTGGTGAGTATATGTAACGAAAAGTTTTGGTATTACAAAAACGCTGCAACATCTCTCTCTCTCTCTCTCCCTCTCTGTAGCACATCAGAGAATTCAAGAGTTCGTTGAGCGTTTCTTTATTTTTCTTTCCTCTCGTCTTTCCTGAGCCTCTCGATACACAACCTGTAATCGTGTATGCAAATCGTCACACGCTTCTTCGTGGCCGCGATGTGCTGGACGGGTGAAGCAATCGTCTCGCAATCGTGACTTATTAAGTCGTTCTGCTATTTTACCATGGTTATACCTCATATATATACACACACACACACATATATATACTCAACAGTGAATCCTCCGAGGGAATTCACTGCTGGCAAAGACGTTGTTATGGCGAATATATGATCACCTTGACCCCTCCTACTCTTCAGCTACCCAAACCGCCTGACTGATGCTGTGGCAAAACTCTCGAAGATCGCGGTCGCGGTGAGATCAATCGTGATCGTTTGCTAGACACGCGGGAAAAGAGCTTACAGTTTTTGCCTCCAAGAAGCTACTTCGCACGTTAACCATTAATGTACCAAGTACGTAGAAAATCGGCTTCGTTTACGGATAAACATTTGATTTATTTGCTATTTTCACGTATGCATGCATTATAATGGCGTAGCTGCGAGACATAATGAGTGGGGTGAATACGTGTATGCTAATGTTGATGAAAAAAAAAAAAAACGTTTGGCACAATGCATGCGTTCATTGTTGCAAATGAGTTTTTGAGGAAAGGAGAGGAAGATTATAATTTACTGTAGAAAATGGTATAATTTGGACTTTTGGCATTGACCACACTCGAGGATCTCGAGAATAAATATGGCTCAATCGTGTTGGCCATTACTTATGTAGAAAAAAAGCTCTCGTAAGCAAGAGCACCCTTTATTCTCTCGTCCTCTTCATTTCTCGTGCATACATCTCTGAGCCCATCACGCATGAGCGACAATATTGCACGACTCGAATTTTTAGTCTGTTAACGTTTTTCTTAATTACTGATAATAACAATTGTTTTCGACGAATTTTTGTATAAAACGTTTGTAAATACATTTCTGACACGTATTATTATTATAGAGAGAGAGAGAGAGAGAGAGAGCTAATATGTACAAAGACAGGAAGGAAAAATCAAAGTAGTTTCTCTCGACATATGACGCTTTGCTCGCTATAGAAGCTTTTGAACTGCTGTCATTTTTTTTTTTTTTTCGAGAGTTATTCACGCAGCGCGTTCGTGCGAGAGATTTTGACATTGATGCCAAAAAAAAAAAAACAGCCTCACGACAGTGTAATAAAGGGAAAAAATGCAGCCAATAGCGGAAATCGTGCGAGGGGATTTCCATTATATGATGAAGTTTTTACCGAATTAGCTCGATGTAATTCAAGACTATTTGAGCAGCGTTCTTTGACGGTTCACCCTCTGTAATTCTCTCATTGTGAATCAAAGCTGGGGTATTTTTTCATACTGCCTCTACTCTCGAGCTACGATTGATCTCAAAAAATTCAATGGGTAAATTTGAGGTTTCTCGATTTTATTGCTCATCAAATTAGTTTATTAAGTAATATTGCTGAAAAAGACAAAGACTTGAAGGGCTTAAGGGGAAAATGAAAGTAGGCTGACGAAAAACCAAATGGCACAGAAGTTACAGAGTACCTACTTTGAGAATATTTATCAGACGATAAAGATTTCCATGCAGATAAAATATCTGGAACAAGTGAGAAATTTTGTAAAAAAAAATTAGCCTACAGTTTATTTATATAATCACCAAAATTACTAAGGAAGATGAGAGGATCACTCGGATATTATATTATTTCGTTCATAAGAAGACGATAAAGAGTTGAATATAGATAAAAGATTTGGAACAAGTGAGAAATTTTGTAAAAAAAAATTAGCCTACAGTTTATTTATATAATCACCAAAATTACTAAGGAAGATGAGAGGATCACTAGGATATTATATTATTTCGTTCATAAGTAGACGATAAAGAGTTGAATATAGATAAAAGATTTGGAACAAGTCAGAAATTTTGTAAAAAAAAATTAGCCTACAGTTTATTTATATAATCACCAAAATTACTAAGGAAGATGAGAGAATCACTCGGATATTATATTATTACGTTCATAAGTAGACGATAAAGAGTTGAATATAGATAAAAGATTTGGAACAAGTGAGAAATTTAGTAAAAAAAAATTAGCCTACAGTTTATTTATATAATCACCAAAATTACTAAGGAAGATGAGAGGATCACTAGGATATTATATTATTTCGTTCATAAGTAGACGATAAAGAGTTGAATATAGATAAAAGATTTGGAACAAGTGAGAAATTTTGTAAAAAAAAATTAGCCTACAGTTTATTTATATAATCACCAAAATTACTAAGGAAGATGAGAGGATCACTCGGATATTATATTATTTCGTTCATAAGTAGACGATAAAGAGTTGAATACAGATAAAAGATTTGGAACAAGTGAGAAATTTTGTAAAAAAAAATTAGCCTACAGTTTATTTATATAATCACCAAAATTACTAAGGAAGATGAGAGGATCACTCGGATATTATATTATTTCGTTCATAAGTAGACGAGCAAGAGTTGAATATAGATAAAAGATTTGGAACAAGTGAGAAATTTTCTAAAAAAAAATTAGCCTACAGTTTATTTATATAATCACCAAAATTACTAAGGAAGATGAGAGGATCACTAGGATATTATATTATTTCGTTCATAAGTAGACGATAAAGAGTTGAATATAGATAAAAGATTTGGAACAAGTGAGAAATTTTGTAAAAAAAAATTAGCCTACAGTTTATTTATATAATCACCAAAATTACTAAGGAAGATGAGAGGATCACTCGGATATTATATTATTTCGTTCATAAGTAGACGATAAAGAGTTGAATACAGATAAAAGATTTGGAACAAGTGAGAAATTTTGTAAAAAAAAATTAGCCTACAGTTTATTTATATAATCACCAAAATTACTAAGGAAGATGAGAGGATCACTCGGATATTATATTATTTCGTTCATAAGTAGACGAGCAAGAGTTGAATATAGATAAAAGATTTGGAACAAGTGAGAAATTTTCTAAAAAAAAATTAGCCTACAGTTTATTTATATAATCACCAAAATTACTAAGGAAGATGAGAGGATCACTAGGATATTATATTATTACGCTCATAAGTAGTGCTCAGCTGTGACATGAGAGCGTGCGAGTTTACACGTCAAGTTAGGGCAGCCTGGCATTGTTCCCTAGTTTATATATATAGTGTGTGTGTGTGTCTATGTATGATGCTGCGTGCCTTGCTGACGTGGGAATCCTGCTGGGGGGATTCCCCTGTTCTCAGCTTCGACCCCTTAAACACGTATACCATGCAAACGCCACGGGGCCCATGGCTAATCAGACAATCTCCTATCCATATAACTTTGACAAATTTGTGAGCCCCCGATGACAGATTTGCCATTGACTGAGAGTCTCGCTCGAGCTGGCTGAAGATCGATCGACGAGATAAAATCACTCGTTGAAAAAAAAAAAAATCATCTGAGAGAAGGGAGTCTTCAATTAGGCATTCTTCTCGTTTGACACTTAAGATTTTTCGATAATCAAACCCCCCATGTATGCAACGTATATGATCGCAAACTCAAAATTTAATAAGTATCAATTTGACATGAAGTCATCGTCAAATGGACGCGTGCCATGGATTTAATTTTATTTAATCGCAGATAGGATATTCGGTCTATCAATGAAAACATAACGAGAATGACCGGGATTAAGGTAACCCAATGAAATTCAAATGTAGATAATACAATCAATAGATTCTTCGTCCTAAAAAATCATACGAGTTTTTTTTTTCAACCTCGTAAATTTTTACTGATTATCATTATAACAATACACACATAAGCACATTTATAGAATGTTTGATCTTCCATCATTGTATGAACTGTCGTTCTCGAAATGACAATCATATGGAGATGAATCTTGAAAATAAATTTATCACCCTTTCGTACCAAATCATACAAATTATCAAGTTTTTCACGTCGAAGAAAATTCTGGTAGCCGAAAAAAGTATCAGACATTGATAAGATTCTTGAATCTATCATAAATAGCCACCCTTGTTTAATAAAGAATACCAATACTATTAAAGTTCGATTAGACGATCGAATATAAATTTTTAAATCCGCAAAACGGAGCATTCCAGAGATTACTCTGTTAGGTATTTGCCAGAGAATGAACATTGAAAATCTCATTTGAGATGAAAATCGGGTATATTAGGTTAGCTATATATACAGGAGCATTATGTCATGCCAGCTAGTCGCTTTCACGCTGTGCTGGTGCCACAGGGTCTCGTCACTTTGATATGTAAATATACGCACTGCAGGATACCAAAATGTTATATATATGTATGTATAATCTAGGACCAGTACCCTGTCAGTTATATACACACACATACACACATATATATATATATATATATGCGAAGCACACCTATTTATGTACGAATACTATAGTTACAGAGAGACGCGTGTGCAGATATAGGACGAAGTGAGATAGACTGCGGAGACGATGTGCATTTGCTCGAACGAACATGCCACAATGGAGAGCTGACTATACATGGAGAAATATAGGAGAGGGAAACGAATATAGCCCAGAGTCGGTTCAGGGTGCAGAAACGTCGTCGTGTTGGATTAAGAGACGCGGAAACCCCAATGTCAGTAAAAGCGACTATATATATATATATATATATATATATATATATATATATATATATATATTGTGACACACGTCGCAAATATCCATGAGAGACACGAATACGACATTGACGACACCCAATATCGCCGTTATCTCTCTTGCAATAGTTGCACCCTTCACGTCAATATTGACTTGTCGAAATTTGCACGTACATTTCAACGCTCTAGTCGCGAACACAGACACTCGCACATGTCAGCAGAATCTTCGCGGATTTTACAATCGTTTCGACAAAGGCTCGAATCATTCAAAGGGATTTTAGGAATGGGGTAGAGAGATTTACCGATTGTTAGCCGGTTAACATTTTCACGTTACTTCGATCACAATATTTCATAGAAATTACAATTGAATTTTTTTTTAAAGAGAGCTCGAGAATGTCTTGGAGGCGTAGACTGAAGAATTAATATTTTTGTAGGGAAAAGTTTTTTCCAGAATATTAATACGGAGTAGATGCAAAAAGAAGTTTTTTTTCTCAGCATTTCATTCATCAGTTCTCATCTTCGACTAAATTTAATCGAGGATACAAAAATTTTACATTTAGTTCGCAGGCTCTTTTCAACTCTGCAGGAAAAAAAAACTGGAAAAATGAATCGTCTTTTTTTTATCCCTCAATCATACCATATGATTACTACTTTTCATCCTCCCCTTCCCGCTTCCGCCTTCTTACGTTATAAATATTTAATAAACATGGCGATTTGCAAAAGCTCATGAGTTTCATGATACTCAGAGAGTCCCCTGGCACAGAGAAAGGGTATCAATTATATTGGGTAGCGCTTTCAACGCTTCGGGGACACACGATCATTTCCAGGAAAAGAATTTTGGGATCGTTATATCACGCCTGGAAGGGTTGCCAGCGGCGTTTCTCTTTCCCATACATTGACGTGCTCAACCCTCTCAGCTGGCTGGCTGGTTTTATATATTATATGTCGACTGTACATACTGCAAGTATGTATATAACAATATATGTAGGTAAGAACAAACTGCTGTACTTGGTATAACGGTGGCTCGGAATATCGTCGTGTGAAACTTATCGCAGACTCGTTTTCTCGAAGGTGCAGCTCTCTCACTCGCTCGCCAGCAGTTACATACGTCGGTGCATACACTGACGCAAAAAAATTCTTACGCTCGGCAATAATGTATGTAGAGTCGATTGCAGTTGGGAATTTAGCGACGCGAGAGCGCCCCTCTGCATCACAAAAATAGCCTTGCAGCTAAAGTTACAGGAGAGAGAGAGAGAGAGAGAAGCAAGCAACATGGCGTCGTATCGCTCGTCGGCAATCTTTGATTAATCGGACCTTTCAAATTACCAGCAGGACGGTCACACCCGTCGAATGAAACGACTCGAAATGATAGCAGTCTTACGATATAGCCACGCTTATTCGCATGCCAAGCCGCAATGTCGCTCCGACAGAAAAAGACCGCGAGAGAGAGAGAGAGAGAGAGAGAAGAATTAACTCAGGAGCTGGTCATATTATGCAGCACACGTACATACGTAGAGCATTTTACTTTTTTACATGCATACAGGTATGTACCTGATACTTACATACAGAGTTCGCCTATCGTTCGCCTCGCGACTTTCACACACACGTATGAGAATCATTTATATACTAAACTTGAAACTGCCCGCACTGCATAATGGACGCCGTTTAATGTTAACGACGCCATTTTCTGAATAAGGAGATATCAAACGGCCTTTAAGTTCAGAAGGCTCATGAATTTTTATAGTTGTGTACGCGAGAGTTTCACTTTGTTTTTTTTTTTAATATTTGTTGTTAACATTTTTTTACCTCCGTATCTGTCTGCGTTACTGCAGTTTGTTGGTGAAAGATTAACGAAAAAAAATTGTCTCGTCGTGTTATCGTTGTCAGCCTCGCTATCAGCTACTTTTTTTTATATTTACGAACTGTAACTGACGTTCGCAGGGAAAACGATTAAGTGAAGCAATAAGGGTAGTTTTTTAAAATACTGGGCCCTGTAGATGTTGAGACTGATCGAAGATTGTACGAATGGCGGAATCAACCAGACGATCAGCAGATGATAACGAGATGTGTAAACGTTCCGATTTTTTTTTTTTATCAAAGGGACTCATGATTCCCTTGCAAATCGTGTCAATTTGAAATGGGATGAACTGATTAGATGTATAAAATTTTAAATAAGGTATGCCAGGGCATTTTGAATGGTTAAGAAAAGCATATATATATATATGTGTGTAAAGGCAAAAGAGATGTGTAAACGTTCTGATTTTTTTTTTTTTATCAAAGGGACTCATGATTCCCTTATAAATCGTGTGAATTTGAAATGGGATGAACTGATTAGATGTATAAAATTTTAAATAAGGTATGCCAGGGCATTTTGAATGGTTAAGAAAAGCATATATATATATATATGTGTGTGTGTGTAAAGGCAAAAGAGTGCGGGGGCCATGTATAAAGTTGCCAATTGTTTTTCACCTACGAGAATCATCGTGGCGTGACTTCGATGACGTCATTCCTCGTGCTTGGAGGCCACAGGTACACATAAGACCTTCCCACCACCGATAGCGAGAATACAGGTAAAATGTGGCCAGGTAGGTTAGAGTACTATTACCTGGTGGCCGCAGGTGAATGGGCGTCGACGAGTTCTCAGCCAATAACATCGCAGAGGCGGAACCAAACCTGAATATTCTATATATCGCTCACGAACGAAGCGCTTCTGAGGAATTCTACGGGCTTTTATTCAACCAACTCGATCTTAAGTCTTAAGAAAACGCTATTTACGAAGGAAAAAAAAATTATCAGCAAAATTGTAAATCTGTCAAACGAAGAAAATTCAATGCTTCATGTATATTCGTGATAATTCATCGTTGGAACTTCCTTCATTTCGCCCTTTCACAATATTCCCCCTCGTCTCTTTTCCGGACATTTAATAATAATATAAATTATAGAAATGGACCTCCCGAGAAGTTAATATACGATGAGGTGGCAGGAGGCTTCACGACATGGCAAGAGAGATCAGAAGCGGCATACCCCGAGTTTATATGGGAAGCTCTCGAGAATCATCGCAGTAGCAGAGAGAAGGAATCATGGCATGGCGAGCTGTCCTCCCACTGGCCACCTCGAGATTACAATAATTATCGTTCTTATTTATCCTCAACCCCTAGTACCGGGACTACTCAACGCTCGCACACTTTGGTATCAATTACGCGAGAGAATGAGTAAAATGTTTTGCACTTTTTAATCTCGAGAGATTTATCACAGATTATCTCTCTCTCTCTCTCTCTCTCTCTCTCTCTCTCTCTCTCTCTCTCTCTCTCTCTTTCTCTATCTTTCAGGCCCAAGTCACGAAATGTTGGCCCGTGAATACTGGGCCTTTCATTACGAGGTAAGAGACCTCAAAGTGCCCCCCTCGATCCTAATGCATTGGAGGCGAATAATATATGAAAGAGACGAAGAGTAAAAGCCAATCATGGCTAAACCTACATACTTAGGATAAAGTGGAGGAAATGAGGACTTTGGATAAAACAGGAATATCCCGTTATCCCTCATTTAAAAATCGTTATACAGACTTGGTAAATTTGTCCATCCAGTGGGACCAATGGTTGACCAATATTTGTAGATATTTGCAAATATTTGAATTTTAAACTCTAATTTAAAAAAATAAAAAAGTTTTTATGAAGTAAAATTTAGATTATCTGTAGCAATTTTTATGCTCTTTACCATTTATTTCAATATCCACTTGAATTCGGTGATGATTGGTCACTTTTATCGACGAGTGTGAGAAGGCAGGGAACGGGGCACACCTTTTAGTGACTTTGTACGAATTTCATTTTAAATTTCACCACCTTATATTCGTGTAATGGTACGCTGGAGCATTTTCGCTCGCAGGAAAAGCGATATCAAACGTCACCAGTCGTGACAAACGTTACGTACTTGTCCCTGTAGGGCACACACACACACACACACGGCGCCTGCTGCCGTTCTCCTTACTTTATAAACCCAACATTGGTGCCACGAGCAGGAAAGAGAGGATGAGAGAAAAAGAGAGAGTGCAAGATTGAATTCTCTCGCAAACAACTAAATAATAGTTTGCAAATCCTTTAATGGGGTCCCACCCAGGGCACGTGCTAGCCTGGAAACCCGAGCACTGCAATCACTCGTTTGGTGCTTTTTTTTTTGTCTCTTTCTATCCCTCTCTATATCCTCGTCTTCTGTTTCTTTGAGCGCTTCATGGGGCCCCAAAGCATATAATATATATTTATATACATATGTATATATGTATACATAATTTATTATATATATATATATATATATATATAGATGTATACATATATATATATAATATACTAGGGTATAATACCTCCCGCGATGATAATTCGATAGAGGGGCACCCAGAGGTCCGACATGGGACCCCCGTTGATTTTTCTTGCCGGGATAGAGGGCCCCAGGGGGGGTTCGTATATACGCCTCCGAGATACGCGAGAGCGGCACCCTTTTGGCTTCATACAGTCGCACGACTGGCAACTTTTTTTTTTTTTTCTTTCTCTTCGGCCTTTTTCCTTCTTATTTCCTTTTTTTTTCTCCCTTACTTTATTTCGCGGCGCCCTTATTGAACTTGTATACATTTTGTTCTTTCGAGGTCGCGCCTCGTATTGCGCGTATATATAGCTCGGTAAAAGACCGCGAGCTCGCTCTCTCTTTCTCTCTTGCATTTACTCGATGGAAGAAAGAATCGCGAACCCGTTTGCCCGCGTTAACGCCCACCGGAAACAGCTGGCAATGGAACTATGAATGGTCAGAGAAGGCGGCCTTTCTACTGGCAAGATAGTACCCGAGAACGATGAGGATCCGATTACCAACGATATGAAAGAATTGAACGTTATACATATATATATATATATATATATATATATATATATATATACATATATATATATATATATAGGGTATAGTATGTACAATAGATCGCATTGCTATGGGTGACCGTTTTATAGTTGCAAGGCATTCAACGTGAACCCTTCGATTCTTATTCAACAGTCGAACGGTTGTAGTTACGTTACGTTGGATTCAATTTATTTTTTTGTGACCAATAAAAAAGATCATGAAGTGATTAGGATATTTTTACTAATTCTTTAAGCTCTGACAGTTGAGAGTTGATTAATTTATTTCTGAATTCTCGCACAATTTAGGACAATTTAGTTGCCCAAGAATAATTAGTCAATGATAATCAATCATGAGTCAAAGGGATGAAAAATTAAGACAGAAATTCTGTTAGGAAATTCTTCCAAATCGATTTTGATTCTTTATTATATTACCAATTAACTCGAAAATAATAATTCTGCGAGTATTTTTTATCTCAAAAAAATCATAAAAATTTGTCCCGTTGCATGGCCCTTAGAATTGTTAAGAGTAACCCTAAGAGTTAACTTTGATAGTTGGCGTTGTGAACGTTTAAATTTTCCGATAATTGGGTCTCCGGTGCTTGTCAGATCGTTGTATAACGAGCTTAAAGTTTGACCCTGGTGATTGATGAGACGAGTGGGAGGAGGAGAAGGAGGAGGAGGAGGAGGTGGTGGATGATCGAAAGGCTTGGCTAATTGAGCGGAAGTCACTCTTTTTGGCCTCGGACGGAAAATGAAAGAGAACCATTTCGGATCCTTAATATTTTTTTTCGGGGAAACCGCATCGCATCTGCATGACTTTGGGGTTGTCGAAGAAGCCAGGCAGCCAGAGAGAGAGAGAGATCGAGAGATCGAGAGAGAGAGCGAGAAGAACCAGCTATCGAATGTTTTCGTCTCTCCGCGACTAAAAGAAGCAGATGACGCCGATTTGTTTCGTTGAGACTGAGTTAAATAAAGTGAAAGAGTCGAGGAACATCAGACGTGCAGCGTGTGTGCGCCAAGCTTGTAGGACAATATGAATGAAACATCTGTGGGACGAGTGAAGACGCCTCCTAAAGTTTCTGCGGTCTCAGCAGACTTCTGTTGCCGTTTCTATCTCTCGTCTTTCCATGTTGGCTTAGAAAAATCCAAAGATTTAGTGCCAACAAGCGTGTTCTCCGTTGCACACGAGTCAGCGTAAAATTAACACCTTATGGGACCAGCACGAGCTTTGAGAGTCTGGAAAACGTGACACATGTTCACTAATGACAATGTGAAATTTAAATGACGCTCATCATCGTCATCTTGGCAAGTTTAACTCGTATACTCACGAAACTTGAGTTAAATGTATTGGGACTTGTTGGGAATGATTGGAAAAAGTTTAATCCACTGGAATTAAGCCCTATAGTGGTCTGACCCCAATCATTGGTAAAATCATTGGTAAAATTAACACCTTATGGGACCAGCACGAGCTTTGAGAGTCTGGAAAACGTGACACATGTTCACTAATGACAATGTGAAATTCAAATGACGCTCATCATCGTCATCTTGGCAAGTTTAACTCGTATACCCACGAAACTTGAGTTAAATGTATTGGGACTTGTTGGGAATGATTGGAAAAAGTTTAATCCACTAGAATTAAGCCCTATAGTGGTCTGACCCCAATCATTGGTAAAATCATTGGTAAAATTAACACCTTATGGGACCAGCACGAGCTTTGAGAGTCTGGAAAACGTGACACATGTTCACTAATGACAATGTGAAATTTAAATGACGCTCATCGTCATCTTGGCAAGTTTAACTCGTATACTCACGAAACTTGAGTTAAATGTATTGGGACTTGTTGGGAATGATTGGAAAAAGTTTAATCCACTAGAATTAAGCCCTATAGTGGTCTGACCCCAATCATTGGTAAAATCATTGGTAAAATTAACACCTTATGGGACCAGCACGAGCTTTGAGAGTCTGGAAAACGTGACACATGTTCACTAATGACAATGTGAAATTTAAATGACGCTCATCATCGTCATCTTGGCAAATTTAACTCGTATACTCACGAAACTTGAGTTAAATGTATTGGGACTTGTTGGGTATGATTGGAAAAAGTTTAATCCACTAGAATTAAGCCCTATAGTGGTCTGACCCCAATCATTGGTACGAAAAACCAGCCATAATTATTGGACAATTTACCAGAGTCCTTGGTTGATTTTTCTCTATTAATTGCATAGACTGAAACGACCTTTTGCTGGCCAACTACAATTTTTCCAAATGTCTAATGACCGACCAGCTTGCTAAATGGACTCCTCCCAGTATGTGCGAGAATTTTTCTGGGCCTTGGAGAAAAAGCATTGAGTGAGAGCCAGCATAAAAACGAGAGATACTTATCGCTGGCACTGATTCGAAAAAATGACTCCATAGGTAAGGAGTACCGCAGGGTCTCATCCTGATGCGTGGCAGCGAGAGAGAGAGAGAGAGAGAGAGAGAACAGAAGGTGCACGATTCCGAAATTTCTTTTGCCGACAAAAGGGAAAAAATGGTCGTAATAATGGGGCGGTAGGAGGAGTTCTTTTTTTCTCTCTCTCTCTCTCCCTCTCTCTCTCTTGATCTCGCTCATTCTTTTTCTGTCTTTCGGTGCAGATTCACCGAGGAAAAATGTTCCTTTGTTCGTCCTCTACCGCGTTGCCTTCTCACTCGGCGCCTCTTTTGTAATTTCGAAAAGAGTTTTGAAATCCCCTTAACCAGCAGACACTCTGCGGCTTTGCGGATGGAGAGAGATACACTATGGAACAGGGTGTGTATATATATATATATGTATATATATATGCATATATATATAGAACCCTCGTATACTGTTTGTTCAACTCATTAGGCGAGACTTAATGTGTTATTAAATTCGTAACAGGTCCTCGGTGAATTTGGGCTGTTTAGTCGAGTCTTCTTCCAGCCCTCCCCAATCGAGAATGTACGAAAAAAACGAGCTGTGCATATATATTCATCACTTTTGCCAAGTTTTACGATTATTCGTAGAAGAAAGAATGGAGAGATGTGTCCTCTTTCTTCTTTGTGCACTAATGTTTTCAAAAATCATTTCTATCCTCTCTTCGTGTTTTATGACCATATACGGATTTCTGGTAAAGTTTCTCGCTCGAGGGGATGCGTCACCTTATTATTTTTCAAATGAAATTCTTCTGGCAAGCCAATTTATAAAAAAAAAAACAACCTGGAGGAAAAATGAACCCTGCTAAATGATTCTTCAATGAAATTCAATGAAACTTCAAGTGTCATCAACTTGATGATTATTTAACGAAACATCTATACAAAGACGTCAGCTTAATAATAATATGTAGTTTTTAGTTTGAGTGTCTCATAATTCAGCAGCGTTTCGTCTACCAATTTATCGAAAAAATGCGAGAGGATATGCCTAAATTTAACCAAGTCAAGCTCTCGACGTATATCTAACGATGCTTCGTTAGTTCGCATCAAGGGTAAAATTGGTCGAGATTCTCTCGCTCCTCGTTCACTCTGTTATTACTCTGCGTTATTTTATTCTTTCTTTTCATACACGTACACTATCTATTTTTTTTTCATTTTTTTATTTATAGCCCATTCTATCGTTTGGCAAGAAGGAGAGAGAGTGAAAGGCAAAAGTGCAAACCAAACGCCTACCATTCTCTTTTCATCCCCCGTTAGAAAAAAAGTGTGGCCGAACGACGTTGGGTTCATATGCGTGCGCGTTTATGTGTGTGTGTGTCACGCCCACGAAATGACCCCGTCGAGATAATTCTGGTCCTACACTCGAAGGGCATACTATGAGCGATCATCATGCCCTTATATAGGTTGAAGGAGCTCGAACACACATTGAGCAAAAGGGCACAATTTTCTTTGAGTGGATAAATCGTGTATGTGTGTGTGTGTGTGTGTGTGTGTTGGTACCGACACAGAAAGAGAGATCCTCTCTTCTCTTTTGGCGCTCAATCGCCCCGCGGGATGCTGCTCGAACTTTCTCTCTCTCTCTCTCTCTCTCTCTCTCTCTCTGATTCTCTTGAAGAAAAGAGCGTTGGATGTGTAACCAGCTCAGCAACACATCACGCATCAGTCGTGTGCGTCAAACTTGTAAACGCGATGCAGCACGCGCAAAGGCGTGTACACGCGAGAGAGGGTTTTCGAACCAGTTGCCCCTGGACGACCCCTAGGAGGTCCAGGGCGTTGTTGGGTGGTGCACGGGTTAATGCGCTCACCCTTGTGACGGACTGACGAGAAATATGGGACGACGCAAGCGTGATACGTCGAGAAACGCATATATGTGTGTGTGTGTGTGTGCCATTGATGTCTCGCATTCTCTTTGGAATAAACGGTTTTCGATTTTTGACGGATATATTTGTTTATTATGGATTTTTAGACCCTTAAACGCGATGCCTGGCAGTTTTTGACCCCGTGACATATTTCTAATGTCTGTGACCCTTTTTTCATATTTTTATCCCCTTTTTATTAATTCTCTAACTTCTCAAATAATAATTTCAACTTAATTTTCGGTAATTTTCTTGCTTGTGTGACGTGTCAGTTTTCCAGGCCTGAGAATAAAATTAACTCAAAATTTTTACGCAATATTCTCAATTCACTAAAGCCTGTTTTACGGAGTTTGGCAATTAATTCAGAGATGAAAAATTCATCGATTCGTCAACGCCAAGGCGCTTACCCAATTAAAATTATGCAATTTCCAGTACATCAGCAATAATTTCGAATCGATGGTCCGCCAACTTTGGCTATTTTTAAATGATTTTTTCAGTTAAAGATAAATTTATTTTTTTGTAAGATACACGAGAAGTGTTTGGGCCTTGTAATTAATTTTAATGAACAATTTTCTTTCTTTTTTCTTTTTTTTTTTATACCCTCCGGTAGTGCATTCTGAAGGCCGATAGGACGAAAGCATCAGAGAAAAAGGAGAGAGCGTGAGCGCGCACACGCGCGCGTAACACAAAAGAACCGGTAGCTGATTGCGCAGAACGCATAAACCCACATGGCTCATTAGTGCAAACGCCCGCGAATCACTCTCGGTCTTTTATAGTCGAAGGTGGCGGTGGAGTGGAGAATATGAGGAATTCTCTCCTGTATATATATATATATATATACAGGATATACGTATGTATATATATATAGAATACCAAAAGGGAGAAAGAGGACGACATGTATATCCTCCCCCATGCCAAAGGGCGGAAGCCCTCTCCTTTACGAGGAACATAAAATCCTGAGATATATTCGAGAGGGTGAAACGTGTGTGCTCTGTATGGCTACTGGCACTGTGCTGCTTTGCGCGGGAAAATGTTTGCCTCGTCAGCTATGCCATATATACATGCAATTCAATGTCTGATTCGTCGAAGAAGAGCAATTGCACACATATATAAATTCAACAAGAAATTCGCTGATTCGCTGTCTCTCTATACGTGGTAGGATTTCACGATCGAGTTATTCGAGTGTTTAACTTCGAGGCATTGCTGGGATATTTTTTTTTTTTTCTACGCGTGTTCACACAACGAATTAGCTACAATGAGAATTAAATGAATCCTTGAAAAAGTAATGATATTACGGTTAAAGTAAAGAGAAGAGATAATTGACAATTTGACAGATAATTTTTTTCGATGTAATAATTGCAAGTTCATAGAAATATTTCTATAATTTCATTGGCTGCATTAAATGAAGAAAAAAGATTCGTCCGAATGACGAATCAATCGGTAAAAATTATTCGCTTCTTTGTTTTTATTTATTTTCTTATTTATTTATATTGGAGGAAGTTATTGAACGATTCAACCAGTCAAGATAGAGAGAGGTGAATCGTAACGTGTATGATGCACTATGCAAACAGCTGTCGCATGACATATTGTTTATCAATGTGGACATTTTTTTTTCTCCTCAACGTCGAACAATGATTGATAGGGGAAAGAAGAAGTCGAGGGAAAAAAAAAAAACGACTCAAACGATTTCGCGTATTCTGCGGTCTATACATGTATATTGAATATGGAAGAAGTGCTGTAGCATCACATGTAATTTTACAGTGGTAATAATACAGCAGCCAGTAGTTTTCCTCGCGTGTGTACTATATATAAAGAGACGCTCCATTACTCGAGTATGTAGCTAGGACGAGAGACATAGAGAGAGAGAGAGAGAGAATACATGTATCGTGGTCGGGCTTAGAAGCCGCTGCCCTTAAGTAATGATATAGGCTCGCGTCGTGTATCGAGAATCGTACGTTGACATTTGTCAGAGATAGCGAAATGTATGTATCTTTTTGCTATATATATATATATATATATATATATGCATGCAATGCCCATAACATCATGCTCACAATTCCAACTCTATTTCTCACCGACGTGTTCTCTCAATAATAAAACGAGTGATTCTGGCAGACATGACATGCAATATGATGCATATATAGACTGGATATATTTTTGAAAAATTGGAGTCACCTGCCATTTTTCGTATCGATCGATATAAATCACAGCAGTAAATATATTAACGATAGATATTTCGATAGAAAAAAAGTATTTATCAAAAATATGTTTTTCCTCGCTTTTCAGTGGTTTAATGACCATAAGTCAGATGGTCAGTTGGTTGTCGATCACCACAACCATTTTTCTTTTTTTCATTTAAGACACTTTGCAATAGAGAATTGGAGCGAAATAAAGAATGGAAAAACGAGTCAACGAGAGTCATTGCATATTGAGACAAGGCAATAACCGACCGAGGATATCTCGTAACCCTCGGCCATTACTCTCGTTTTACAGAATGAAAAGCCAAACGAGGGCGGCCATGTTGGCTCTCTGATGCACTCGAGCGTTTATATGTGCCGATAAGAGTGTGCCAGCCCCGAGTCGCAAACTACAAAGTAATAAGTGCATTCTGCGGCCGGTGGAGGATAATTAGTTTGCACGCGCGGTCAGGTAAAACGCTACTGACTATTCTGCTCATTTATTTATTCCCTCAAGACTTAATATATACGTGGGGAATATTTATGCATATATATAGACGGATATAGAATTTTCCCACCTTGTTCGTATCTCTACAACTCACTGATAATATATCTATATAGTATTTATGGTAGGAAATACACACACACACATATATATATACATGGCTTGGAAGCTCAGATAACCTATGATAACACATCATTTATACAGCAGTAGAGAGAAATTGCTCGACTCTGCCCAGTAATGAATTAAATAATGATGTAATTGTCAGCTCAACGTGCAATTACCTGATTGATTCGCGAGAACGAGAGAGAATGTAGCAAAGGGTTATGGGGAGTAGAACTCCAGCCCTTCGATACATATATATATATATATGTGTGTGTGTAGTTTATACAGCACAAATTGCAGGGAAAAAGAAGGAAGACTCGTTATTCGACATTGTATACGTATTATGTACATGCAAAAAAGTACACGAACCATATCGTTAAATAAAACACAAATGAGTATAGACGGATAGAAAAACCCTTTTTGCAAACAAAAGTTGCATTCATGAGCAGCAAGCTATATATATATATATATATATGTAGTATAGGAGGAAACAAGTGATGAGGCTACATAGGTTTGTAATTTATTTGCAATTTGCATTCAATTTGCCGACTGAATTTTTATTCACTGTGAAAAATTCACGTAGGAGAGATATAAAGAGATGCATAATATGGCTGCGCTTGCATGCACGTACATACGTATAATATTCGTGACGAGTTCCATAAAAAAAAAATGCGAAATTGATCGTGGCCTGTGGAGCATAAACGAATTTAGTCGAAAGACAAAGTAAAATTCATCCCCCAAGTTATGATAAATAAAAGCCTTGATGGGTACCTTTCATTTGTCAAGTTGCAAGATTATAACAGTCCCAGCTGATAAAGCGGGGGCAATATGGGCACTAATGTCATAAAAGAAACAAGATAATAACAAAAATTCTTCACGTAGATTTAACTTTCCTTTTGATGAATTCAACATAGAAGAAAATTGCTTCGAATAAATTATCGGTAATCAGTAAAATCGATAATTGTCTACAATTTGTGTCGTTTGTATGTGACTTATCAACGGATATATCATGAAATTATAAAAACTCTCAATTCCCATCGAATATAAATTAATCTCTGTTTAATCCTTGGAGAATTTTTACATCAGTCCATAAAGTTACTGGAATTGGGAACTTTGGAAAAACAGATTTGGATTGTATCTTGGAATCCCAAGATTTGTATCTCTTAAGTAAAATCTGTAACAGTCAAAATGAACGTGTTGACGATCTTAATCGTACACGTACAAGTCAATTAGCCTTTGCATCTTATCGTACCATTATTTTACGCTTTCAGCGTGTACCTGCGGGATGACTTTACGAAGATAAAAATTCCAAAAGGTGTTAGAACTCGGATATATCTCTTGTATCGTATGTATACAGACGTATATATAGTTGTCGGACACGATGCAGCAAGGCATCACGTATTGTAACATCGAAACTCGTCGAGAGAGAAGGGAGAAAAGATGGAGAAAAGGTGGCGAGGTGGGTGAGGGTGGCGGCGCCAACGAATCCTTTGAAGCTCGACCGCGCTGTGCGCTTCTTCAGGTAGCCACAGACACATTAGTCACTCCTTCATCTCAGCATCCTCTGTTCCCCATAGCACTCTCTCTGTCTCTCTCTCTCTGTCTCTCTCTCTCTCTCTCTCTCTCTCTCTCCCCCATTCCTCCTTACTTTCTTGCTTTCTTGCTTTCTTTCTATCGAGCAAGAGTATAACTACGATACTGGCTACAAGAGAGCTCGTTCATCTCGATCTCTTCGGCTGCTTTGCGGGACTCGAAGAGGACGAAACGATAATGAAGGGAACCGCACGAGGAAGGATCACACGAAAGATATATAGATATTTTTCTACTGGCAGAGAGAAAGAGAGAGAGAGAGAGAGAGAGAGAGAGAGACCACATGCAGCTAAATGAGTTGCTCCTAATTCTTAAACGGTCACCGACAAAGGCGTGTCAATTCACTATTCTCATGTATTTTTGCGGTTCATCTCGCCATTGTTAAAACTCTTTGTCATTATCTCAATTCTCGATATTTTTATCACGCTTGTAATATCTATTAAACATGTTAGTTATGTGATAAAATTTCAATCCCCCGATCGGATTAATTTTCAAAACTTTTGTACAGAATATTTCAATAGTTCCCTAATGTATCCAGAGGAAGTAAGTTTTTTCTGAATAGAAATGACAATTCTCAATATTAGAATGACATGGCGATTTTTTCAAGATTATCGAAGAATTATTTGTTAAGAAAAGGATTTAAAGACTGTGTAAATAATAGAAAAAATATGCCAATCTCAATTGGATTATAAATTATTTGACGCAAAACCTATAAAATCTATAAAATCTTAGACAATATTTTGATAAATTTGTGAAAATCTCGCACTCGAGAATCCTTGCAAAGCCTCTGAATAGAAAATTAAATGAAAAATACTAGAACGGTAGAAAAATAGCCAGTTTACATTTAAACGAAAGTCTAAAATATTCTCTCGGGATATATACAATTTGCATTATATTTCAGTCATGTGTCAAAATTAATATACTTTGCGACGAAAAGATTTTTTTTTTTTTCTTATTAAATATTAATAATAATTGTATTGTTTTATTCTTTCTTGAGCATGAAATAAAGAGAAGAGATAATAGAGACGAGGGCTTCTAATCATGGCACCGCGAACTGAGAGGTCAGAGCCAAATCACCTTCTCATTATGAAGTAATTAAAAGCCATTACTAATGCCTATCCTTTATTGGCGCGGCGGACACGAAAAAAAAAAAACAAAAAAAGACCGAGAGAGAGAGAGAGAGAGCTGGAAAAAGATACGGAAGATTGTACAATGAAAGAACCGGCAGCAGTCAGACCCTCGTCTCGCTGGACGAGTGCTGGTTCATATATGGCTATGTCGAAGGGTGACGAGAACTCTCTACACCAGATCGACGAGATCGACGAGCCAACAAACGAGCGAGAATTCTGGACAATATAATTCGATAATATTCTTCGTATATATGCAGAGTACTATTTGTTAACGCACACAGTATAAGAAATTTCGAGGCGTAGCAATTCCACTCACGCATTGTGATATCCGGTCTGGAATGACCCTTCGATAACCCCTTTGCTGCCTATATACGATATACAATCAACGATTAATTTGCTCATTTCGATTTTCCAATCGTCCAAATTCCCAAATAAATTTATTTCTCAGCTCACAATTATATAAATATTCCTTTTGTCACGGAGAACAAGATCCATTATTTTAATTTAGTACATATATATATATATATATTCCTTTTTGAGAGGCATGAAAATCATGGGTATAGGATGAGAAAGGAGAGTCTTCGACAAAATGAGACCGTGACGAAGTCACCGGCGCCAGGTCTGTTCAAACTCATTACGCGATTCTCTTCGGCAAGAAATCCTCAGCTTGGTTCCCCGACTACTGAGAAGCTTCAAGATTTTCCCTGTCGTACAAAAGCTCTTCTTTTGGCCTTCCGTCGCTCGATAAATTCACGATAATGCGTTCGTGATTTCGAGGCTGAATTAAATACCTTTGGCATTTTAATTTTATTTGATATTCGACATGAGATTTCAATGATTTTACATAGCCATAAAGCTCCGTTACGAGAATAATTAATCTCTCAAATTGGTATATAAAAATTCGATGAAATCGTAGCGTGACGTTGTTGATGACTCTCCGTCAGCGGGGAAAGGTACACAAAATCGTTACGCACAAATGTACCGTGGCATAGAGCGTTTCGAAAACCCTCAAACGAACAAACCATCGGGCATCATTTATCATCTTAATGGCAGAGAGAACAATTTTTTTTTTCTTTTTTTTTTTACGTGGCGCCTAAGAGGCGATATATGTGCACATCGATTTAAATTAAACGTACACGCTACGATATACGGATCGACAGTATCGACGGATCGATATACGGATTAGAGAAAATATCATCCAGATTTTTATCGCGATGACAAAAATTTAGAATGTTTCGGTCACTTTACGACAGAAATATAGTTGAAAAAGACGATCAGTTATGCTTATGATAATACGAAACAAGTTTATATCATTGTTTCTCGCTCTGACTTCACATCACCTTAAGAAATATTAAATTCGTTGAGAATTAAATAATATTAACAACACAATGTGTCTCTGCGCGGTAAGTAGTGATCCCTCTTTAAAATCCTCAAGCATGGAGATTCCGGATTAAGGGTGTAATCCGGAAATGACCAGCAGCACTAAAAATGGACAGTAGGTTTCTCGTACTGTAGATTTTCAGTATTCCCAGTGAATTATCAATCGAACAGTAATTTACAGTCGATTTAACAAAGTGTTCCATCAATTCTGGATTTACTTCAAATCCAAACGTTGGTAGCTTGTGATCTCAACAAGAGCCTGAAATGCCTTCCGCCTTTTCGAGAGAATTATATCAAACGGGGAATTCCCGTTGATTCCCCTTGCGGTCTCTTTTAATGTTCGTGTGGCAGTCGAGAGGGAAAAAGGTCTTGTAGATTCTCCCCTCGTTCTGCACAATTCTACGAGTGGGGAATTATAATGAACTCAGATGGATGGTAGAAAAAATCTGCGAAATCTCAAAACCGCTTATTACTTATAGCTGGTTTATGCATTATCGTAACTGCAACCGTTGAGAACGAGCCACGAACATATATCTCTTCACTGTATCCTTATCTTACGCTTTCCTATGCCCAAACAGCTTCCACGATCTCTCGATCTATTACATCGCAATGTACCAGATCGTTCGATCCTCCAAGATGAAAAGATCTCGAATTTTTGTTGAATTATTTTCAGATATCATTACAATGGGAGAAAAAAAATACCCTCGAGTGTTGTTCCAAGTGTCAAGTGGAAACCTCAAGAGCTCTCGAGTGAGGTACAAAAAACAATTTTCGAGCTTAAATCATCGATATAATTAACCGATCCTTTTTTCAAGGACTCGTTCAGAGAAGCTAACAATCGTTTCGCGTGTATCACTTCATTTGATTTGCCATCCATCTTTTCTTTTCATTTTCCATTGACTCTTGTAATCTACCCAAAATCCCGAACCACTTGTCGATGCTCAACGAATCTTTTTGTTGAGCACCGATCATTAGACCTCTGTCTTTCAGAGTGGAGAAAAAAAAAGAAAAGGGAACAAAAGTTACGAGAGGCTTCAACAGGTTCACATTATACTATCTTCATTTTCAAACACTTGAGAGTACCTCTTGGAGGGTTTTTCAGGCCCCTCCGATCCCTGGCAAATTATTTAACGCTCGATAATTTTTACTATCATTCATTTTGAGTTTATAATTAAACAAAGCCCCCCTTAATTATCACTTTGGATCGTTATCCGAGCTTTGATTTGACACGATCTAATGAGCCCTTCATCGGCCAACTCTCTGACGAGGTGTTAAAAAAATATTATCGCGCCATTTACTTTATTCAAGATATTCGTTCTTATATCACGCAAACTGCATAGACAGGATCGAAGAGGAATATTCCAGTTAATAGTTAAGGGGATTCAGTCAGGTGAATTAATACTTTTTGACACGAAGAATCTATGAATTTGACATTACAACGTTTTACATAGACACAATTGATTTGTGAAACGATCGGTCATTCATTCAGTCACTTGTAAGGATGAACGAAAGAAATGCCCAACGAACTCTCGTGTCGATGGTCCATAACTGGGCAGGCGTATATGCTATCCGCATATCTAGCCTATTCGCCTGTCTAGCTTTAGACCGTCGATATATTGTACGATTTTATACTGTGATGCTTTTTCGGAAGGGATTTTCTCATTGTCGGATATTTCCTTCCTTTTTGCAGCTCCGCGCGAGAATATATAGAAGGACCATTTGAACTTCTATTTTTCGAATGGGACACAGGAAACGATACAATATTAGGGATATTGTAAGGAAAAGAAAAAAAATTGAGAATGAGAGAGAGACGCTTGCTGGTCAGTGACGATCGGTAGGCGTGGATGGGATGCGAGAGAAGACGAGATCGCGCCTCGACTTCCGAATGTATCTTTTTGTCATTTATATTCTAGTTCTCGTACATAAATATATATATATATATTCGCAGTAAAAACTAATTCAGCTTTGCCTTATACCTTCAAATTATACTCCTCGGTTCGCTCTCACAGGTAAAACGAAATCATCGCGTCATAAACTCGCAATGAAATATTTTCGAGAAAAGATCGAACTCAAAGACTGTATTACGAGATTTGCTAAACTTCCAGACATCTATTCATAGTTGGGCAGAGTACACATTTTTACGAAACATCATCAACAGATCCATCGATCGTACGAAGCGAAATAAAAACGATCAAACACAGAGATATGAAATTAAATTTCAAGATTTATGGATAATTCTGTAAAATTCCCTACGATTAATCGTGTAAAATTTCTATTATTATATCGATACTTTTTTCTCCTCAACATTTTTCCTCGCCAAGCCTCAGAAACATCTGCTGAGACTTTTGCGTTCGTTTTTTACACACGATGAATTCACGAAGAAATGTCCTGACACGTGTTTTCGCCACTCAAAGCTTCTAGTAACGAAAGAAACAATGAAATAACACGCTGGCCAATTTCCTCTTCGTTCTTCTGTTCCATATACATATATATATGACATTGTGGCTTTACATTGGCGATCGATGATTATAGTTATTATCGTTTATTGGCACGTGGTGGTCTTATTATCAGAATTTATTTCAGTGCAAGCTGCCATTACCCACGTTTCAAGTATACACAGCAAAATCATTGCGATAATTTTTTTTTTTTTTCGAGAAGATGCAAAAAAAAAAAATGTGCTCGTTAAAAATAATACAAACGAGTACGTGGGTACATTTTATTCGGAATTTTCATCCAGTGCATCGTATTTTAACTCTGTAGAGCTAAATAAATATCATGAGGGTAACAATTTTCGTAAACTTTTTTTTTTAATATCAAACTAATTGGATATTTTTATCAATCGACAGTGGATCCATTCATCTCCCTATGGGGATGATTAAAATCTCAATGCGTACATAGACCCCCCACCATTTTTGAATCCCAACAAGAACACTCAAAGAAGTATTAACGCGCACCCCCCCACCTCCACCTCAAGACACCATACAGTTCTACTGTTATGAAACTGAAGAAAAAGAGTCTCGAGTGACACACAGGAAGAGGCAACGAGACTCTATAGCTAAGGGTGAGCTCGGATTTCTTTTAAGACGTGGGCTCGAGCCAGTAACTTCCGGTCCCTTCTTTTTCTTCGATGCTCCCAGCGTATTCAATATGTTGGCGGAGGGCAAAATCTCTCGCGATATCTTCTGCATGTTTACATATATATATATATATATATATATATATATATATATATATACACATGGGATGTTACATATGTAGAAGTGGTGCAGTTCGTAAATAAATGTTGAGAATCTCATGCTGAACAAGTGTGCTCGAGTTTCGTACACACGCGTGCAACCACGTGCCCTTATGTACCAAGGAATAAGGGGGCACATAGCTTTGGTACATATGCAGGAAAATGACGCGTGCAGAAGAGATCTAGCAGCGTTGAATGAGATGGTTGTATATATATATATATATATATATATATATATATATATATATATATATATGCATCAACACCCCTGCACACGCCCACGACACACCCTCTGCAGGGCCAGCTCGCGAGAATGACAAGGGTTCATCATTTCATGCGGATGTGACGACGAGACCAGAAGAAACCACGACAAAGCGCACACGCACGCGCTCCGATTGTAGGTAGAAAGTTTGTTCGACGACTTTTGCCCTGTCAGATGTGCGCGTATGATGAATCATTTTGTCGCGAACTTTTGTCCGCGGAAAAATGGAAGGTAAAATTCACAAAAGTATATGTAACAAGCGTGCGAGTCTCCGGGAAATCAGAAGAGAATTTGTGAATTTACCGGCAAGACATGAAAATATTTGCCACCCTGAGTGGCTGGTCATGTAAATTATTTTTTACCTCCTGTATAAGGGTAGTTATTAAGTGATCTTCGTATGTATATATTACGTTGATAATGTAAGACAACTCGCGCATTTATCGCTACGCAAAATAGAAAGGTCTCTCGCGCGGATAAAGAGTCAAATGTATATTTAACTTTCGGTGGATGTATTACGAGCTGAAGAGATCACTGAGTATGTAATATACACGCGAGTCAGTGGAAAACAACAAGAAGAAGAAGACGAAGAAGAAGAAGGAGAAGACGAAGAAGAAGAAGAAGAAGAAGAAGAAGAAGATGAAGAAGAAGAAGAAGAAGAAGATGAAGGTAATGGTGGGCTCCATGGTTTATACTATGCTGAAAAAGAGAGTGTATGAGATAGATCCGCCTTCGAGGGAATGACCACCCTCAGGGGCCGGCAATCTCGCATGGAGATCCGGCTTAAACGATAGGCTCTCTCGTTCACCGCGGAATCGCGAGAGCAGCCCTTGTGGAACTCTTAATTTTCAGGAAGGAAAGAGACCATGAGGGTATTTGCTGGATGACGAGAGAGAGAGAGAGGGCAAGAGAGAGAGAGAGAGAGAGCGAGAGAGAGAGAGAGAGAGCGAGAGAGAGAGAGAGAGAGAGGGGGGGGGGGGGGGGGGAGAGAGGGAGATGAAAAAGACTCGACGTGAATTTCCGCGAAAATACTTTGCGTCTCTTCGTCCGCAGCGCGATCTCTTCCTGTACCAATTTTTTTGCCACGTGAAAAGAATTCAAGAACGATCAATGGTCTGTTATTACCATCGATATTTCCATATATCGTGCTGAGCTCCTCACTCACTGTTCGGCTAGACGATGCTAATTCAACCCTTTACGTTTCAATCCTCCCACAATATAAGGCGTCTCCTTCGAAGCAATATTAAACTCAAGTGGCAGCAAATTGGCTAGAAAAATTAGTCCAATATGTCAGAAATCCACACACACACACACACACACACGCGATATCTTCGTAAAAAATTTTGCGACAAAATGGCCACAAGATATATTCAAACTTCCACTTACAGAGGAATGAGAGAAACTAAAAGGAAGAAGAGGAAGAAAAAGAAGAAGAAAAAAATTATCGTGCCGACCGCCATGATGGTCTGGTAACGCCCGAAGGAATACAAAACGAGTTGAGAAGAGAGATATGATCGCGAAGCATAAGCGGCATAGCGATGAATCCAGAGGACTCGAAATAAAACTATAAACCGGAGGAAACAATTACCTTGGCCTACCAACAGACTCTTCTCTCTCTCTCTCTCTCTCTCTCTCTCTCTCTCTCTCTCTTATCTTTCTCGCTGTCTGACCACGACGTAGGCGGATTTATACTCTTTGCGAGAGTTTGCCGCGGAGAAGATGCGACGAATGATAAATGCTTGTGCGGATTCCTCGTGATTTCTTCTTGAACTTTTATTTCTTTGTTTCGACTGCACGTTGTATTTTCCTCGCTCTTTGCGCCATTCCATACCGATGGCTCTGTCGCCTTTTATCATCGCGCCCGCACAATATTCCTGCAATTTTATACTCCATGGAGGTGAAAAAAAAGTTGAATCAATTGTGTTTAGCCTGGAGAGCGAGTTCAGAATGATTTGCAAAGAGTTCTTAATTTCTTGATAAAAATCGTTGACCCGCTGTAAGATCCGCGTTTTCTTTTTCAGCACAAATATCCTTTTATCCAACAAAATATTCTCTCCGATGATTATTTTTTCTTCAACTACAAGCTGTAATTGTATACAGACGTATAAAAATTGCGACAAGTGATAGATTTTCCACGATTCCTCTCATATCAATTTACTTCAAAGTCTCTCATGGCCAATCGTGTGAGCAAAGTGCAACATTCCATGGTGGAATATTCGTGAGATAATTCCTTTTATATTATCAAAGTTGGACTATATATATGACTTTGGCATGGAGAAAAAGAGCACACATACAGCAGAGTATGGAATCAAATCGGCCCACAGGCAGCGGCGTTTTCTTCGCGTGGCAAAGATCACAGTGTTTCACATTGCATACTATAATTGCCAGCCATGGCTCTGTAGCATATCTCACGCTCTTCCCATAAACTTAACGATCGACTTTAACGGGTGGCCCTCCCTGTATGCTAAGGAGGCTTTCACCGCCATTGCTGCGGACGTTTCAGGGCTATATCTATATATATTCATGGGGATAATCCGCTTATAAAAATTAGAATATATGTGAATATTGTGTCGAATATGAGCAAGAGCTGCCATTGTGTACGTTGTTGATGAAAACAGAGCACAAAATGGCGAGTTAATTTAAACAGTCATCATTACACACTGATGCAAACTTTACGTTCCTATTACGCAATGAATCTTAGTCTTGGACGTTTCAGCGCTATATCTATATATATATATACATGGGGATAATCCGCTTATAAAAATTAGAATATATGTGAATATTGTGTCGAATATGAGCAAGAGCTGCCATTGTGTACGTTGTTGATGAAAACAGAGCACAAAATGGCGAGTTAATTTAAACCGTCATCATTACACACTGATGGAAACTTCACGTTCCTATTACGCAATGAATCTTAGTCTTGGACGTTTCAGCGCTATATCTATATATATATATATATATATATACATGGGGATAATCCGCTTATAAAAATTAGAATATTATGTCGAATATGAGCAAGAGCTGGCATTGTATACGTTGTTGATGAAAACAGAGCACAAAATGGCGAGTTAATTTAAACCGTCATCATTACACACTGATGGAAACTTCACGTTCCTATTACGCAATGAATCTTAGTCGATTATTCGTTGGAATCTAGCGATAAATTTATCATAAAAGAATCGTGTGAGGAAAAACTAACGCGATAGCTGGAAATCTTTATCTGCAACACATCATCATCGGTCATTAACTCGACCAACATTTTGTACTAATCCAGCAAAACTTTTTTATTCTTTCGTCTGCCTTACACAAAGATTTCACGATTTCTATTGGATCGTAATCGGTCGAGAGGAAGGATTAATAAAAAAATCAATAGCTGAGCTGGCATTTGGGTGCGGTATAGGTTGTAGGGCCCCGTGATTAAGGAGCCATTAGGTACATAATGAGAGAGCTCGCTAAGAAGTAAACGTGGTAGCAGCAGCTCTTTCTATCGTTCTTCTTTTTTTTTTTTTCACTCTCCTATACTCTCTTTTATAGTAATGGTTATACACGTAACCGTACACGTAAGTTCCTCACCGTGTACTATGATTAGAGTCTTGTGGCTCTCGCGCTACCGATATCGCGAACCGTCGAACGGTCTTGCAATTTTAATTTGGCTGTTCTCTCGTGCTGAGGTTTCTCGCGGGGCTTCCATACCGCATATATATATATATATATATATATATGGGCTTTTGTAGCGACGCCCCTATGGTATATCTCCTTTCGCCACCATACAGCACGCCTATCGCAAATCACCTGGTACACTGAAAGCCACGAATAAGTCTTCCATCTGACGTTAACGAACAGAATCGAGCAAGAGGAATAAGAGACAATAAAGAAAGTATATACATATATATATATATAAGTTTGTGGAATTTTCATTTTGGCTGATAGCTGATTTGAACTCTGTTTGTAATGGAGAATCGAGCACGAACGTTCATGTTGAATCCGTATCCGGTCATACGGGAAGCACGAAAACTGGGAAAATCGCGTGATAAAAGTGATTTATATGACTGTTGCGTTTTAAGCCAGAATCGTATACGAATGTACTGCGTATATATACAAAAGCACCCCGCCTGCATAACCCCCCTAATATTTCGTTGGCATTTGTTTCAACTTGCCTCCTCACCCCTGTACCAACCCTCCCGTTAGCTCATATATGAGCCCATGTATGGTTTCGCATAATTCTTTGAGGCGAATCGTGACACTGGTTCATACTCTCTTATTGTGGCGTGCGAGAGGGCAAGAACGCCTGGCGTCTGGTATATCGCCCAACTGCGGTGTAATGCGGGTTGCCTATAGCTCAGGCGTCGTCTCCGTCAATTTACCAGGTGAATCGACATGCCTGCCAAAAACACCTAAGGGATTTAGATTCAGATTTAGATTTAGATTTAGATTTAAATTTCTGTAACAGTAGATGGAAAAAAAAGTTTATTTAATTAATTCTATACACTCTGCATCATCTGGTAGATTTAGAGGAAACATTTTCCAAACGAGATTTTGGAATAAATAACTGTTAGCGACAATAATGATTAAGCTCGTAGATCGTTAGTTACATTTCGAACCATAATGACCAATTAATTTCATCTCAGAATCATCGAGCTTGAATTTCCTCCCGAAATTGTTATAATTTTCATGAGAACATTTTGAACGAAAATTTTAATTGTTACGCGTTATCCGACCTTAAGCTTAACGATCGAGTGGTAATAAATCATTGATTCTTTGTCTGCCAGCCTGGAAATTGACGTACAATCTGAGGATTCTATTGATAAAACATTCGCTTAAAATGCTTTGATAAAAATAGAGAAAATGCAAATGGGACTTTTCTTAGTTTCTTCATCATTATTATAGCTAATATCACACGGATTTTTCAGACAAAAATTATCTTTGTGTTGATTCTTTTGCCGTTACCATTCTTTTGCCGATCCAGTTAAACTCGAAAAACAAGGTTAAAGCTACACGATCCACCCCCTTCTTCATCCCCTCGTTTTTGCCTTCTTGCAGGGCCATTACACATTCAGTGGCCCAAGCGCCATTTTGCCTCGACCATTTTTACCGATCAAATCTTAATTGTTAGCTGGCGGCTGT
This sequence comes from Dyspetes luteomarginatus, assembly GCA_963669185.1. Lineage (NCBI taxonomy): Eukaryota > Metazoa > Arthropoda > Insecta > Hymenoptera > Ichneumonidae > Dyspetes > Dyspetes luteomarginatus. The sequence continues at coordinate 2,507,255 of OY769908.1, read as the reverse complement.
ATAAGGAGGCGTGTCCACCGGTTGGTTCGAGCTCTGCCACGCGATGCACGAACGCATTGGTTTTCTTCTTTGGCCCCTCTGGCGTCGTTCTTGGGCTCTGTCTTGCTCGGTTTGACCGGCAACCAGCACGTACCAATCGCGGTGGTCAGCAGACTTTACACATATATATATATATGTATATATATATATATACACTGCACACTGCACGTACTCCAAAAAAAAAGGTCCAACACTACCAACAAAAGTGGGGAGACAAGACTGGGTGGATGTGTGGCTTAAATTGGGTAAAAGAGCGAGACAGCAAACGCGATACCGGTCTTTCGACTTTTTAACGTTTTTTAAACATCTCATGTGCTATATAGCACGAAAGGCCTCCACCTTTGGCCCGGTCTGTTGAAGCAGCAGCAGCTCCCTGGACTAGCTTTAAGCGTGTATGCTAATCGTATCCACCAGAGGGCTCTCTCCGGGACTTCATAGCCACGACTGGCTCGCCGACTGAACGTCCGCAGGAGAAACGTAATTGGGCAGAACAGAAATGGCAAACCCCCCCCCCCCCCCCCCCCCCCTCCCTCTCCGTTCTCCTCTTCTCATATATACCGACATAAAAATTTGAATATGGCAAAAAAATTAAGAAAAATTTGCCACGACCGGATACAGCCTATCTCTCTCCCTTTCTCTCCTCGCCACAGCGTATATATATATATGCACATCATGCATAGTCGAGAAAAGTGGCTCGAAAATAACGTAAATCGTGAAATATCCCGACCACGATGAGAGATCTGATACTCTCTAATCGCGAAAAAAAAAAAAAATACGAATGTGGCTGATGGAAAAAAAAAAAAAGTTTTTCATCCTTATCGAATTAAATCGTCACCCTCTGGCAAATCACAGAGTTCAACGTATTGGGCGTTGCAAAAATTCCACGAGAGTAATAATAAATACGTCTCTGCCTCGAGCGTACACAGCATCGCAGTTTGTTTGTGCTCTGTGTGTAATAATAAATAAGAGAGTTGCTGAAAAATATCGGTTGGACGCGTGCCGTACACACTCTGATACATATATATATATACATGTAGACATACGTACAGACAAAAATTTGCTCTAATTTCAAATGTAGGAACGTTTGAGCCTGGGAATATAAGTACCAAATAATAATATTACTTTATTATATTAATATATTAATTAATATATACATATATATATATATATATATATATATATATATACATGTAGGCATACGTACAGACAAAAAATTGCTCTAATCTCAAATGTAGGAACGTTCGACCCTAGGAATATAAGTACATAATAATAATATTACAAATCTGTGAGGATGCAAATGAGATATATATGAGCGTTCCCTGTGTCTAATGTACATGTGTACGTATGTGGAAGAGGCGATAGTTTTAGGAGGCAATAGGCTTCAACAATAATTGTTAGCAGAGGAAGAGAGAGAGAGAGAAAGAGAGAGAGAGAGAGAGAGAGAGAGAGAGAGAAAGGCTCGCCATTTCCGAGCACTCTAAAATTGAGCATTGTTAAGAAGTCATTTCGAAGAGGGGCCATTTATTTATTTACGTTTACGCTGGACATTCGCGACAAAGACTTATTATTGGGCATCGAGTACACTGGGAAATGCACACTCAAATGCACCTGTAATCATGATGCATATATGAACAGGCAGAGGTATATGATTCATATGTATGATACGTGTATGTATATATATATATATATATATATATATATGTGTTACATGCATAAATTTTATTGTGAGGAATGGTGGACCGACGAGCGGCTCCCGACCTCGACAATTGTCAACATTTAATAGTGAAAATTAACATGAGAACGGCGCGGACTGTTGGCTATAATCATGATTGAAATGAACGCACATGGTCTTGTGTTTCATGGCCCAGTACGTATTAATGTATATATAAATATATACACACACACTCACATACATACATACATATATATATATATATATATATATATATATAGATATGTGTATATATATACATATATATATATATAGATATGGGGGAGATGTGTACGCGCGTATACGGGGAACACAGAGGCGCCCTGTGCATTGCAGCATGCTGCAATCCACCTAAGGTGTAATGACACGTATTACTCTGATTGGTAACAATTGGTAACAATTGACGGGCGGAACCGCGGCCAAGCCAGCCACGCTGACTCTCTCGCGGGGCTCTCTTCACTCGTGCGCACGCGGGGGTTCCGCTACTTTGCCCGTGTTGTTTACGACCCAGAAATCTCTCTCTCTCTCTCTCTCTCTCTCTTTCTATAGCTCTCTTTTGGTCTCTCGAAAAATGTTACAGCTTAATTGCTCGAATACATGCTCAAGAGATTTACCGAGCTTTCCCGGTCCGGATCTCGCGAAAAGTCTATTGCACATTTTTATTCATATATATATATATATAATTATCACATATAATTTAGACGTGTAATACGTGAAATTGCCGCACGCAATACCCAAGAGATTGAACAGAATCCAGTTAGGATGAGATATGGAAACTTATCGAAGGGACTTTGTCATGATGATTACTCAATCGTCAATTAAGTTCTCGAGGATATCCCAAACCCAAACACTTTCACGTATTACACGTCTATATTATATGTGATAATTATATATATATATATATATATAATTATCACATATAATATAGACGTGTAATAAAAAAAAAAGTTACACGTCTATATTATATATTATAAAAAGTTACACGTCTATATTATATATTATATAAAAAAAAAAGTTACACGTCTATATTATATGTGATAATTATATATATATATATATATATAATTATCACATATAATATAGACGTGTAATACGTGAAATTGCCACGCGCAATACCCAAGAGATTGAACAGAATCCAGTTAGGATGAGATATGGAAACTTATGGAAGAGACTTTGTCATGATGATTACTCAATCGTCAATTAAGTTCTCGAGGATATTGGGGGAAAAAAAAATAGATCACAGATGGCGCGTCATCATCACAGGTGTAATGGCCGCTTGACCATTCCAATTTAAAGACTAGCCCACGATATGGACGAGTAAATTTAACAAAAGTCAGACTTGAAGCTGTAATGATGCTTTGGGGTGTAACGATGAGTATGTTTGGAGGAAACGAAAGACCCACAAAATCGCTCCATTTATTCATGTGACATATATAGAGAGTATTTATAGTAAAATTAAATTTTGTATTTTACGATTTTTTTTTCTCTTTTTTTATCGAGCCATCATATATTCTGGATCTTTCAGCAATATTTTTCAACCACAATGAATTTTGTCGATAGTTTCAAATAAGGGCAGAGACTAATAGAATCCAAAACTGGGAAGAATTATACAAGATCTACGAGTGACCCCATTACCCCATTATTTATATTCCTCTGACTTAGGAGCGAAAAGCCTCGGTGGTCGTTCATCAAAATAACAACAAGAAAAATATGATTTTCATTGAAGAATGGAGCTAGAAAAAACGATAAATTCAATCTGCAGGATAAAACAGTTAATTGGACGCTAGATATGGTCGGTGAAACGCCAAGAGCACTTGGACGAATGGCGAAACTAGAATAAAAGAGAGGGATACAGGGAAGGGCATTTTTGTTCGCATTCTCATCCCCGTATCCGAAGGGTGCATGCACAATATATATATATATATACGTGGCTGCATATAAATTTATATATACTGTACGAAAGAAGGTATATGCGCAATAAAAATAGCTCCAGGGAGAAAAAAGTACTCGCGAACCAGCAGCATCAATATATCCACAACAGCAGAGATACAGCTCTATATACAGGAGTAAAACGCGCACGTCCTATAATCGCTCATTCGTCGTAAAAAGAGGGCAAGAATGGATGCAACGAGGAGGCACAGCGGTCCCAGCGGTTTATGAGCGGCTAATGAGCCGATGGACCATTATCATTATTTCACATATGCTCTAGTATTTCGAGTTTCAACGTGGAAGTTCTTACGACATCGTACAATCTTTTTCCATTCCTTTTTAAGTATATCTATATGTGGTATTATTACGCATATATGTACCTGTTGGAAAATTCCAGCCTCACGCAGACTCGGGGTGAAATTATATAGAGTGTAGATTAGTGCTCGTCGTGTTATTTGGCGCCGACTAATTGAATTTTCGTGGAGCTATGAGGGAAGCCACAAGATATTTAAAACAGTCAGGCAAACTAAGATTATTCAGGCTATTATTTTTCTCATATTACAGCTTCTATGTTGACATTCAGCATGAAGATTATCTATTTAAAATCGAATCCATTAGATGAGGATTTAAAAGAAAAAAAAAATTACATTCATTTGATTTCAGTAAATTAATGAAATTAATGACATTTGGATCGATATTACAGCTTCTATGTTGACATTCAGCATGAAAATTATCTATTTAAAATCGAATCCATTAGGTGAGGATTTAAAAGAAAAAAAAATCATTTATTTGATTTGAGTAAATGAATGAAATTAATGAAATGAATGACATTTGGATCGAATGATTTTGCAATTTTGTCGAAATATAGTTTATCTGAAAAGAAGTCATTAAATTGCATGCAAATTGCTGGGTGATCTATTCGGGTCTTGGAAGCAGGAAAACCATGAGGTTAACAAAGTGGAAGTTGTAACAATACTTCTGGATACCCAGTAGACTCTGTTGTAAAAGGTGGAGAGGAAATAAGAAATTGAAATAATTGTGCAGTGTCTGTGGCACACATGTTTGCATGCAGAACGAGCGATACGCCCAATAGTTATAAACTGACATGTCCATATTCCCCTCGTTCTTGAATATTCCTCTTTTTTACGGTCAATTTTTTCATTTTTAGTTCGAGATCGAGCAGAATTGTATGGATTTTCCAATGGGTCTACCAGACTCGGTTAAAATAAGTGCTCGTTTTCCAATCAGTTGAAACTTTCATCCACTTAAATGAATATATTTGGCAAATTATAGAATCATCAGAAAATATATTTTAATTTTTGAAGCGTCTCATTGACACTTAAACATAACTTAAAAATAATCAAAAAAAATGTTCATTGGATCCAAAGTTACAAGCACCAATTTAAATCGAGTCTGGAAGACCAAGTGTGTTAGTTTAGTGAAGTAAAAAATATTTTTATACAGTGTTGACCTTATGAACTCTTGTCAGTCTGCGACTTCCCTCTCAATGGTATAAATCGTTGCATATTTCGGTGGTCAAATAAATAAATCAAAGAGCGATGATGAATAATCAACTATGGGCAGTCCGACGAATATGTCTGCAATTTCACAGAGAAAATGCCTATAATTCATATTGCCAACTTTGCAATATCGTTTCGATGCATATATATATATATATATAGATGGAGAGAAACGCCGATCTCGTCAGGAGAAGACGCGGTCTCGGATAACCGAATCGTTTTCAAGAGCTTGCGCTCGCAAGATGCTTCGTTATATTATACTGAGCCTGAGCTACACTTAGCAAATTTATATACGTATAAAAGTGACGTCAGTGGGTAGAAAGATTTGCGGTCTCCAAATTACAATATCGTTAAAACGACCGAGTTCGGATCATGTATGAAACGTGAGTAGCTCTATATAGCTTTATAGCTTATCTCTCTCTCTCTCTCTCTCTCGCTCTCTCTTCTTTGCGTATATATATTTCTATATCTCGCCAACAGAGAATAGACCCTCTGATTATATGTATTATATGGGCCAAGATTGGTACGGTACGTAATCAAATAATTGAAATAATCACATGCTACAAGGACGAATCGCGCGCGCCATTAGACGACCGTTGACCAACCGCAGAATCGTTCGGTCGGCCGCAGCTTTCGCGCATAAAGACGCGCGCCACCCTTTCACCAACATTTCGACCGACAAAAGTGATATCAGACGAGTGTGCTTGTTTATTTCTTGCGTCTCTCGTCAAGACTATTTAACGAACAATCTTTTGCCTTTTAACGCAATGGAAAGTACCAAAATATACATAAAATTCCTTATATAGTCAAAATGTGGTTAACCAAGAAAATTTATTCATAAATAATGGCATTAAATATGGTTAATGGATTTTGAATGAATGGAATACTTTCGGAATTTCAAATATTTCGCTCTTCTTTCCCACGATAAATCTATAATTCAGGGCGAGCTTTTAAGGTGTGTGTATATATATATACATATATATATACACACACCTTAATATTTATATATATAGGGAGCAAGAAGTTTGCGTCGATCGCGATGCGACGGTCAGCAATAGAGGATCATCTTTCCATCTTTCTCTGAACATCAGCGAACTCGCATATTCTCTTATTTCATTCCACGGCAATTTTAGCATTATCCCACGAATTATGAACCAAGAGTGCCGTATCCCCGAGCATCTCTACATCTCTACACAAGAAACTCACACAGTCATACACGTTCGCAAATGGCGAATTGAACTTGAGGATAATCGCGAGCATATTCGAGAAGCGAGGCTGAAGAATTTCTTCAAATTATGTCCAGGCATATAAAATTTTATCTTGACCATCAAGTAATTTTTAATTCACTTTTTATACCAATTTAATTTTTCTCTCAATAAGAATGATCAATCCCCAAAATCGCAATTACAAATATTTTACCTCAAGACCTTCCTTGTGAGAAAAAAAAAGCAAGGAGCAATTTTTGTCTGCTGATATGATAAACTCGTTGGACGAAATTTTTTGTAAAAATTGTTCAATGTGGCAAAGGAATAAAAGGGAATACATATGAGGGGTAATAATAGACTCGAACTGTGTGTGTGTATATATATACCTTTCGCAGTTTTAAGCCTGTTTTGTATTGTGTGGTCTGTGTATAGCTTGATTTCAGACGGAGATAGTGCGTGTTTATGGTTTCCATGAACGCGTCGCAATCAGCCCTCGTCGTTTTTCTTTCGCAGATTAACCAAGAGGAAGAGGAAGGGAATGGTTGGTACTCTCGTATTTCCCAGAATCACCATTATTCCTTTCTCAAAACTATTTACGCGGAACTAACCACACTCGGAGAGCACATTCGTTACGGAAATAAGAAAAATGACTCTTTTTTTCCTCATTTCTTTTATTTTTTTTTGTTCCCCCCATAAACGAGGAGAGTTTCTTTTGTGTATGTTATATTGGTTAAAAGTTTAATGAATAAATTTAACCAAGAAGAAATATTACTGCAACGATACGTTTATTCGTGCTATTGACCGAGCAAGAGCAACAATCGTATATCGTGAGAGGCGATCTTTCATGTTTTATTCCTGACTCGCGTGTAAGCGACCAGGAGCGACCAGCATCGACCAGCAGCGACCAGCAGCGACCAGCAGCGACCCTTTGTCAACATGAATTTTATCTTGTTGTTTCTTGGCAAAACGTTCAAAAGAGAGACGAGCAAGATCCGATGACAGATAAGGTAAGGTTGTCCGTGCTAGTGAGCTCGGATATGCTTAACAGTTGGTATAATTGAACATGGAATTGTAGTTCCGAATGAGCCAACTCAATTTATAATATACTTTAGTAATATTATCATTTTGGGAGAGTAAGGCGAGTGAAATTATTAATTTAGCCTACATCACTTACTGTATCATAGCCCACAGGGAGGATGATACTGTTTTATCAACGGGGCATTTTGGTATTTCTGTTTTAGCACATAGTTAGAGATCCCTTCTCGTTCAACCGTGGTAAGGTAGAGCTCGTTTGGGTTGTAAACGAGGCCGGTCGATCCGGGACCACGTTCTGACGTCATTTCTTCTGTGCCGTGCCTTGTGTTCTCTTTTCTCTCTCTGTGTGTGGTGCTCAGTTCGGTCGACACGTTGTGCGTGAGAATTTATTAAGTGTACTCTCACAGTAGCCGGTCAACGAGGATTTAAATCCAAGGTAAATAATAATTTTTATCATTAAAAAATATTCGATTATTCAATTGGTTAACTCGTTCTCGAGTTGAAATGATCGAGCACGATCGTAGATATTCGTCAACATCGTATTTTGTAAAAAAAAAAAATAGCCTCGTAAATTATTTCTATGAGGGTCAAAAGTATTTTTAAACCTGCCAACATTGAATTTGGACATCCAACCCAAAGTTTATAATCCCATATTTTCCTATCATGTTACAAAGTTTAACAAGCCCGTTCGAACGAATTTTAGGTTATGTTGCCAAACACAGAGATCTCGTATGGTCGAGCAGATTTTTTTTTTGCTTTTATAGTTACTCAAATGAACCGCTACGGGGCATGACCGTGTAAGAGACATATGCAGCCATCTCGAGGTTTTTTTTGTTTCAAATCGTTTTTTCGAGCCCCGATAAGCCCTGGAATTATGAGATACTTTTAAAAATTAATCTCAATAAATTTCATCCCCCAATTGCTACGGGATAAAAATGAAAATTCTTTAAGGACCGTCGAATATTTCATTACTGAAGGAGTAAATAAAGCGATATTGTTTAGGGGCTACAAGTTCATTACATCTATATGGAAAAACATAAAAAACGTCTTCAATTGCTAGTAAATTAACGATTATATAATATAACGAGATGCTGACATTGAACTTTTCCCCACTATAATATTGATATTGCATTCCCGGTAACGTCTTGGAACAAAAAAACAAAACAAACTGCAATGGTTACGACTGTTAAGGCGCCAAAGGGGTAGTTGGTTGAACGCGCAACTCGGGTAGCTTTTACGGGTGGGAACGCGATGGCCATTATTATGATTAGTAAACGAGAGTCGGAAAATAACGATTCGAGCTAACATCCACCTACTGATGGTTACTGACCGACTAAAAATCAGAGACTTTTACAGCAAGCGAAAAATTATTTAGTTACTTTGCAACCACAAAAATACCGGAACTTAAAATTGTTTAAATTGAATACAATAAATAATTTTTTAAAAAAGTTTAATTTTAATTTTCTCTCTTCAATTTTTTAAAAATCATTTATTGACTTGAGGTGACCAGAGTTTAAACTTTGATTAATGTCAATTAACGCAATTACAATTGTTCGGGACAATTGCAACAGCTTAAAAAAATCCCTTATAAAGGGTTAAACAAGCATTTAAATGTTTACTTAAATAATAATCACATTTGTCCATATTTTGTCACGTTTCGTTACGAGAACGATAATTTGGGTGTATTGAGGGCTGTCAATCCTTTCTCATATGGACAAATTTTTTTTTTTATGACATTGGCAATAACATAAAATGTACGCGTCCATTTTTTTTTTTTAGTCGGAAACCATTTTTCGAGAGATTGATTTTAAAATTGTACAAATCAGGAGATGAAAGTGAAGGAGGCGGAGAAGAAGGACGACGAGGTCGAGGATGAAGAATAGCAAGAGGGTGGGAGTGAGAAAGAAACAGAGAACGAGAGGGTAGAAGGGAAGTATAAATCGAGATCTGAAAGGAAAGCCGTTGGATTGGAGGCCTGAGGCACGCGGTTGCGGATTGTTGGCGTGATGCCGGTGATTCGCGGTCTTAGTGCCCAGTAATCGGGCCCTCTTGTCCGCCATATCCCCCTATTTCCTCCCCATATTTTTACATATATACACTAAAAGTTTATCCTAGCTCGGGTAAATCTTGGTCTCGCATTTTCTTGCACGTGAATTATTTCATTTTTGCATAATAATAATTTTATGAGATTCGCAATCTGCCCGATCAGATATGATTATGAATTTTTTTTCGCCAAAGTATAAAAAAAAAACTGACGAAAAATCAAAAATTTCCCTAAATCATTTTGAAAAATGGATTTTCTCCCACAATAAATCCAATCCTGTGGATAAATTCACAATTTCGATTAGTGCCATGCGCTTACTTCTGTCCCTTTTCTCATCGCAATAAAGAGACCAAGAAAGATATTTTCCCGTTCTTATTTTTTTTTAACTATCCCCACCTCGACATCGTCATCGTCGTCGTCGTCGTCGTCGTCGTCGTGGTCGTCGTCGTCGTCGTCGTCGTCGTCGTTGATACAAACGACTACAGAATCCGCGTCGTTGTACCGCACGGGGCAATTTACTGCGGTAAACACAGCAATTGGTTGATGCCGTGTAGCCGCATTAATATAATTAGTCACCGCGAGCGCACTCGAGCGCATCTCATGGAGAGCGCAGGGCACCGGAATATTCACCCAAGGGGCATATTTCGCGTATAGGTTACAAACGTTAGCTCATCGCCTCTTCCTTTTCTTCTTTTTTCAAGCCTCTTATATGATATTTCCATCTTTCTCTTTGCCTTTTATTTTATACCCCGAGGTATGGAAGCACACAGGACTTAAGGATTATAGGTACAGGAGGGCACTGGGGCGTGTCATGCGCTTCAAGACCGCGATCATTTTCATTTCCACGACAATCGTATACGGGCCCATTGCAAAAATCCAGAAGCAATGAGAGGACCTCGATGATGCAAATGTACATGCGGCACACACACAGGATATATTTATGCACATACAAGTAGTGTCTTAACATATATAGATTGGAGAGGGAGGATGGCAGACGTATGAGAACGTTTCTCGCCTACTGGGCGACAGGTATTTGTTGTAATGAATTTGCCACATCACTAGAAATCACAGAAACGATTTCGCCAATTGGGGTTAATGATAAAAGTAGCAAATTGTCTGCCCCAGACGATCTGTGCTAACCCACAATTTGCACGGTTACAATGTCAGAGGAAGACAAACTTGGCTCAATAAATGGCACTTTGCATTATGCCATCGGTAACCCTTAATTTTCGTTCCTTCATTCATTTTACAAATTCTAAAGGTAATTGTGTAAAAACAAAATCGATTATTACGATCTGTGGTCCAAGTTTTATGAACGATTCTGAATGGTCATTATTGTGCCCGAATAATTTAAATGTTCTTGTGGTGATTAAGGGTAGTAAGGGTGAAATATCTTACATGGGGATTAAAATGTATGCGAAAAAAATAATCAAGGAATAATTCATTTTGGGGCTTGATCATTTGTTTCAGGATGGCGCCCAAGAAGGTCGATGAACCTGAACGAAAACCCCTTATTGGCCGAGTTGGTACCAATCTAAAAGTTGGTATCGTCGGTATTCCAAACGTCGGGAAATCAACATTCTTCAATGTTCTTACCAAGAGTCAAGCAGCAGCTGAGAACTTTCCATTCTGCACCATCGATCCAAATGAAAATAAGTATTTTAAAAAATATTTTTACTACTGATATCTCGTTTATATGAAATTAATGATTATTGCAGATAATGAATAACGATCGGGCAATAATGAATTTTAAAAAATGACTGAAATTGATAAGGCGACAAAGCTCAATCTGAATATAACTGCGAGTGGCTTCTGTTCTAATTTACGACCATCTTTATTAACCTACCATTGAATTGAATGAAGAAAAAAAAATTATCCTTATTTCGCCCTGGCATGAAGAAAAATATTAAACTGAAAAGTAGTGCAATATGTGCGATAAAGTACTCCACGAATTAGAACAAAGGGATGATAAAACGAGTCAAGATTATTGCTCGAAAAGTGTATCGAATATCTTGAACCCCAAAAGTTTACAAGATGTCCCTTACGAGGAATCCTTGCAACATTGGCCTCCTGCCCTTTCAACTTGGTGTCCTCGGGCTAGCATGTATTATGCCTGTACCGAAGACACCAATAATCCATTCGACAGAATCGATGAATTCATCGATAACGAGCTCAAAGATCGAATTCATAAAATTCACTTCGAGCCACCGCAGGATCCATTCACGATTCGCGATCCTTACGAGGAGAATGAGGCGAGAGCGAAATATTTACGAACCGAGCCCGTTTCCTTTGCAATATTTGGAAAGCCAGGCTTGGACAGTGACCAACTAGCCAAGCTCATATCCGAATGGTGGAAATGCGTTCTGATATCTCCACAATTATTGATTTACGAGGAGATTGAGAAAAACACTGACAAGGGAAAATGGATCGCTCATAGTTTGAGAAATAATGAGACTTTGAGCCCCAACGTGATAATGAATTTGGTAGAGAGCAGAATCAATGAGAGGGATATTAAGCATCGAGGTTACGTCGTTGAAGGTTTGCCATTGATTCCCGATAATCCTGAGCATGAATATTCCACGTGCCCTGAAAATAAACCAACAGAAAAATGTTGCAAAGAAAACACTTGTCATGTGGATGAGTCTCAAACGGCTAGTTTATCCAGTCGTAGTACTGAAAGTTCAAAAAGCACTGGAAAACCCTCGAGTTATTCTTCTTTCACTTTGATGAAATTTGAACAAATGAAAATCAATGTGGGCGCTCGTGAAAATTTACTCCGTCGTACGACGGTGCAAGAAACTCTTCGGGAATTCGATGATGTAGAAATTATTCGTATCAATCCTTTTTTGACAAACAGTCAGAAGAACTTGACAAGTGAAAAGTACGAAGATTATATACCAGAACAAATAGAAAAGATATTTAACTCGTGGCCTGTTAAACCAACGATCATTATTTATATAGCTTGTCCGGACGAGGATGCGACGGCGCGTAATCAATATCTTAGCTTTGATCCATTGATAGGAAAAACCATTGATAAGAGATTTCATTATACGAGAGAGGGCCAATTTGACGATAAACAATTGGAAAAAGAATTATTACAGAGGGTAAGTGAGACAGCGAGTGTTAAGCTTCGATCGGAAATTTATAAACGATACGCTATGCCTGTTATCGAACAACAAGTGCTTGGACATAATCCTCAAAACGTCATACGCGTTGATGGTCGAACTTCGACCTCTCAGATGTTCGAAATAATCAGTACAAAATTGTTGACTCTTCCGTTCACTCGAGCTACGATACCCAAAAGAATCTGGGAATTTGGCGAAACTTTTTATGGCGAAGGAAACGAAGAATTGGAGAATAATTTTGAGGGGAAAATTAACGAAAAAGTATTTCAAGTATTGGCAAAAAAATCGACGATTTCGTCGAAATTTCCATGGACTATTTCAAACTGGAAATTTACGTGTCCCGTTGAATTGGCGAAAGGATATACGATCGAGGGAAAATCGGAATACGCTGTGCGTTTTATGAATAAAATTTTTTTCCTATCGTCATCCGAAGCGACGGAACTTTTCATGGAAAATCCTCGACCATTTATCACCTCGATGAGGCCAAGACCCATTTGTAAAATTGCTATTTTTGGTCCCAACTATTCGGGAAAATCCGAGCTGAGCGAGGCTCTGGGACGAAATTTTGGAGCAAATGTCATTGATATTCGTGCATCGGTCAAAGAGATGATTGACGATCGGATTGAAGCCAATGTCGCGAAGGCCATCAGTAAAGTGCGTAATCGCGTTATCGATAATTTGCGAATTAGATTGGAGAATGAGAGGAAGATTCGAGAAAATGCTAGATTGGAAAATCTCAATCATTGGATGGATCGAGGGAGAAAAATCCTTCGAGAATTTAATGAATTTGAGGAAAAAGATTTATCCGATGATGAAGTTGAATCTTCGGAACTTGCGAATCTTACGAATATTGATGAAGAAAAGCTTCAAGAATATGGCCTCGAATTTTTAAAAGAGAATCACGAATTAGCAAAACAGTTGAAAGAGAACGAGACTATGATTTATGATTACGCGCCGAATAATCTTCGCAACGAAGAGCCCCCAATTCGTGAATTATCCGAACACGATCCGGAAGTCGCGGTATTATTAGAGAATGCAGTGAAACATCTGCGAAATGATAAAATCGAGATTACGAACGAGGAAATAGCTGGATTTTTGATATCGAGGATCAAAATGATGGCCGATGAGCCTGTAGACGGTGAATTAACGAGGAAACCCGGATGGATTGTAGACGGTATGTATCCGGAGCCTGAAATCTGGACGATTCTTACACAAGCAGATGTAATTTTCCAAGATCTTATTCTTGTAACGGAAGAATCGCCGTACAATAATTTGCTATTAAATTGGAAAGGGTATAACGAGACGAAAAAGGAATTAATAAACGATGAGAATGAGTATGATGACGAATACATCGAGCAGGATTCGACAAAAATCGGAGATATCGAGAATTATATCGCAGATATTAGAGATTTCGACGAGAAATGGAAAAATTTTCGAGGTATACTCGAAGAGGCGAACAAAGATTATTTTATTTGTAATTTTGACGAAACATCGAAATTATATGAAATTGTATCGAAACGTATCAATGATCGTTATCGTCTCGAGGCGAAAATTATTACTGGCGAAGAACGTGATCGAGGATCTGAAGATACGATCGAATCGGTTACCGATATCGATATCGATGAAGAAGAACTCGAAGATGACGAAAGGATGGACGAAACAGTCAGCAAATATGATGAAAAAAATAATCGTCCTTTTGGCGATACCGGATTTTATTGTCCTGTCGCTTTGGCAAGAAACAAAGTTTTACGAAAAGGAAAGAAGGAATATTGTGCCTCATTTATCGACAAGATATATTTATGCTCGAGTGCAGAAGCTTTGGATGATTTTGTAAAAAATCCTGAAGCTTTCAATCTACCGTTTAAAAAACCTATGAAAATTATTCCATTTCCAAGGATTTGCATCGTTGGACCTCCCGGAAGTGGTAAAACCAAACTGGCCAAAATCCTATCGGAAGAATACAAAATGACTCACGTTGATTTTTATAATTGTTTAAAAACATACTTAAACGATCGTGGAATAAATCCCGTTGATCGCAATGATCAATCGGAAAACATTGAATTAACCTTCGATCTAACCGATGAAAAATACGACGATGATAAAGACATGATTCTTGGATTTTTTCAAAAATACAACAAAGAAGGTACGAGTCTGCCTAAAAAAATGCTAGACCAATGTTTCCTTAATTTTTTTAAAGCCCCATACGATAATAGTGGAATCATTTTTGATTCATTTCCAAACTGTCTCGAAGACGTTGAAATTTTATTGGAAAATGACGCAATTCCTGAATTAGTTATTGAATTGGAATGCAGCCTGGAAAAGGCGCAAGAACGTTTGCTTCCAGAACTTGTCTTGTCCTTAATGAAAAAACGAGAAATGGATAAAAATAACAAAGAAGGAGAAGGAGACGAGGAAGAAGGAGGAGGAGACGAGGAAGAAGGAGGAGGAGACGAGGAAGAAGGAGAAGGAGACGAGGAAGAAGAAGAAGAAGAAGGAGGAGGAGGAGGAGGAGAAGGGGAAGAAGATCCTCCGGATGATGAATTTTACCAAGTGACGAGAGAAAAAATATTACGCGACATCGAAGAGACTTACAAGAGAAAAAATGAAATGCTTGATAAAACCCGAACTAGAATGGAGGAAGAGTCTATATCGTGGATAACCGTCAATACTGATCAAGATATGAATAATTTATTAACGAAATTACAAAAAATTATCAATCCTTTAGTTTTTCGTTGCTCCTCAATATTTGAGACAACATTCGAGCTTGATCCATACAAAGCCGAAGATTTGCTGGAATCCGCATATTGCTTAATGAGCACTTTTGGCCGATCCTGTCCCGTGCAAATGTACGAAAAGAAAAATCCTTTTCACATGTATCTACCCCTGGACGAGAGAAATGAAATTTATCCAATTTTACATCGCCAATACGTTTATTTTCTAGCAGGCGAGGAAGCCTCGAAAAAATTTGCAAAGGATCCTTTAAAATACATCAGACAGGATTCGTGTGATCCTGTTATACCAGCAAAAATTTCGATAATCGGTCCACCAAAATGTGGAAAATCATGCCTCGCCGAAAGATTGGCAAGAGCTTATGGCATGAGAGTGGTGAACCGAGAGGAAGCTTTGCATTGGACAAGAAAAAATTATCATTGGACAAAATGTGCCATTGAGATGGAAGAATTACTGCGTTCTGGTAGAAAAATAAATAAAAAATTGATTGCTCGTTCAATTCAATTGTACTCATCGGATTATCGATCCTCCACTCAGGGATATATTCTCGATGGATTTCCCGAAAATCGCGAAGAAACCGAAGAGCTTGCATTTTTAAATATACGACCGATGATCGTGATAAATCTCCAAGCAGACCGAAACTTTTGTCTGACATCTTCAACGATAGCTGAAAATTTTATTGAAAAAAAAAATCCCAAAAATTCACCCGATCTGATATCTCGAGAGTACGAAAAATGGCGATTAATTTCATCAAATTTTCTCGCGTGGTTGAGAAAATTTTCTCAAAATGTCATTGACGTTGACGCGACGAAAAGCAAATGGGCAGTTTGGCGTCATGTTGACAGTGAAATTTCCCCGAGATTTGCCAATATAAAGCGTTATTTTCGCGAAGCTGATTATGAAAAAGTTCACAGATTGAAAAATCTTTGCATCAGTCCTTACGAGTTGAAAATTCGTCAGGGTCCGCACAAATATTACTGTCCCGCGTGTCTTCATTACGATGAAAGAATGAAATTTTCTGGTTCACCGCCGAATCGATGTGGGGTCGTTCAATATCGCGAATACTTTTATTGGATCTGCCCAAATCATTTACACGAATTTATGGAAAATCCACTGGCCTGTTTGCCACCCCAAAGCATAGCGTCTCTGCCAAAAAAATGTCCGCAAATTCTCGATGAGGAAATCGACATTGAACACGCTTGTTGGGCCAAAAGGCTCGTTGCAAATGGCGACTGTCTCGTTACTTATGCCGATTCATTGCCCAACTACGTCGTTATTTCCGGTAAACCTAATATTGGTGTTCTCTACGAGGATAAATTATATTTATTCTGTTCATTGGATTGTCGTGAAATTTTTTTATCGCGAGCTCCATTCTATACGAAAATGGTAATTAAATGGGCCGACGCTTCGACGACAATGCCAATTGAGAATATGCCGACGTTGGATTTTCTTGAAAAAACAGTCGCTGATGCGATTATAAATTCTGTTACCAAAGTTGCCTCGGAACGTCCTAAATATCCTGGAATTTCGCCAGCAATCTCGGCAGCCATTAATATTGGAATTAATTTGAAAGTTCATAATGTCGATTGTCCACTCGACGAGCTGGACGTTTACGAAGAGGCTGAAAAACGTTTGAGAGCTCGTTTTCAGATTATAAAAATTGCGATGAGAAATATGATGAAAATTATTAATCCATTTGTCAATATATCAAAGTGCGACACAAACTGACCTATATATTTCGTTTTGTTTTTTGTTTTCTCGTTTTCACGTCGTGTACCCGTGCCAGATGCAAGGTTTGACTACCTGTGCGAATACTTCAAGCCAGCCAGGTAAGCATTCTCATATTATTCTTTCTGCACACGGAAACGTTGAGCACTATGCGTTCAGAATATATATCCTACCTCGTCGTATTCCTCGTCTTCTTTCTCCATTTACCTATTCGCGATAAAACTACCTCTCCCTACTAGAAGTGAAACGATTCGGAATAACTGCTCGAATGATTTCCATACGTCTTTGGCCCTTTATTCTCAAAAAGGGCGGTCGTCTCGGCACGTTTCGGTGTACTACGTGATCTGCAATGCAAATTCGATGTATATACATATAACGTACTTGTACGTTTAACGTAGTATAGTTTCACCGACATAATATATATATATATATATCAGCGAAATGTCAACGCTAACTTTGAAAATTCGGGTTTAAGTGAGCAGCATCAACGAGAATCTTTGAACGATTCGCTCCACAATGTTAAAAGTACCAACACAATTTCTATATATAGGCTGAATGAATGAATTTTTAAATTTTCTTCAAGATTACCGGGACATTTTTATTGGAGCTTAAACATCGCATTTTTGGAGATGAGAAAAAATATAGTTGGGTCAAAAAAGGATATTATTAAAATTCAATCCTTGAATAAAATAAATATGTATCGGACCGATACTTGTCCAATTTATAATTCTTCTAAATACATTTTATGCCAATAATCGTGTGTGTGTGTGTGAGTATAAAAACGAGAAGCAGCATTCTCTCGATACGTGTGATCGAGCCGCCACGTGTCGTTACAGAATCCACCGGTCCTTGATAAATGCCAGTTAATCTATTCGTTTCCTTTCTCCCTTGCTCTTTGCCCTGTAACGATCCTTCGTTCACTATATACCGTCGCCACTTCCACCAACGCCTCTCTTCAAAGACTAATTGTTTAATGAGGCCGCCATTAGCATTTAAATGCATTGTCACCGGAGGGGTGTCTTCTCTCTTTACCATATTCTACGGGCCTCCAAATTTTCTCCACACCTCTCTCCCCTACCCTGTCTCGGAGCACACGTCAACTATTTCGTCCCTTTGATCCAACCCCGACGGTCTCCCATCGCTCAAAATTACGCAATAAAAAGCTCACGAAATTACGTTAAAAAAAAAATTTTGATATTTCGACCCTTCAAATTTGAATAAATATATGCATATATATATATTTTGTTTTCATTTTGAAAAAATATCGGATATTCTATTATGCTTTTGATTTTAGCAAAGTACCTGCTTTTCTGAACGTTGTCGATATTGCCGGCCTTGTAAAGGGCGCGGCCGAGGGTCAAGGACTCGGAAATGCTTTTCTCTCGCATATCAGCGCTTGCGACGCCATTTTTCATCTCTGCAGTAAGTGTCGCACTTGTGGGGGGGGGGGGGGGGGGGGTAGGACCCATAAAGAAATATAATTGAACATTTACAGTCTTAAAGTCAAGGTGGGGTTGGGGCGTAAGGGGGCGTCGGAAAACATGCTTTATTTTTTATTTTCCAAAAATAAATAAAAATCCAAATCGCAAGATCGATGAAAATGCTTTTGTGATTTATTTTTAAAAATATAATTGAATATCTTTTTTACATCATCATAAAAGCATTTAGTACAATCTTGCCTTTGGGATTTTTCATATGACTTTTTTTCGCCACGTTTAAAAAGAGCCCCCCCCCCCCCCCCCCCCACTAAATGAAAAATAAGATTATATTATTGGATAAAATTATTAATTTATCCCATGTTCGAAATATATTCTCACATGTATATATTTTTTTTAAATTAATGTAATGTAAGATAGTTCTCCAAAGTAATTAAAGTTAATTTTTTGTTTTCTCGATAATAAAACAAAGTTTGAAAGATCGTTACAATCGTTATTTTACTACTATGAGATATATCTAATAGTCGTAAAATATATAGTATATATATATATATGGTCATGACACTACTTTCGGAATGGCAAGGGTGGAAAACGGAACCATTATCAATATATAGGTAGGTAGACGTCATAGTGACGAGTACTGACTACACCGAGCAAATGAATTAGACATGGTTACCACCTTGCGTGTCACTCGCAATTTGCAATACAGCGAAACACAGAGAGAGAGAGAGAGAGAGAATGAGGGCACTTTCGCGGTCCTTTACGAGCTCAATGTGTGCTCGCACCTGCGAGAGATCGAGCCCCAGTAAAATTTTATTTCTTTATCGATCGTTACAATTCATCACGACACATTGGCATTTTTTTTTTCTTCGCATTATTTTTCAAACTGTTTTTCAGACACAAGAATAATTTCTCTCTCATTCAAACGATATTCTCGCGTGTTATTTTTCTGCAATTCTCTCTCTATCGATATTTATCATCTCGATACATCGTTTCACCGAGATAAGTGAAGGAAAAATATGTGTCAGGACGATTGATCGTCAAATTAATTATTCATACAGAGAGAGAGAGACGACACAGGCTCGCTCTCGCGATTAAATAAATGTAAAAGAATATTTAAAAATAGTACTATTTTTTGAAATAGTTAAAATATGACATATGATTTACATTTTTGATCTTAATTCAGGAGCTTTTGAGGATGACGATGTGACTCACATTGAGGGTGAAGTAAATCCAGTTCGAGATCTCGAGATAATATGCGAGGAACTGCGACTAAAAGATATTGAGTTTCTCGCTGCACATCTCGAGAAATTGGAGAAGCTTGTCGTTCGAGGTAACGACAAGAAGCTCAAACCCGAATACGTGAGTACACGGCCATTTTATTTTTATATTTTCTCCGCATTTTTTTTTATTTTCACCTTTTAAGATATAAGCCGGTTATACATCTTCGTAGCATCGTAAATGCGTTGGTATCGCAAATGGTTATTATTTTTCGGTCATTCTAGGATATTCAAAAAAGAATATTCATCAGTGCCAATTAAAAGTTCCTTTATTTCGTGGCCATATTTATCTCTCTACTCGACTTAACCTTATCCGAGTAATATTAAAATTAAAAATTGTGAATTTCTGAGCCTTGAACTTATTGAAATTCTAACTGCATTTCGTTTGACTGCTGAGTAAAAATTCAACAGAGGATAAAATGTTGGATAAATAAATCCTCCTAGAATAAGAGCTTGGAGCGATATGCGTTGGCGTATAGCAATCATCTCGTCTCGTATCGCGAACCTCGCGAACCATCAACTCTCTTCCTCCCGTCCTCATTCCGTGCATCAATGATCTCTCGTGATCATAACGTATTTGCATTGGCTCGAAGCGCTTCTTGGACATGACGAGAAGGACTTTTTTTTATTTTTATTGATTTTTTATTGGTATTTTTAAGGAATTGATCCTTGCGCGCCCACACTCGTTCTTTTCCAAGTACAAACAAATAATATACCTCATGCGCGTGCCTTTTCATTCAAGACGATCTTTCCTCTCTCTCTTTTCTCTCTGTAGTATCGAAACGTTTATATTTAATTTGCTGGCACTAACGCTAGCTCGACAAAACCTCTCCTGGATCACCCACGCTGTATTCTCCCGAGATATACATTCAGGATCAACGACCCATCGATTCATCGACGACGTGATAATGACAGTCTTACAATCGTACTTGCATGGGCACTTTGTACACAAGCCTCGAGCTTCGGTAGATAGATATCTACCATTTTGTTTTTCTCTTTAACAATATACATGCCGGATATTTGCAATAAAATCCTAGAGACCCTTAATCCTTACCGTGTAATTTTAGTCTTGTCGTCATGATATACGATTTATAAAATGCTCAACTATTGTTTGTTATCGAAAATCATTTTAACTCGCTTTTTCAATAATATCTCACATTATTCAAAAAATTTCTCTCCTTCTGGAATAAAATTCATTTTTAATAACGATAATGAAAATTGTCATTTTTTATATTTCACTTAACATTTTTTTCTATCATCTACAAATAAATGATAAGATTCAAATTACTTTGATGCTACGTTGATAACGACTAAGCACATTTTTTAGAGAGTATTTTTTTTTTTAATTCTCGTACATCGTATCAGATAAAAAATCATATTTAAATGGTGGTCGTGTGTCCTTAATTTTGGAATTTCATCTGAAACGTCCCATGGACATATGTTTCTTTTAGCAACGATAAACGATGGTAGATCGAATGACATGTATTTAACTACCATTTATGCATGACCATCATAGTACGAAAGGAGAAACGTGCAATTTGGAAATGTAAAAGTATCGCGAGAGAGTCGAACTCTTGTTCGATAATCGGTCTCATCAGTTGTGCAAACGTTTAAAAAACAAACTTTTATAGTCTTTACCGTTGCGTTATCTCGCCTATTGAAACCTCGTCAATAATCGTTTCTTGTCACGGAAAAAAAAACTTTCTCAACAGGAAGTAGAAAGGTTGAAAACATGTTTTAATGGATAGAACGCATATTACAAGCGCCGCGAAATTACCGAAGGAAATTAAGAGCTTCGGGGGTAAGCACGTGCTTTGTGTGTGTGTGTGCGTGAGCTTCTCGGAACGAATCAATCGAACGATTGCTGCCGCCTTCCACCGAGACGGGATATATCCATCAGCCTCTCTCCCTCTCTCCAGCTGGGCCCGACAGCAATTTTTACCACTTTGCAATTTGCTCAAAGTTTCCAAAAGCTTGAAGCTTTCGGGTGGTTACAGCTGTCGGTTTTTTTTTCATTTTTTTTATTTTTATTTTTCTTCTCTTTTTTCCTGACTTGTTTCACGTGGATCCACGTAATGCTTCGAGCCTCCGGGGTTACTGCCTCGCTCGAAATAATGGCCGCTCTCTGTGCACAAATTATCCGATGCCTCTTTTACCCCCTGCCCGAAACCCTTCGTTTTATTTCGAATATCGATTTTATACGATAAAAATAATAATAAATGGAAGAAAATAAAAATGATTTTTTACGTCTGCTCAGGACACCCTCTTCAAAGTCAAGAATATTCTGCACGAAGAGAAGAGACACATCCGGTTTGCAGATTGGAGCTTAAACGAGGTAAACTTATTCGTTTACGAACTGGGAAAGAAAAAAATAATAATTCGTTCGGATGGAACGAATTAGTATAATATGATTTTTGTTTTTTTCAATATTTTTTTATATTTCTTTACGAATGGCAGATCGAAATTCTCAACAAGTATCTATTTCTAACTTCAAAACCCGTCATCTACCTCGTCAATCTATCGGAAAAAGATTACATTCGCAAGAAGAACAAATGGTAAGTATAAACAACAAAGATAGGATCTTTATCTTCGTTGGTATAAACAGAGACTGGTAAATTTCTGGTATAAATTTGAATAAATTAATTGTAAAAAAGATAATCATGTGTGTGAAAGAAATTAAATTATTATTGTCCTTGAATCGTGACAGGCTGATCAAGATCAAAGAGTGGGTCGACAAGAACGATCCGGGTGCCAGTTTGATTCCCTTCAGCGGTGCATTCGAGAACAAAGTCATCGATATGGATGAGGCTGAGCGTGCAAAATACTTCGAAGAGAGCAAAGTAACCAGGTAAGAGGAAATTACATTTAAATTAATAAATGTGGCCTAAAGAATGCATCATCCGTTCACGATATAGTCAAATGCAGTATTTCGTGGCCATATTTAATAATCGAGTGTAAAGGGTCTTTTGCCCTTTGGCCATTGTAAACGTATCGAATGTTTTTTTATGCAAAAATGTTGCCAGAATTCCGAAACTCTCGATTGTTATTCGCTTGTTTTTTTTTTTTTTTTTCGGTCCATACTCCATAAAATCTGCGCCCACTTCCTCCCGAATCTCGACGTGGTTCCCACAGGAATATTTTTTTTTCCAACTATTCGCCATACATACCGAGAATAATGGGGGGGTTCTCGTGCCGAACCGTCTAGACACGCGTATATCTCAGTCTCGTTGAGTATCTATAAAATAATATTAAGAAGAAGAAGAAAAAACGATGAAAAATTTTTTCCCCGCGCTAGAGCATTATATTTTTACGAACGGTCATTCAAATTCTCGCAAAATTGCATAAAAACAGCGCGCCCTCGCGTCTCCTCGAAAGGCTATAATAAAACGTTGCTATAACCGCGCGAGAAGGATTTAGTTGGCCAGTAGGTCATTCATTGCCAGAGGCTTTTCGCGTTGAGCTTTTTATGCCGCCACGATAAGTGGATTTTTGTCTTCTTCCTGATTTTTATATTCTATTTTCGAATTTTCCTATCGTACCGAAAATCATCCAGTAATCTCAGCGAAGCTGCCAAGAATAACGAAAAAAAAAAAACAAAAATTCTTTTCCAAAGCTCCAATTACGCGACTTGGAAAAAATTTCGTCAATAAGTTGGAATGAGAATTTTTCATAATCTCCGTAACAATTTGGAGGGTCCAGTCGACAATGGGCCTTGGTAAATTGGTCCGCGACAGATTTTCAAGAGTTTCGTCTCCCACTTGGAGCGAAAAAAAATTAATGAAAAAAAAAAAAAGGAATCGTTTCTGCGCATCTGTCTTTTTCCTTTTAGACAAACGAAATTATTCTATGACGCACGAGAGAGAGAGAAGCAGAATTGAGAAAGCCAGTAATCAGAGCAGAGACTGCCATGATTTTATTTTTGAGACCGCAAGATAACCGGTCTAATACTAAAGTAGGTAGGAAAAGAAACCCCCTCAAGTCGGAAATGATAAAATTGCAGTATTAAGTCGTTTCGCTTTATGTGTATTCCCTGAATTGGCCCGAATTTATCCGAAGGAGTCTCTCGAATGTGAGACTCACGGATGGCGATCTTTTTTCGAAGTATACCCTGTCATTAGAGACGATGCTTGGACCCGAGACAATCATATTCGGCACCAGGGGTCGCGAGCTACGCTATACATTCCACTTTGTCGACGATTCCACTTTTTCTTCCTTCTCTCTTATTTTTTTTCTTTCTCTTCTTAAATCTTTGATATGGCTGAAATATCCCAAAAATTCACATCTCGAGACGTTGAGAGAAAAAAAAAAAAATTTATCACTTTGCAGCGCACTCGATAAAATCATTGTTCAGGGCTACAAGGCACTTCAATTGCAGTACTTTTTCACTGCCGGAGCTGACGAAGTCAAAGCATGGACGATTCAGGTAATTAAATCCTTTGATGAATTTTTCCGGTCTATTTTATATTTTGAGGATTTGTAGCGGTCAAGAAAATATTGAAATTGAATTTTAAAAAAACTAGAAATAGAATTTTATTCATGTGTTTTGTCTATCAGAAAGGATTCAAGGCACCTCAGGCTGCCGGCAGAATTCACACGGACTTTGAGAAGGGTTTTATTATGGCCGAAGTGATGAAATTCGATGACTTTAAAAATGAAGGCTCCGAATCCGGCGTCAAGGTACGAAAAATCTCTCGTCAGGATTTTCATTATTTTTAATAGTTTTTGTTTTGTTTTTTATTTTTTTTTAAATACTTTTCGATCGTTTTAATTCTGCCGGTTTTAAACAGGCGGCTGGAAAATACAGACAGCAGGGTCGCAATTACGTGGTCGAGGATGGTGACATAATATTCTTTAAATTCAACGCTGGTGCAGGACTAAAGGACGCTAAGAAGAAGTGATGGCACGCCTCGATCGTGATACTGCTGGTTCACTTGTACATCAATATGATTCTATTCTCATGTTGCATAAAACAACGCATTTACTAATCGAATTTTTACTACATTTTTTTCCCAATATTCCTCCTTATTTTTTTTTTTTATCGCTTGAAAAAAATTCCTTCCGTTTTTATGAAAATTTATCCTTCCCCAAGAAATATCCATACGAAATTAAGATGAAGAAGAGTTTATTTGAATTTTGTGATATTCGAGTAAACTTTTACTCGTTCTTGTTTATTTAACATTTATTTCGTTATTTTTGTTCAATAAATTGACGTCGTTTCATTGTTAAAATTGGTAGGAAATGTTAGTTCGAAGAGGAATTTTTTACGAAAAACTTTGATATGTCGATAATGACCGGCTAATAATTATTTTTAACCATCAGAAAAAACATTAAATTGGCCTGTATAAGCTTTTTAGCTTATACAGACTTAAATAGACTGCGTAACCAGCGACGCCATTTACATTATGGGAAATTGCTAAAATAATGAATTGCCTAGCCGATAAATTTGAAGTGATCATCTGATGATTAGCATAAAAATCGGTAATTATTAAAAGATAGCGAATTATCGCTAACTAGAAGTAACAACAATCTAACATCGCGACCATGCTAGCATCCCAAATCTTTCCATAGTCGGTTCTCTCCAACCTTGATTTACTATCGTTTAGCAAGTATTAACACAGACCTCAATTTCTACTACATCTTAAATTATTGTTGAAATAACGTCAAGTACTGAAAATCGATTTTGCAAAACAGCAGTAGCATTTCTCGTATGAAAACAGAAAAAAAAAATCGATCTGAAAACTTTTATAGAAACCCTACAAAGATCAAATAATAAGAGATCAATTTTTCGAAATGTAGAATTGAGGAATTAAATTGTGAAGAGATTTCTTTTTCGAGATAACTCTTAAGGTAATGTGCTGCTACTCAGTCAGCAAAGTAACGTTTTGCGTAAGCCATTGTAAGTGCGAGAGAGAAAGCTGTTTTTACTCCAGTACCAAAATTCTCCTAAACGGTTCATCATTCAGAGAATTTTGGTACGGAGTTTTTGTTACCGACAGAGGAGTAGCACATCGCCTTAACGCCGATGAGAAAAAAAAATCCATCAGATTATAAAATATTTCTTACCAGTCGTTGGTCATTTCCCGTATCAGCTCAGCAGCCATTAGAATAAAAGTTGCAATATCATAATTTAAAGACCAGAAGACAGATCGAGGAATATTATAAATCACGGAAAACACAGAATCCTCGAGGCTATCGTCGATTTAGCTTCACACGGTAAGATAGTGCTCGATCAGTGAAAATTCTGATGATAAATCAGCAGCAAGCAACTTTCCAACAAGATCGAGGAGCCTCGAATTGCTGTCAGAGGAAAAGAAGCAGCGCTCGAAGCATAACCGGAAGTCGAGAGCTCTACTGTAGCAGCTATTTAACCGTCTCGGAAAGTATTATCATTAACCCCAGAAAGGATAACTGGGAAACAAATGTACCCCAAGTGAATTTTAAACTAATTGTAAGGCAAAAAAAATGATCCTTTCTAGGATTAAGATTTGAAATAATTTAATTTGTTTTTTATTATTCAAAATTATATACATGATGAAAAGTTGTAAAAGCTCCATATAATTATATTAGTGAACTATGTAAAGATGTAGATAATGTATGAGATAAAAAAACGATGATAAAGGATAAATCAAACTTTCTTTTTATAATTACTTGGCATCGAGACGTTGCCGCCTCTCTTGATAAATTACACATTCAAAGTACAAGTCAAAAAATTCTTATCATTAAAAGATTTTGATTGATGTTGAAAGTATTATGTCATATATATTTGATTATCCTCACAAAATTCTCTAATGAAATATCGTTGATCAGGTTATTCTATGTGTGTAGAAACTTTCAGCTGATTGGATGAAAATTTATTCGAGTATTATATAATGATTGAAAAGGATCAGAATTATTATTATTTAAATTGAAAGGTCATTATTATGTAACGATAAAAAAAATACGTCTTTTAATACTAAACTAATACTTACTATTTGAAATTTAATTTTTTTAAATTTTCATTATCTCCCGAATGATTTAAATTGGGCTTCTAGTTAAACAGACTAATAATTTTTCAATCTTTCTAATTTTATTTTCTCATCTGAGAATCAACTCGAGACACTCTTCATGAAAGCATAAATTCATTTTATGCAAAATTCAGAGAATTATCACAAACTTATAATCCCGAGATGATGAAAATAATTTAGTGCTGAAGAGAGTTTCCATTTGAGTGTTTAATTCCTTTTTTTCATTCCGATGAACGATGATCCCCGTTTGTTCGTTTCGGGCTGACATCTCATTCCGGCTATGTCTGAGGAACACTTTGAAACCTTTTCGCTAATTCGCTAATTTCATAATTTCGCAAGCAATAATTTAATCATCCATTATCCGATGTTCCATTTAGTAGACGTGACTTTAGCCACTGATAGAATTCGATCTCGTCTTTGAAAATTTCACCGAGTCGTTTTTTTGCTAATGGTTTCAGCCGGTAAGCCGGATGTGGTTTCGATTTTTTCTTGAAATCTGTTAAAATCGTTAATCGAGGGGAAAAAAAAAGAAAAAAACAACATAAAATTTTGTCACAATCTAACGAGGAGATTAAAAATCTCTCACACATCTCGTAATTTGTTTAGACTTACGAATTTTCTTATACAATTGCATCGCACCGTTGAAAAAATATGGAAATTCACGCTGTAACGCCTCGAGGGTATCATCGATGCAATCAAGAATTCCAACGACCCGATACCATCGCGATACGTTCTCCTTGGCACGATTCAAAGCCCATCTGTTGTTTCTTTTTCTATATGAGTGAAAAAATAAACATATTTCATCGATGGTTATTATAGCAACGAGATTTTTGAAAAGAGTTTGTGCCTCGATTATCGATTAAATATTATTACAATATTGAATTTTTAAGGCTGATAAATTGATTAATAATTGGGTTTTTTTATTAGTCAAATGACTCGATTTCCGATTAAAAATTATTTCCTCGATCGAAGAATAAATCAAGTTTCTTATCACACAAGTACAATATTATTGAAAAGGATGAAGAAAAAAAAAAGCTCTCAAATGCTCATTAGTAGAGTGAAGGATGCAGAACGATTATT
This sequence comes from Dyspetes luteomarginatus, assembly GCA_963669185.1. Taxonomy (NCBI): domain Eukaryota; kingdom Metazoa; phylum Arthropoda; class Insecta; order Hymenoptera; family Ichneumonidae; genus Dyspetes; species Dyspetes luteomarginatus. The sequence goes on along the minus strand of OY769908.1, from coordinate 2,479,389 downwards.
TCCGGCATCTTTCTCTCCATTTCAATGATAATTCAATAGCCGTTAGACAAAATTTATTATAATATTGGCCATGATTAGTAACTGAAAAAAAAAAAATTCTATTATTATTATTATGTTATTTGGGTAATTTTATAACATAAGTAAATGTTTTTAGCCTCAGCGAGCTCAAATACGAGTGTACGTATTTTATTTCGATTAAATATGCCTGACTAACTCTGTCATACGATCGATAATAGAGTCATTCAACTGACGTAATTTAAAAGCAATATCGTCTTAACAATGAAACGTGTCAATTACGAAATTGTGGAGGCATGAAAGGAAAAGTTAAATGCTGATTATTCAGCGTGCCGGTACACTTATAAACTCACCAGTTTCACTAATGAAAGGTCAACGATCATCGTCACGATCAATCAACCAAGGCTCCAAGGTTCATTGAGTGGGAGGGGAGGGAAGAAATTTCATGGATATCTCATGGTGCGTTTGAATAGTAAATTACACGAAAGCTTTGAGGGCGCGTCACATCTCATGAATTATGCAACTTTGAGCGAAAATTCTTCCGCCTTTTTTTCTCCCGGAACGATGATAAATATAATAATAAAATAAATAAAAATATAAATAACACTCACATACAACGAGGATCCTGTCCGCAGAAATAAGTTATTGATCCACGATAGATATCCAAAGTGCCAACTTTTTTATATCTAACATTTGCAACGAGAAAAAAAAAAAAACAAAACTAGAAATATTAAAAAAACGCGTATATATACGATAAATTATTGATTAATTTTATTCATGATGAATTAAATTTACATGTTTATACGCAATTTCGGCACTCACCTTTGTAAAATTTTTGGATCCATTGGATCTCGTACCAGAGAGACAAATGCCGGTGATTGACGGGCAAATGAGGAAAAATTAAGGAATTGTAAATCACCATCGAAACTCAGAGGTATCGCTTCCTGGCGTATTATACTCATGATTTCCTCGACCAACAATTCCTAAAGAAATGTTCTATATATATATATATATATTTTTTTTTTGTTTTTTTCATCACTACTTTCTCACGCCATTTGCCGTGACCTCATTGACCTTAAGCCGAGCACAATATCTGATCTCATCGAAATGTCAAGATGGTAAATTCAACGTGAACACGATTCTCCCACGAACTCGATGATCGTTTCTAACGAGACAAGACTCAACCGCGATAATTTTACGAGCTACAGATCGTAATATATATACAATTAAGATGAATCCATGCGATCGAAAATAAAGGAAACAAAAGATCACCCACTATGCTGTAACGATAAATATTCAATAGTAAATAAATGAATTGTTCATTATTTACCCAAACCCAATTACACCGCGAAAAAAGTAAAATAGCTGAGTGATAAAAAAATATTAAAAAGTATAACGAAGCAACGAGTAGAAAAATAAATATCATTAATACGATCGTGGCCATTCGGAGATTTAATTGCCACATATGGAAAACTCGATTTCAGCCTAATAAAGTAAATGGACAGTGACCGGTTTACCGTATTTCCGACAAGAATTCTGCATATGTATGGACACACACGGTGTGTATTAAAACGAGAAGGTGATCTACATTTAGGTAATTGAATTTTCCCTCCAACAGGCACGAGAGCCTCACTTTTCCCTTCGATATAACGCTCATTAGATACTTTCTATTTCTTCATAGATTTTTTTTTTTAATTCTAAATGTGGACACAACAATATGAGCGTCCAATTAACAGCGAAACGTCAAAGAGATTTAATATTTTCTCTTAATAAATTTGCCCTCAAAACGTCCGCAAACGTGTGTGTGTGTGTGTGTGTGTGGCGATTCGAGTTATATACAAGTCTCGAGGATTTGTATTGGCCGACGAACAGGGAACTTGTTATGCAATTGTGGCAGGGGTCATTCGTTTCCTTTCACCGAGAGACGTTCCTCGGCATTGCCGCATGTCCATGACTCTTCTTGCCATGAAGAAATTAGATTTTTTTTTTTCTTATCCCTCGTGAAATATTTCCCGTTTGACATTGAATTTAATATTTTGAGCCGGTTCTTTTTTTTTCAATTCTGATCTACCGAATGGCTACGAGAATATTAAGTCATCGAACCGAGCCTGAGAATTTAGTAAAATTTAATAAAATTGCTAGAAATCCGGGTCGAAAATAATGGACTTGTCGAGATTACGGTTGAAATATACTTGTTTTTCTTGACTATTGGATATTCAGTGTCGTTAAAAGTGACTCATTCGTTGGTATAAACAAAAATATGAAAATAAAAGAAAAATTATTGAGCAGGTACAGGACAAATTAAGTGTATTTGAAAAACCCAAACGTGGCATAGACAAAAATATAAATTTTTCTTTGGGTATAAAATAATGGAGCCAATTGCTGATAGTCTTATGGACAAATAATAAGTGCGAGAGAGACGGGAATAGGAATTGTTATCAAGTGTCAACAATTGGTAAAGTTTCATCAGCTGGCAACTGGGCCCACTATATACTGTTGGATTAATTCTGTACTATAAATCTCGACGCTTGCGGACGGTAAAAATTAATCAAACATTTACCAGAGACATTTGACACTGAAAATTAATAATAATAATGATGATTCACGGATAGAGTGTGTGTGTGAAACGAAACGTTAAATTCCATCAAGAATTTCAGGATATTGGAATAAAATAAAAAATAGAATGAAAAATCGATGAAGAATATTGATTTTAAATTATAATCATGCTGAGGAAATTATTAATGATGGCAATTAGACAAAAATTTACTTTTCAAATTTTTCCAACTATGTTTTTTGTTTTTTTTCCTATGAAATTTTCTCTTTGAATTTTACAAAAGTGCTCTGTCGATGATATCGCAAGTTTAATAAATATCAAGTTCTCTACGAAAAGATATGGAAAATTCATGAATTTTAATAAATTTTCATAAATTCAATATTTTCAATGGAAATACGCAGAAAGCAAATATCTAAATTATGTCAATCATTTGAGATCCGTGAAATTTTTGAAAAATATTCTCTCATCCTTAATCCTGTATATTTGGAAAAAGTATCGAATTTACATGTCAACGGAATCATGAATGATGAATTTTTTGAGCTACCAAATTAAACTGTACGTGAGGCCTCTTTAAAATTAATTTATAGGAAATCAATGTTGTTTTATTGTAGAGCACCCTTAATTTGAAAATTCAGAATTCATTTGTTTTTAAAATTTTTGCAGTAATATCGAGTATCCTAGAAATTATAAAATCTTTCCTTTCTCGCTCAATGAGAAAATATTTTTCCGTTAAAATTAAGTAAAAGTACTTCCTTAATTAATTAATATGTTTGTTGTTTTCTTTTTGAAATAAACATTTGATAATAATTTTACTTTTTATACCTGCTGCAAAGAAGAAAGCAATCCATTGTCTTCGGGGGGTAATCGTATGTGCTTGAATGCATTATAACCCTGAAGACGTTGCAGCATGAGAACTAATAGCTCTGCACCTGCACCTGGTACTCGGGTCAGCATCAGAACATTGTCATTCGTGTCTGGCATATTACCAAGTCCACCAAGTTCGGCAATCGAGGGTGTGACATATCGATGCGTCTGATTAACAATATTTTTACAATCCCGTATAAATAAATAATAACAAAAAAAATCTCAAATAACATTTCAATAAGGATAAATGAGAAAGAAAAGCTCGTAGAAAATTGGCTGGCACGTATCAACGATGCGTCAAGGAAAAGCGCTTTCACCCATGGCTTGGAGAATACGTGAGCTGCATAATATATCCACAATCAACATTGCCCGACCGTGAGAAGAAAATTTATCGAGATTCGAATTAAACAAGAAACAAAAAAAGATAAAATATCTCAATAAAGTAAAATTTCATTTTATCTCAAATTGTGTCTCAATTATACATTTTATATTTAAATTTTATACATTTTATTATAATTTTTCAATTGATTTATTACACGTAAAATTCATCTATAATTTCATTCAAATTATATGGACTGTAATGTCATGAGATTTTTCGCTTTATTTTCACATCTCTATCATAGTTTTATTAATGTGTATATATGTAAGACCTGCGTATTGCTGGTAGTCTGTAGATCAGTCTGGAGTTCAGAATTCCTTATTCGAGAATCTCGCACATTCTGCTCGTTCAATTCGACTGCTTGTCTCGAGACAAATATAACGAATGCCACAGTAACAAAACCCATAAAACCGGATAAGAGGCCACGACATCGAGGCATTCTTAATCATTAAATGTAAAATATATTTTTTTTCCGATAAATTATAAGATAAATTGTACGATAAATAAACGCGAGTGCGAGATGATAAATTTTGCGCGAACTTTGACTCCGGTGTATTCGATCAGCTGTAACGGTTATCACACAGAGTTCGTGTCTGCCGTCTTACTGAAGAGATCGTCAGTGGGTCAGAGACTTGTAACCGCATGCGATACATCCTACATATATCCTTATACATACAAATAACTCTCCCCACTGCTGACGGTTTCTAACATTGAGGATGTTTCCTTATAGTTTGTAAAGAGTTCAAATCTCGAGTTCAACGCTAAATCGTCACTGAGAATATAATTTTTTTAATTTTACAGTTATTATCAAATTTTATTCGAGCTAAATCGTTTGGCCCGTTAGATAGGATTTTTTTGTCCAAGCTTTAGAACGGAGGATCATTTATAGGGTAAATTTACCAGTCAATTACCATCGATCAGATTGTGGCAAGAAAATAAAATATAAATAGAACTACGTAAATAGTTTCAGGAACCAAAAAATTATGATTCTTCCCTTAATAAACGATTTACGATGATCGAAAACTCTGTTACAAGTGCGAGAGCTTCGTTTTTTTGCGATCCCAAATTTGTCCCAAAGGATTAATATATTGAAAAAAAATGAAAATAGTGCAAGGCTCGACGATGTTCTCAATTCTTTCCCGCCAGAATAAATTGACCGTTTTCAACAAATTTTGGATATCACTATTGTTACCGCTGAGTTGGTTCGGATCTTCTTAACGGGAGGTGACGAAAAGTCAAAAATGAATTTATAATTTTCTAAATTCGCTTTTGCCACAAATATCAATCTCGGTGAAAGGAAAGAGTTTTGTGTTACCGACAGAGCTATCGAATCACCCCTTAAGACAGAATGAAATACCGTCTGGCCGTAAAGAAGAAGCCATAAAATCTCGCTGGAAGCAAAGTAAAAAAAATCTCATGTCTTCCATTAATCAATTCTCTATGGCACAAAATTTTCCTCTTGTCCCAAATATCAGTCATTCCGAATTTAAAAAATCATTTAAGAAAATCACATGCCATTTTTCTCTCATGCTCATACGAAATTTCGAATTCTCTCAAGATTGTGTGCTCAATACTCAGTCGGCAAAAGAGTTTCTGTGTAAGATATTGTGAGTGCGAGAGAAAAAGCTACTTTTACTCGGGTAACAAAATTCTCCAAAAGGGTTGATCTTTTGGACAAACGAAAAGAACGAAGAACTGCAGCAGAGCTTGCTAATCTTCAACAAAGTATATAAAATCAGCCACTGACTAGTCGCATCAGTTAATTATTTATTCGATAAGATTTCAATTTATTCAATAAGGATTTATCGGTCAATCGAATAGGAGAACAAGCTGTGTATTTCACCAAGTTTGCCTCATTATCTAAATTTAATTTCATCACAGTGCCGGCACTTTCGGATAAATTGGATAAGAAATAATATATTTGTCCAACTGTTTGCGGCCAGCTTCACACCATATTCGGTAAGTTACCGCCCATTGCCGAGGTGCAAATGGTTTTTATAATTTTTTACATAATTTACGGACCACCAAACACAGCAAATAGAATATTTTCGACCACCAAACGATTACGCATCGAATAAATCCCCGTAGAACCCATTTGGTTGAAAAAAAATAATAATCCGGCCGGCTTTTAGAAGCTTCGTGATCTTTCAATACATACATACATATATATATATGTATGTGTGTATATGTATATACATATACAGTTATAGAGTTACGAGCAGCTCCTCCACCATGCGCAGCTGCTCCGTTTCTACGTCGTCAGTGCCACAAGTTTTTATTTGTAAACAGTTTCTCGTTGGAAGATGGACGCTTACGAAACGCGCAACAGTAATTGGGAAGATTTAGACATAACGAGCGATGAATTCAACAACTTTACCGAGTGCCTAAAAAAGGAAGAATTTCGTAAATTACTGATCGAGTATGCGGAGGAAGTGTCGAATCCGGAAAATCGTAAATTGTATGAAAAAGAGATAACCCAATTGGAGAAGGAACGGGGCGTTGACGTTACGTTCGTTAACCCCGAGCCCGGTTACGTCATAAAGACAAGTTTAAATGGTGAAAAAAAGTGTTTTGTTAATGTGAGCAAGAGCGAAACTGTTGGTAAACCATCAAGTCAACCCTCCTATGCGGATGGCAATCGTGGACTTGAATGGTCAATACCGTACAGTCTGACACCGCCGCGTGACGATTATGATAAAAAAAATGTTCGTTGTACGGTCTTTGATGTTGTATTTCATCCGGACACAATTTATCTTGCATCGAAAAACCCTCGTTTTGCCGATATCGTCAATAATACCGCAATTGACGGGATCGAAACTAATTTTAAGGTGAGTTATTAACGATAAATGGCTAGAGGTGGCAGCGAAATAATAGATCGGCCAGTATTTAAATAATCGAATTGGAGCAGAGAGAGAGAGAGACTATAACTGTAATGCCGGATTTTAAAATCGCATCAATTCTAAGCAAATTGTACATGTTAGCCCTTCCTGCCTTTAATCATTTTGATTGAAATTACACGAATTACACTAAACTGAAGCAGCTCTTCTGCTGGCTCAATGTGACCGCAATTTGTGTGATGGGTGACCCCACTCGGCCAATGTTCTGGCTAACGACATCAATTCATCGATAGCCAAGTGACGGGTCATGTTTTTTAAAAACATTGATATTTGTACTGTAGTCTTATGTTTATCAAGATTGCAATAAAAACATTTGTCATTTGTCCTCGTGTCAATCCAACATCGCAATACGAATGAGGTCTAAGATGGGTGATGCAATTTCAATGGGTAGAAACAGATGAACGTCGATAAAACAGGAATGTAGGTAAAAAGGAAATGAGTTTGAGGCCGGTTGCACGACTGAATTGTGGCTGCTCGAAGCAAATTAACGAAAATTGGTCCTAGCCATATTTTAATTCAGTGGCTCTAGTTTTAAGCGACACAAACAAAAGAGAAAATCCAATAGAATGAGAATAACATATACAGAGTTTATGAATAGTATTCTCAATATCAGAGAATTAGACAAATGGAGGATGAAACTATATACATGTACAGAATACTGACACGATGAAATGTTAAAAGAAAACATTAATCTCACATTATGTCGATCATTCTTACGCTTGTTCACAGGTCAAACTGGACACAAAGAATATGAAATTTCCAAAGATAACTTTCAAAGGTGTCGGCCATCCAACCGTAATCAGAAAAGCTTGTGAAAAGCCTGCTGCACCTCCTATGGACATTGAACCGGAAATTTATCAAAAGTTGATGTCCGGTTACGACGAGAGTCGTGCGAGTCAGATGAAAAAAACACAAGTGAAACCACAACGAGCACCTCCAGCTTCGACGTATTACAAAAAGGCGGAACCTAATCAAGAGGATCCCAGATCGGCTTACGCAGTGCCAAAATTTACGATAAAACATCAGAGTGACGTGGATCTTCAGGATTTCCGTGATTGTGTGGACGCAAAAATCAACGCTGCAATTCCCAGAAAGTTGATAGTGGTGATAGATTTACCTCTGTTGAAATCGGCGAGTGACGCGTCTCTGGACGTTCAGGAACGTTCGTTGGTGGTAACGAGCGAAAAACCAGCAAAATACAAGCTTGAACTTCCGCTGCCTTATTGCGTCGATGCGGATGCCGGTAATGCAAAATTCGATTCAAAATATAAAAAATTGACCGTCTCATTGCCTGTTGTACGGAAAATATTAACGCTCGCTGAGCTACGCGACGATAGCGGTGTTGAAAGTGATCAGGCAAGTCCATTGACGAGTTCGGGAGACGAAACAAACGCAATGGCTACAAATTGCGACGAATCCTCCATGAAGGAATCATCGCTTGATTCGAATTCTGTTTGTCAACCTCTTGTTACTGTATTGAGTGAGATCGACGATTCGAAAAAATGTTGCCAAGATACGGCATTAAGGACTAACAGTGTTGACAATACGAACGAGTCATTACTCAGTCCTAATGTCAAATACACACTTCCGCCATTCGTTTGCAACGTTTACGACGATAATCTCGCCATAACGGTCAATATTAAAAATGTCGATTCCGAGTCAATACGGTACAGAACGCTTCGTAATAATTCGGGAATTCACGTTGTTTTGTCATCGGTTGGGGCGGGATTTTTTCCCGTATATCATTCATTGTGCCTGAAGATACACGACGATGCAATTGCTTCGGACGCCATTACGCTCGAGCCTTGGGACAACAATGTTGTTTTCACCGTACATCTGACTGATACAAACCATTTGACCCAATATTTCATCGGTATTGACGAAGAATTTATGGAAGCTAAAGATCTGCCTTCGAGAATCTCTCTAACCAACAAATTCGATGCACTTATGGTAATCATAATGAGTTTATAATTTCTTCAATGTGATTGTTTGAAAGATTTATCTTCAACCCTTAGTTTCGTATCTTATATCGTTTTATCCTTTTTATATTATTGCTCGCGACTTTCCACTCGTTCAATCAGTGCAAAAACATTTTACCCAATTAGGGGTTGAATTTTGAAAAATCCCTTCTTATTGAGTCTCTACATTACAAAATAAACCTACTGACCAAATTTCATAATTATAGAGCTTGAGCGGTTTCGGCTTCGCAATGATGAATGAATCAGTCAGGACATGTTATTTTACATATAGAGATCATTGAGTGAGTTCGATCTCTTCAGTCTCTCAAAATCTTTATAATTTTTACACTATAACATCTTGAAAGCTTTAACGGGCCATATAAGTCCCACTTCCGGCCAAAATTGGCTGTTAAAGGGTTAAGGTATCGTTGAAGAGTCGTAGCCGAAAAGTTTATGAAAAATTGTGTATCCGGTCCATCCGGAAATAATTTCAATGTCATTCAGATAAATTTTCATGTGTTTTTGATGTATCGGAAAATATTGAAGAAATGAATTTGAACATTTCACCCTGAAACTCAAATGACGTTCGAATTGAAGGACAATACGGCTCAAAGCTCAATTCTCTTGAATTACCTTTGAACGAACTAATTAGACTGATTCTCCTAAATTACTAATTACTTCCTTATACCAGGTGGAGCCTCAAACGGATCGTGACAAAACAATCGAGGTCATCGCCGAGGGCGAAGATGTCGTAATTAACATTCAATCCAATAATCTAGATTCGGACGACGAGGATAATCACTTGCCCTTGAATATGTCATCGCGAAAAAAAGAGAGAAAACACGGTCTATCAAAATCCCGTTCGGTTTCGGAAAGTAGCGGTGACGAGTTGCCAAACAGTAACGGAAGTAGCGTGTCCAAAGGAATTTTAAAATCGCGACGCAATACATTTTCCCGTTCCGTGTCCGAATCTAGCATCGACGATAATACCGGACACGTGTCCTCGGTCGATTTTCACTACGACTCAATTCAAGACATAAATTCCGAGTCGGATTGTTCGAGTTTCAAGAAATCTGTACGTTTCAATGACGTTGTTTCCCGCCAATTGTACAGGTGAGTCGATTTCCAACATTGAAGCAAAAAAATATATATAATAATATGAGTAATAAAGACTTACCAAACTGTCTTCGGATAAGTTTCGATTTAGCCATAAAGCGAACCCTGCAACAAATTAATAAATTTTGATAAATAAATTCTAAATTATTATGTTCTACAGACGTGTAAATGAATAATTTTCTTTTTTAATTTCCCAGCGTATCGGATAAGCAAAAGATATTTTAAGGATCTGTGTGAAATTATATTTCTTACAATGGACCTTTATTTCGAAAATAGAATTTAAAAAGTTAATCATTTTTGGGAGTTCGGCGATTCTGTTTAATTGTTTTTTATGCGCGAGTTCGTAGAGACTAATTTTCAAACTTGCCAAGACAACAAGAATGCATACACTCTTGATCAATGATGTTTATCATCTGATAAATCGTTTACAGATCAAACTCAAGCATACTGGGACAACGGAAGAAGAATCAGCGCAAATTAAAAAACAAAAAACGTGCCCACGAGCGTCGTATGAGCGAGAGTGAGAATTCCGAGACTGAGGATCGTGAAAAGTACAAAATCAACGTAAACGACGAGACTGTCGAGTCCAAAAGTCACGATAGCGTCAAACCCATCCTGAATCGCGATAAATTTTCGGATAATCAAAAAACCGATAACATTGAAATTGAAAAACGCTCGATCAACGGTAACAATCATTCGCACAAAATAAAAATGCAAAATAAATGCAGCAACGAGAAAAAGCTCAATTCAGAATCCGATGAATCTCGCGTTAAAAACGCTGCGGGTACAGAGTTTAAGAATGATTTAATATTTGATCTCGATATGTAGACTTAAAAAGTCACAATCGTCATATGCATGTGATAAATATATTTAGTCCACAATTTCGAAGAGTAATGATTCCATTTGTAGCATCGTTTGCGATCAATAATATACAATAACCGACGCAGGTGATAACATTTTTAATCATACACGATAATAGACTTGTAAGAAAAAAAAAAAAAAAAAAAAAAAAAACATGGGGTCTTCGGTTGATCTCCGGTTATACACGTTCGAGTTGTCTATTTTAGTTTGAATAATGTGCGTTAATATGGAACTAGTAGGATTTATATATTATAATATACAAGCATCATTCACAATTAGATAATTGTAAGCAGTTTGTTTTGCAGCTACAAAAGAGGCCAGAGAATTTACTCTCTCTCTCTGTAATTATCTATTCGAACAATGCAACGATAAAATTTTACAGAGACATAAACATTCAGCGCAAACGAAATATTTACCGAATGATGAAAACGGCCATTTTTGTTTCTTCTTTTTTTAAACCACCAAATTATACACAAAGATGTTGTGATCGATCCTCAAGATCTCTCGAAATTAAGATAACTGTAATTAGGGAAATCGAAATTTATACAAATTGAACGAGCATCGGAAATCAATTTTTATCACGTTTTATCGATTAAAACACGTATACACACACATTATATATATATATACATATACAATATACATAGATATAATATATCCGCGCATTTATTCATATACACAGAGAGGCATTATAATGAGAAAATTTCTTGGTTAAAATGCAAAAAAAAAAAGGCATGTCCGTTTTCCTATAGCGTATAATAATGAATCGCATAATGAAAAAAGTATGAAAAGTTTGATTTTGTTGGTAATTTTTTTTTTCCCTCAGAATTGGGGCCACTCCATTAATCCACCCCCCCCCCCCCCCGTTTTCTCATTCTCTGTATATTTCCTTACAGCAAATTGCTCAACGATATTAATTACCATCAGGCTATCAAAAAAACGCCAGTCATAATGGAGAAAAGCATGCACTATATGGAATAGCTCAGAGAGTGAATCCGGAGTAGTTATGAAAGTTCATAACACGAGGATACGATCGTTGGTAAATCATCCGGGAGGCAATTATTTTGATTTTATTCATCCATTGGCCGGGCTTGCGTGATCCAGGTCTCGAAATCTCAAACGTCTGGCCTCTTGCCGCACGTTAAAATCGGGGCAATACCTCAACGAAGACTGGGAGAAGTGGTGCATCGTCCGCGTTTGCACCCCCGACTCCTCTCGTACAGCCGAAGGGGGTGAAAAAAGCTCAGGCGACACGGAAAAGTGGAACAGAGAGCTCGTTGGAAACGAGCAACGAGTACAAACGAAGCGCTCCACGAGCATATCCCATGCATCGATCCTACCACCTGCTGGAAGGTCATTAAACCCTCGTTGCATTCGTATCATACATATTTGTATATCTCTATATATTTAGAACGGCACTGCTCTTGCTCCTATTGAAAAAATGTCAAGTCACCGTTAATTTTAGCCTTTTTTTTTTGTTTAAATAACCTCCACGTAAAATGTACGGGGATGAAACGATTTTAGAAGTTCGAAGCATTGAAAAAATGGTACAGAGTATTTTTAATGCTGCTGAAATACATTTGACCATTTTGACCTTTAAAGGATTTTTTTCGTTGACTAGGGCAAAAAGTATGTCTGCTATTACGAATTTTTTATCTCCTTGGGTGGACAGGAATTAAAAAATAGTGTCCAGCTGGAGAGCGAAATTATTCATTTTTCATCATGGCTCTTGATTTGTGGGAGGGAAAATAGAGGAGACTGAAGAAATTTTATTTATAAAACTGTCGCTGGAACGCGTTACCGAAATATGAATTTATCTAAGTTAATAATAAACTCTGCGTCATGTACGGAATATATCGTAAATCGTATGATTTAATGTACGAAAAATGAAATAGGCATGAGAAGAGATAGAGTTGAAGCTTTCCAGAATTTCGTCTGTAAATTTTCATCGAGCGACCGGAATTCTACTAAAATGTGATAAATTCTTTGCGCTTGCAGAGTGCATTGTTTCATTCAAACTCTCGACTGCCTCGAAGAATTTCAAAGGCATGTAGGCCAAGCCAAGTCAAAGGTGTGCATGAGCTTAGCTACGATCAAAGATAGTGACAAGTTGAACAGCAAAAGCTGGACGTGCGCAGTAATGAGAGGGACAGATAGATCTACTCTTGTGCTTAAAATTGGGAATCTTTGACACTCTCAGTGACGCATGACACAATAAAACGCGACACAATTTCAAACAATCCAGTATTCTACTGGAAATGCATAGGCCACTGACCCGAATATTTTTGGGTCAAGAATTTTTTTTTTCTTTCCTTCTTATTCATAAAAATTCTTTTCTCCAGTAATCAGCAGGGCTGAGAATTTTATCGTGGGGCAAATAAAATTTCATGATATATAAATTAGATTTTTTGGAAAAAAAATAAAATAAAAACATGAAGTCAGCGTACTCGTACCAACTCGTGTACATCAGCAGCGAATAGATTGAATTGATTTATCAATATTTTTCATCGATTCATTTCTCCATGACAAGTTATTCACCGGCGAATATTTGCAGCGTTAAATGACAAAAATCGTATTGATTTTCAAGTTTCCGATTTCCACGTCACTTGTCTCATTAATTTTAGAGAATGATCATTCTGGCCCGTTGATGAATAATTTTTTTCATAAGCTAATAATTATTGCGTTAAATGAGTACGATGAGATAACGAGGATCTTGGTGTGTCAGAGGAATATGGGTGGTTAGCTAAGAGCCAACACGGGTGAAACGGACACGATATTGTGTGAGCGGAGGCAAGTTGATGAAACGTAAGCCCGGGGAATCTCATCGATCAAGCTCTCATCGATCGGTCAGTTACCGTCACCGCTCGGGAGTACGCAAATCTGCCAACACGTACTCACGCATCACTTGGTCTATACACGAGCTCCGTATCGTGTCGTACCTATTCGAATTAAAGATTTTAAGACGTCCTAGAAGTTACGCTCTAGAAATTATTAACGAGTATGATTTTTATTAATAAAAAAAAAAAAAACTGGATTAATTTTTTTTTTCTCGTTATAACTTTTTATAAATTTAGACATTCTTCCCCAATGTTATTTTTTGACTAAATTCGAGCAATTTTTTTCATTCCGTTACCCTCGAAATATTCGAAAAAAATCTTTGCAATGGCAAAAAGCTTCCATGCTTATTGCCAGGTAAGAAGAAAAAAAGAAATAAGTAGCACTTGGTGCAGTCGTGTGCCAGGCTGTGCTGGGAGGGCGAGGGGTTGCCTGTTTCAGAGGCTGGTCGCCCGATGTAGCTTACGTGCACGTATAGGTCACGTACATGTGTACAGAAAGAGCTACATACAGATATATAGGAATAAAAGTTGGTGGGACGTGTACGAGCACCGGGTACAGGTACAGGCAGACAGAGAGACTCTCTGGGCCCACAGGTCGATAAGTCGTCCACCCCTCGCGAGTGGCTTACTCTCCCTCGAGCCTCGAGTTTCTCGAATATATCGGGAGAGGCTTTCACGCAGCCAGGGGATTCAACGAGTTTCACGTTTTCACCGCATCAGGCATCAATATCTCTCTTTTATATCTGTCTAGGGAGAATGTGGACCCCCAAAATATTTCTCCCTGTAACATCTATCATGAGAATAAGAGTGTGAAATTTTTTCAAAAACGAACCTACAAAGCTCTCTGGAAAAAAAATATTTTTAGAATTTTTAGAATTTTTTTGCATTCCGTCTTACGTTACATTGTTAAATTTTTTTTGTAATTTTTTCACAGTCATATACGATTTTTATAAAGCTTTAGAAATCATTTTTTTTTTTTTTTCGATTTTTACGCTATTTTTATTGGCTCGATAAAGTTAATTTGTCCAAAATGGAGTACAATTTGAACGATTTGGGCAGACTTATGGGCAATTCGGGTAATTTTTACATATAAAGGAAAACAATTTCACCCGATGTAGTTTGTATATAGCTTTGATATACTTATGAGGGTGCGATGAAATTCGTTCCATAAAATATGTTGGCAGAGAATTTCTATAGTTGGAAATGCATTCTCAAGCGAAACGATTTATTTCAGGTAAATGTTTTTAGGTGTTCCAAATTCCACCTTGCTATGATGATATAAGTTTGTATAGCACACATATGTATATATATATATATATAATGAATTCAGGAAGGTTTGCCTCTCGGCAAGAGAAACGCTGCGATTACGCGAGACACGACATCGGCAATGCGGCACCGAGGTAAACTTGTGTTACTACCTGGTTTTTCAGTGTGGATGATTGAGCTCGTGGCCCAAGTGGGTTGTATGTGTAACATGAGCAGAGCTCACTTTGGCTCACAATCATATATATATATATATCGCGTTTTCCAGTCTCTGGCACAAACTTGGACCGTGCTACCATCAGGTAAAACGCGCAGGAGTCGATTTATACGTGCTGTGCATATATATATATATATATATATATATATATATATATATATGCTAGTCTGACGAGAGGGTTCACGATGAAATGGGGTTGCTGGCATATCTCAGGGGTTTACGGCCTCTTCGCAAAGAAAACCCCAGAGTTTTGCATCACACCGTCTTTCTCAACTTCCATCCCTCGCCACCCCCACATACACACACACATTGAAAAATACACATAAGTTTTGATCCTTTTGCTGCAATGGCGCGATATAAAATTGTGTGCACGCTTAGCCCATAACGAAGAAAACAGGGTCAGTGGCCAACAACGAAGTGAACTAAATCCGATGGAGGGCGCTCACGTTTGTATGGATTAAATTGTGTCTAAACGGAGAGATTAATCGTTCAACGAAATGCAATAAAGTCTACGAGCTGTCCTTGGATTAATCTTACTGGATTAATTGATCTTATCGTACTTGAATTCAAAAAAGTTTATCAGAAGGTTTTTTTTTTTTTTTTTCGATGAGTGCAAGAGTTAATGAATCCAGCAACGTTTAAATTACATGATTAGACAAAGATGTCGTGATTAGACAAAGATTACGTGATTAGACAAAGATTACGTGACTAGACAAAGATTACGTGATTAGACAAAGATTACGTGATTAGACAAAGATTACGTGACTAGACAAAGATTACGTGATTAGACAAAGATTACGTGATTAGACAAAGATTACGTGATTAGACAAAGATTACGTGATTAGAAAAAGATTACGTGATTAGAAAAAGATAACAGCTGATTAGATGGATTGACCACAATTTCGGGATTCAAGTCAATCTGCAAGCTACAATTATTTTAATAAACATTTTAGCCACGACAGAGAAAAAAATGTACTTCTTCGACGACCCAAAATTAATGTATTTTTTTTTTTTGCTCTCATCCGAAATTCACAAACCATTTTTTTTTGGAAACCTCAAGTGTTTTTGGAAAAAACATCCATAAAGCATATATGTTTTTGTTTCTCATCACTGTTTGGTCAGTCAACGAATGTCAGATATAAGGTCAATAATTGGTCAAAGTGAGAAAAATATTTCTCTTTTTACAAATGTAACAACTATATACATCTATATATTTAATGATTTTCTCGCGTGTAACTAAAAGCCAGTTTAGGTCACGAACTAGCTCTCCTATTAAAACGAATGGCTGGTGTACCCGGTGATGACGGTTCTTTCTCAAAGGGGGTCACTTTGACTCACGAGCGTGACGTTCTCTCAGGGAGTAAAGAAACAATAATAATAGTAATACTAACAATAGCTTTTGCTAAAAATACTCTCTCTCTCTCTGTGTGTGAATGTAATGTCCTCGTTTTTACATTTGGTTAAAACTCCTACGAGATGTTTAATTATTTATTCATTGCATGATTCCTCTCTTTAAATTTGAAGTATCGATTAATATTTAAAAAATTATTGCAGCATCCGTTCATCTTAATCGGATTAGATGGGCTGATTAATGGAGCAGAAAATAATTAATTAATCGTCGTGTGGCAATCGATGACAAATTGTTGTTCGTGTATCCAATCAGAATACAGAGCTTGAGAATTTGCTTGAGCTTTGTGGGGACATTCCATCATTCAGTCTATCATGAATGCTTCATCCCATTTGAATAATCTCTCTGAGCCCCCTTATATAACATATACGAAATGGTACGAAAACTCATGTCGATATACTCATTTTCCTTATCACGTCGAAAATCCCTATGTGATGAAACTCTGCGAAACTTTTGCCAAATAAATAAAAGTGCGATAATTGTATACGAACGAGGTCTCAAAATATCTCTATGATATTTCATATTAATATTGGATAAGGGAAAATTTATGTAAAACAAATAATGAATTTATTTATATAAATGTCATTTTTCGTATAAAACAATTTTCCTCATGAATTTATGATTTGTGTATATTTTTCGTCATGTGGTAAATATGATCATTCTGATCGAATTAATCCTATCAGTCTCCTGAGCAAGAGAAAAATGAAATTTTGAAAATCTTAATTTTTGAGGAGCAATAATTTTCCTTCTGTTCGAAAGCTTCACGTTTATTTGTGGTACTTTGAAAAGCCCATGTGGGATCTTGGCCATTTTTTCGATCTGAATGAATTTGATAATTTGAGTAGCTGAGTGCAGACTTAAAACATTACAAGTTTTATTTTAATTGTGGGCTAATGAAATATCGGAGAATTGGAAAAGGCCTGTACTTGAGGATTTTCCGGAAATGGGAGAAAAATACGAGAAAGCAAATGTGCAAATTTTTATTTTCAGTATTTTAGATTTATTTTAATTTTTATAGGCATTATAATGCGGATAATTGAGATCAGTGATAAAATGAGGGGAGAACGGAAAATGTACATATGAAGAAAAAGAGGGAGAAAAAAGTGTAGAGAGAATCGCAACCGAGATTTCAAAGCCTGGATCGCCAGGACAAAAACGCGCCCATATAGAGTCAAGAAGCTCTGAACTGCTTCGTCGCTCGTGGAGGCAGTTTCGCCAGATTTTTTTTTCTATTTTTTTTTTACTTTACTCTCCTTTACACACGAAAACGTCGATCATGGCGACGACTTCTGAATACATGTGCGGCCGTCACAGGCGATAAAAATCTGATCTTTTACTCGTCAAGTTTGCCCCTCCCACGCTATATACGAAAACGGAATTGGCTCGATTTTCACCAAATTTTATTCTGCTTTTTTCAATTTTTTTTTCTTATCCATTCATATATATTTTTTTGTCTCATTTACGTGCACAGCGAGCATGCAAATTACGATTCATCCCAACTATTCAAAATTTTCAGCATAAAAATTAAGTCTGTGTGTGTTTGAGATTAATGAAATGATGGATGAGTGTGTTTGAGAACAAATAAATATTTATGATATCTCGGGGTAATCGAGATAGACAACTTCCGCACCTTGCAAGCTCCATCTAATGCCGTCGATTTTTATAAAAAATACTCGGTCCTTGTATTTATCATTGAAACATTTCAATCACACATTTACATTGATTGCCAATTATCAATCATGAAAAATTCATCAATAGTCAACCAATAAATACAATTATGTGTAAGAAATTTTTTTAAATACTGAAAAGGTTAGAACAACCCATATCGTTTGAATTCTCAAGCTTTTATTTTATTTCTCCCTCTGTGCTCGTCATCTTTTTCATCGTTTTCTCTTATTTTTTTCTTTTTGTACAAATTGTCAGAGGGCAGGTCAGAGGTAGTGAAGATATATTCACACACAGGAGAATCAGGCGAAGGCTGAAAACGTGTGCTTTGGCACATCGATATGACAGTGAGAAAAGGACGATAAAAACCTACGTATATATGTATATATATATATATATATATAAGAAATTTTTTTAAATACTGAAAAGGTTAGAACAATTCATATCGTTTGAATTCTCAAGCTTCTATTTTATTTCTCCCTCTGTGCTCGTCATCTTTTTCATCGTTTTCTCTTATTATTTTTTTTTGTACAAATTGTCAGAGGGCAGGTCAGAGGTAGTGAAGATATATTCACACACAGCAGAATCAGGCGAAGGCTGAAAACGTGTGTTTTGGCACATCGATATGACAGTGAGAAAAGGACGATAAAAACATACGTATATATATATATATATGTATATATATATATAGATATATATTTATACAAAGAAAAGAGATATGAGAGGAACGAGGTCTGGCTGTGTATTCTTCGAGTTGCCTCTGCTATTCTATGCTTTTGCTCGTCTCTGATATTATACTCACACTCTACCTCAACAGCAGCATAGCCGCGGTCCTGAGTGCCGAGTTTCACTCTTGGGAGGGAGGCCGCTGTAGAGAGAAAGAGGGAGATAGAGTGCGAGTCGCTTATCGATTATATGGACCTCTCGTGCTTTGTGGCAACACGCTGTCTACTACCCCAGGAGATGCCTGGATAACCCACTGGAACTCAAACTACCCCGTAGCCTCCCTCGAAGCGACAGCCCCCGTGTCTGCTCATAGCTGTACCATACTGAAGCAATGGTAACAGCCCCCAACCCTCTGATATCGTCGTTGAGGGTGGGAGAAGGAGAAGGAGAGGGGAGCCCAGAATCTTACGAGAGCCCAGAATTCATATCGAGAATTAAGGATAACCCGGATATAAAAAATATATTATAGATAAATATTATTATGATTTTGCTGGGGAATAAATATTTTTCGTACAAAATTTTATTAATGAAAGGATGCGTGTGCACGCATTGATGTTTCTTTTGTATTAAACATCAAAGTAAGAAAAATAATGAGAAAGAGTCATCGAGAAAACAGAATTTCTATAATTTTGTTAGCCAAAATAGGAAAACTGCCCGGGATCTGTCCAGTTTTATGCTTAACGTCATGGGAATTAAGGATAACCGGGATATAAAAAATATATAAATAAATATTATTATGATTTTGCTGGGGAATCAATATTTTTCGTACTAAATTTTATTAACGAAAGGATATAAATAAAATATATTGTTTGATAACGTCGTCAAAGAAGTAAGAAAAATAATGAGAAAGAGTCATCGAGAAAACAGAATTTCTGTAATTTTGTTAGCCAAAATAGGAAAACTGACCGGGATCTGTCCAGTTTTATGCTTAACGTCATGGGAATTAAGGATAACCCGGATATAAAAAATATATAAATAAATATTATTATGATTTTGCTGGGGAATCAATATTTTTCGTACTAAATTTTATTAACGAAAGGATATAAATAAAATATATTGTTTGATAACGTCGTCAAAGAAGTAAGAAAAATAATGAGAAAGAGTCATCGAGAAAACAGAATTTCTGTAATTTTGTTAGCCAAAATAGGAAAACTGCCCGGGATCTGTCCAGTTTTATGCTTAACGTCATGGGTATTTCCGGTTACTTCATATAGACATTAATATAACGAAAATCTCATTAAACAGGGACTTGATTCTGGATACAGAATTTATGCTGGTCTCATTCAAGTTTAAATATTATTCATCCTTTTCAAAAGCTTTAAACTTCGAGATCTTGAAAAATTGACAATGTCACTCGTGTCGTTTTTTCTTGTGAGCACAATTATTATAGGATGTTGCTATATATATACATATAAGAGAGTTTTTCGCCATCTCGTTCAGATGATTATAGGAAAATTCTTCAACAGGAAGTATCCGTAACGAATAATCCCCGAGGCAGGGGACGTGTGTCGATCGTATTTTGTTGGGGAAAATGTTTGACATATACGGTCGAACGATCGTTAATTAATTGCAAACTTCTCCCAGAGGAGAGAAGAAAAAAGCCACCCTTGCACATTGGTCCACCCCAGCTTGAGAACCACCAGTCTCGTTTCGTACGAGAGACTCACAAGGATGCGAGAGGTACGCGTGGAGGATATAATGAACTTCTGGCTATGACATTTTTGCCAGCCGTTGAATCGTGTCCTCTCTTTCGCTTGTGCTTTTTCACTTTTTTCCTTTTTCTCTTTCACACTTCGTACAGGGAGAGAAAAAAAATAATAAATAAATTTAGCTACGAAATATATATATATATATATTTCGTAGTAAAATTTATTTATTATTTTTTATTATTATTATTTATTTATTATTAAAATGTCCGAGATCGTAAAAAAATTAATAAACGAAAATGGTGATATGTCGTCAGATGAAGCGTGAAAAAATTCGGGTGAGTATTTGCTTATTTGCCATTCGAAGTACCCTGACGTCGAATTATCGAAAAAAAAATGTTTTTACAAAAAAAAAAAAAACGTTTCCTTATTCATGAAGAAGTGAAAATATATTATTTTCGATCGCGTCTCAGCGACATACTTTTTCCCGCGTTAACAAACTGCTGGGTAATAAATTTCACAGATCTAGATTAACGCACAGCGTTCCTCGGTAATGAAAATTTTATTTAGCAGTCCGTAAACTTTGTCGTTAAATATCGGTTAAAATATAAAAAAAAAACAGTACATTGAAAGTAAAAGAATCTTCACCCTTACATTTTTTGCAGTAAAAAAAAATGAGATTATCGAAATCGTATCGTCAATAACTTGATCTCTCGTACAAATTTTTTTTTCAAGTGCCAGGAATTAGTCAGTTTTCCTAGTACTGGTATATATATATAAATATATATATATATAAATATATATATAAATATATATTTATATAAATATATATATATAAATATATATATATATATAAATATATATATAAATATATATTTATATAAATATATATATATAAATATATATTTATATAAGTATATATATAAATATATATATGTATATATATTGAAGGAGGGTCTATTAGTAGAATATATACAGTAACCATGCAGGAGGATCGAATCTCGTTTTTCGCGCGATCTATATCTCATAACGACTATACACGTTAAGCGTGCTCTTTCCTCTCTTTTGTCGATGTGTCAGTGTCTGTGTGCACGAGAGGACTGACACGCGAAGGCAGTCATCGACCCCCCGCAACACATGGATTACATAATAGAGCTTTGCCTCTCTCTCTCTCTCTCTCTCTCGTTCTATACCACGAGAAAACTTACCTACGACAAGAAACTTATATTCATTCAATATGCAGCATCTATAGCTACTGTTTGGCAGATATCAGACCAATTCGTATCATATATAAATTCTATTCCATAGATTTGCGTCTTTCAGACATTTATTGGTATATTTTCTTTCTGGAAAAATGCATGAAAAATTCTTTCGTTTTCCAGAATCGTCATGAATATACATCGCAAATTTATTCATGTATTTTATATAAAATATATTTACATCGGTACTTGGATTAAAACAAAAAAAAAAAATCCTATAAAAAATAGAAGTAAAAAAAAAATTGGTCATCGAGTGAGTACAATATAATTTTCCTGTTGCCCATGTGTGCCTGTGTGCATTTTACCGAGGGAATATACGCCCTTCTATATATTCAGTTGATTTAATCGGGGGAGGAAAAAAAACTGAGAAATATTCGCTATGATGTACGCGAATGTACGCGATATACTGATAACGAATATTCCACACAAAATGGGATTTATTATCCACGACAAAGTGCAAAAACATCGAGGGAATGAAGTATCGTGATAAATCGATCATTGTGCCACATGCTGTTTTTATAATGTACATAATACGTGTCCCTGTATCTATTGGTCATATATCAATGCACATCATTGTGTCAATGTTGAAGCTCTTGCTGTGTGGACGCGACTCGAGCTAGTTTTCACGCGGACCAACTGCACCGCGTGGTTCCTACACACACACACACACATATATATATATTATTAAAAAAAAAAAAATTAATGATTGAAATTTCTATCACGCAGCTTTGGTTATGTTTCAGTCAGATTTTTTTTTACGATACGAATTAAAGACTGTTTAGCAGTTTAAGTTTATTTGTTTATGAGAAAATTAAATATCTGCTAAATAATAGCAATGGATGATTTAAGGTAAAATAGCCCATAGGGGTAAATATCTGCGGTGCATTTATAGAACATTTATCGACCGAATACTTCTAGGGTAGCTTTTATACGTTCTCGAAGTTTTTCTCGAATATGATTATACGACATATGGAATGAATGATTAATTGTCTCGCTATAGAGGAGTTCGGGGAAACGCGTATGATGAATTCCTAACAACAGAGAGCAATTATGCGGTATAGATTTTTTTTTTCTATCATATATGTATATATGAATGGAATTTTGCTTTTGACATGTTCGGAAGATCTATCGTGGTAAACTAAATTATATCCCACATAGAAATTTATATATGAAAATATTTATTTTATGTGTCACTCATGTTTGAGCAAAAAAATCATCTGAATTAAATTGTTACTATTTATTAACTATTATTAGTTACTATTTATGTTAATATGACGTTAAATTTTTCAGAGACTTTTGCTGTCTACAAAAAAAATCATAAGCTCAGGATTAATTTTGGAAGAAAAAAAGAGAAACGAAAGCAAAGCAGCGAAAAATGGGAAAAAAAAAACTTTCACTTTCAATAATGCTTGGTAATAAAATATGAAAAGAAGCGACAACACAACTCTTAATACTAAATAAATAATAAAAAAAAAGTCTATATAAAGTGTGAAGAAAAAAAAAGTGGAGTGACTAATTTGAGGGTGCCATTCGCGAATTTATAGGTACAGAAGAATGCTCTACCTCCGGCTGATGAAATTTCCGATGGTGCGACCGACTTTGGACTTTCTTTGTCGCGCACCCCATACAGTCCTTTTGGTATATTTTTTTCAACTTATTACGAGGGTGTACACTATAGCATCGATGGCCTTGTAGTCTGACTTTATTACGTAAAAGCAAAGTTTCGCAATAAAATCCGCGTGGCAAAGAAACAGAACGTGGGTTCAAGAAGCGTGAAAAATTTCCGATATTTAAAAATAGAAGAGAAGTCAAGAGGCGTGGGGTATGAGAAAAGAGAGTTGTGAGGCACGTTTGGGTTGAGGCAACGATCGGGGAGAGAGAGAGAGAAAAAAAAAATGGTTAATAATATAATGCGAGAAGCGCTCAATAAAGTTCATCTGCGTCTCGCGTCAACAATTTATCCACTCGAGCAAAAGGATTACGAATATTTCTTAAATTTTTTGTTTTACTCATTCCAGTAAATAGAATTTGTTAAACTCGGTTGTTTGGCTCGATGAGCCAATATCAGATGAGTGCGATGATTATTTTTTTCATTAAATATGTCAAAGACCTGCTGAAAAAATCCCATGGAAAGGTATGATAAAATGGCCCACCGTAAAATAAATATAACAATAATGCCCACAAATATTACGTTTTTACAGCTTTCTTAAGCGAAGTAGGAAGAAAGTTTAAAGATAATGAGGGTCAGGATACTTAAAACTTAATCTTTTATAACTTTTGGCGTCAAGGCGCGGATCATTTGACATATAACGCGAGAATTGACCCCGCACAGGGTAAATATACGTCGTATTCAGCACTCTCGTGGGATAGTAAACAATGTCTAGCTCAAATTCAGTATAAACACAGACGATTGTGAGGCATAGGCGTTAGTGACTGTGAACAATTTTTTAATTTTCCATCTCACTCATACACATGTAAACTATTTTGTGGTTGTATACTTCGAGCAGAGTCGATGTATCGAGCTCAGTGTTTCCGGCTTGAAAGGAAGGAGAGAGGAGAGCTATGAATATGATTGAAGGATACTCAAGGTGAAATGTTATTTTGAAAATTGTCTTACTTATGTTTTGCATATATGAAGAGACCTCGCAGCGTTTCGACGTGAAATAATTTTTTTTTTAACCCTCACACATGAAGACGTTTGAAAATTATTATTATTATATAATTTATTATATTCTATTTATTTGCACAGCATCTGGATAGCGTTGAATTCCACATGTACCAAATAACAAATAATCAAGACTGCACGATGCTTGATTAATTAAAATCAAGAGTGACTTTTCATAGGATAAATATTACGGGAAAAACAATTGCAAAATTTACTGAATCAATCTCAGAAATTCTCGTACTGACGAGACGAATTCGTCGCTCTTGCGTTATTCTCTCAGTCGAAAAGATGCTTGAAAAATGAGCCTGACCAACAGTGTCAGGAGGCCCTGCGAGAAGCCTAATACACGTTGCCACTACGCATTCTCTCGTACCGGACCATCAGTCATTCGGATACAGGGCACATTTTCCTCCAATTGTTCGTGTGCGATGGTGCATATTTCCCTGGGGCTTTTGTCGACATCGACCAATTCGCTTCCTGATTTCTTTACGACTCTACCCTAAGACACTCGCCCTCTTTCTGGCGTATGTGTACGCGACGGGAAAACATAAATAAACTGACAGAGAGGGTGAAAAAGAGCTTTTTCCTCTGGAATTCACATCTTAACTAAAATAAAATATGATATATATATATCGCACAAACCCAACTACGTTTTTCAAATATTTTCCTCTTAAAAGCTTCATAGAAAATGCCAAGTATATTGTATTTATTCACTAAAAAGTTTACCAAGTCAAAGCTTGTGGTGGTGGTCGCGAGAAAAAAAATTAGGGTGGTTCCATGTACGAGCTATTACGACTGATAATATAGCAGGTGATGATCGATTGTTGATCAAAACGTTTGCATCAACTTGGAATGAGGCTGATACTTTTCCACCTGTATAAACGTCCTGATTCTCCCTCGGCTGGCACGATTGGCTGGGAGAATGCTATTTACCCTCACAATATATGGGGCATTCCACCCCAGTCTGACCCTTCCCATATAGACAATTTTTTCAATATCCGAGTATGCTGCAGAGTGTACAAAGAAAACATATTTTTTGTCCCAGTGACAAGGATTTGTAAATTACACGATATATAAATTTTATATAAAAAAATTTTTGAAAAAAAAAAATCTAATTCGTCGAGGCAGTATTGAGTATGAGCGATAGAGATTTTCGATAATATGTTTATATTTAATGGATCCTCGCATATTTCAATATGCGAGAGTTAAATAATTCATATTTGAAAAATTTTAAGACCGATTTACCGAGATTTAAGTTCTGAAATTGGCGAAAAATTGTCTTTTTCGCGAATATAAAAAAGCATTTCAGAACGATCCTAATACATATCTTTGAAGTCTCGTATAACCACGGCGAGTTTGCCACATGTTGCGCCTGGCTCGCGGGGCGCAAGTCCGCTCAGAGGAGGAGAGCCCGGGCCATCAGGATAGGCAATCTCGCTCTCCCCTCGAGGTTTCGTTAGTTACGCGGATGCCATCATACGGTGCGCGCGTGCATCGCATGAACGTTACGCGACAATTCATTTTACTCTTTCTCGTTTCTTCTTAGCTAAAGGAATTATTTTCATTTTTTTTTCGCGGAATTGTCAGCTTCGCATTAACAAGTTATATTTCGCGTGTTCTTCAGCAGCAGCAGCAGCAGCAGTGAATTGTGTATTTAAATAAAAATAAATATATTGATTATCGATCAGTGAAAATCCGGAAAGAAATATTGAGAAAAACTTAAGTGGGATCTACAATAATGACAGGTGGATCTTCGATCATCTCGAGAATGCTCGAGCACTGAATCGATAAACTAATCCGTAAGGTTCGTTCAATTTATAAATTTCTTTGATAAACTTAAATTTTTTCCCGCTTTCTCCGATTAATCTGATTAATGTAAAATATCAGAGAAAATTCCATCGCTCGCCAGAGTGATGGAATCTGGCGAACTAAATTCGCCAATTGTTCGCTAAATTCATGGATTAAATACATAAAAATTAGCTTAACGTTTACGTGCTATTAGATCGTCGTGATATCGTACATGTGTGTTTGGTCCCGTAGGTCAGGCGAGGTCAATAGATAATCCAATGATTTCATAATTTGTCGATTCTGTCGAGCGAGGGATATTTCATCACGTGGTTTGTGCGATGTATTAATGCGGGGATTGAATTATTTGCGATGCAAAGAAGAGGCAAATTTTATGGCAAAAGCGTGAGAGACACGAGAGTGTCGGAGCAAAGCGAATCCTATTAATACAAAATAACGATTTTGTGAATTTTCGTTTTATAAGCCACATTTATAATGATAATAATTGTCATTCCATTCCATGCGAAAGTAATATAGAAATATCAGCACACGAATTATTCAGGCCACGATAAAATTGGTCAAATTTTCCCCACGAAATTGTCGAGAAAATTTGGTGAATTTGAAAGAAAAAAAAAAAAGAATTTTCGCAAATTCTCTCATTTGCCTCAGAGCGACTAAAGCTAAAAATTCATCATCTCATCCCATCTAGGACTGGGGATACCAACTTTTACCAACTATATTAACCAGACTCTTCCACTCTCTCGTGATACTTTTTAAATTACGCAATCACCGTGAGCCACCTCACTGACCGCCCACTTTTTCATCATTACCGTAAAGCCTGCGGCCAAAAAATATCTTTCCAACGTTTACCAATTTTACAACTTTTATTTTATTATATTTACGAGATTTACGCGAATTTTCCGGATATTAGGTGGACAATTATGTGTACTGAGTTACAAGTGTTTTTTTTTTTTAAATCAGACTCGTCTCGTATCCTGTTGATGTTTTTCACGATCTCATTAAACTATCCGTCAATTATTTCTCAGATAATTCTCATCGGGCAGGGTAAAAATAGAATTTTATCACTCTCCCCTGAAATTTATCACTATAGGGTCAAGTATAAATAATCTTCTTCCTCTGGACGAAAGATCCAGAACAAATCTTACTTTCTTCACAATAAAATAATTTGGCAAAATTTAAAAAAATTCTTATCAACAGAAAGGAAGTGTTTTTTTTTTTATAAATTATCCTAATCAATGTAACGAGCGTGATTTTTCTTAGATTCGTATTGAGTGTATGAAAAAAATCTATAAATAACGAAATAATCTCTGTCATGAGCACAATTTATTTTGTATATACTAGAGAATTCTGAAATTATCAAATCAATCTGTCAAGATTTTGTAAATTTCAATACAAATATACAAATTTTTCCAATTCAAATTTAAAACAACTGCAGAATGTTTTATTAACAGTTTGTGTACAATTTACGAAAATATAATTAAATGAATTGATAATATTTATTTATGATAATTTCTTTACAATAATCATCCACGAGATACTTAATAATTCAGACTTTTCATTGGCAGAGCTAATAGTTTTTCTAAAAAAAAAAAATCATACTCGTAGAATCAAGAAGAATTTCCATCAGTCCTATATGCAGGCTAATTTCAGAATTATATGACGAGAGATATATGTATATGCGAGAGAGCATTAGATACGAAGAAAGGGGTGAACCGCGTGGGTCATAGGGGGTTGATACGTAGGCGTATGTACTTGAGCGTATAGGCGAGAATATAGTCAAAGCAAAAGGAAGTTTGACGAAAACTTGCCTCTCCCGTTACAATCTGAGAAGAGGAAACTTTTGGAAATTGAGATGGGGAAAAGCGTGATGGGGATACCGATAGTCTAGAAAAGCGGATATTTTTTTCTTATATGCACACACTCGATGTGCCCTTGTAACTTTAGACTATTGATATTTGTGAGGCAGGGGGTGGGGGGACCTGTGAGTTGGATTTTCCAAAAGTCATGTGATAGGAATTCTCGAAAAAGCTCTCAGATCAAGCCGGCAGAATCCCCTTGGAATGTCCCTCGTGTCGCCTGTGTTCACTTCGCAATACAATTCCCTAATTCACAATTTTTTCTTTACGATTTTTTTTTTCACGATTTTTTTCATCTGGTGAGAGCTTGAAAGGCGTTCGTGATAGAGCCAAAATAATTTCACCAGTTAGTGCTGATTTTGACATAATAAGTTGAAAGCTGGAAAATGGAAAAACAAACCTGACCAGAATTATATATCCACTTTTGAGATGTCATGTCGATGGCATTTAAATTGTCATGTCTGTGCAACTATGTGATATAAATTATTATATAACTATATAAATTGAACCAACCTAAATCTCCTGATATTTCTTGAGTAAATCATCAGAGACACGCAACTTGATAAGAAGCTCCTCGAATTGATCATTAATGAGAATATCTTCCGACTAAATTTCAAAAAAAAAATCACAAAGTGAAAAAAGAAAAAAAAAAACTGAGAGCCAGTGAGTGAAAAATTCAATTCAACTTTGGAATAAATTATGTTTTCGATCGATTTCACACAGAGAGCTCTGATTATGTATCGTGCACCTGTCCAGTTAGAAATTTCACGAAAAAGCACTGACTGCTGGTCAAACAAATACTTGGGGGGGCTATTTATAAATTCACAAGAGTCTCTGACATACACTGTCATCGTAAAGTGTAACCTTGCCCCAAATTTTCTTTTACATCTTTCAACGCGTGTCTCCCTCGTTCAAGCACATTTATTTAGACCAACTTTTACCCCCAGATAAACTCTAAAAGCTCTTATATTAAACATCCACTGAAATTTCTATAAATTTATCAGACCAAATTTTTGGCTCGTTAAGAAAATATTTTTGGATTCTATCAACTCTATATATAAAGCCTGTCAGAGCATTTATGTCCTTAGATAAGTATTAAAATAGAACAAGGGTCAAAGACCCCGTGAAATTCTTGTCATCGTTTAACCACGAGTGAAGCTTTTGGATTATTCTGCAATTTTTTTAAATATGAACTTTCATTGAACTTGAGTCAATGAATATTGAAGTTTGCATCGTTGATGAACAAGATAATATGAATAATTGTCAAACTGACCCCGGACCCCGGAACTCACCCTTGACAGGGGTTGAAATTTTTGTTCAAATTTCGTTGCATTCCAACGATGCAAACATCAATGTAATTTCAGCTATGTATAACTAGATCATAATTCAATGAATCATGTCAGACAAATTTTACTTCCATTATTTCGTAACGAAGAGATGAATGTGGTTAAAAGTAGTTATTATAATATTTAAAAATTCATTGGTTAAAATTTCGATATGATAATTGGGTTTACCTTAATTGCTCATTGCTTTGAGATTTTTTTTTTTCCTTTTCTTTCAGTTCTCATAAAATTCTATACAACTCACATCTTGGGGCATTATTTTCCACGTCTGCGATGACCAGACACCCCTTAAACTCATATATATACGTCACATGATATATTATTTAATGACGCTGTGCAGCTACCCAATTCGGGCAAAACTTTCGTCCTGCCTTGAAATGTTTTTTATTTACGACAAGATTGGAAAATTGGAAAAGCTGCTTACTCAACGGGGATCTAACGACATGCTTCGTCAAAAGCTTTACATCTCGTGAGTCAAGCAGCGAGGCGAGCAATATCTGACATGCACACACGCAACTGAAAAGCAACTGAAAAGACGTAAATTCGTAATTCTCTCGTCTGAGAGAGGGTTTCTTTATAAAATCATCGAAATATAGCATAGCATACAAGACAGTGTAGTTTGAGAAATATTTTTTTCTTTATCGTCGTCTTTCGTGCATTTTGCTCGTTCCATCACTTTTTCCTCTGCGTTGGACCCTAATTTTCTCTCATCACTCACTCGATACGCGAGTTTAGCTGTATCTGAAGAGCGATTACGGCACTTTTTTTTCTTCTTTTTTTTCTTTTCGACAAAAACCTATTACATTTTTTTTGCGTTGGGCCAGCAATTTTCCAATTATCTCTGACCCTCGAATTATTTCGTATACGTTTTCATTCGATGAGGGGTGACCTGTGGTGAGCTTTTCTACACTAACTTGCCTCGTGAGAAATGTTGATTGAATTTTTCTCCACGTCAGGCCCAAAATTTTTTTCAGTCGCTGGACGTGGGAGAAATATGATAGGGTGTATTTTCATATGTAAACTTGGACATTAAAGGGACAAACTACGACGAGAGCTTCACGAGCATTTGGACGCGATAAAAATTTGGCATTTGCCAAAAATCGTGTACGCTGTGCATAAGCATAAAAGATACGCACGATAAATTCTCGGCGAGGCCCAAACCGTTTTCGTTCGTGGAGATTTTGTTTATTATTTTTTAATATTTCAAAGAGGGGAAAAAAGGAAAATTTTCTGGTTTTGGTAGCTCGTGTTACATTTTATGTTATTTCGGGACCAGAAAAATGTTCGTCTCATGCACACACGGAAATCTTATATTCCCGATGTATAGCTAATAAATGAATGAATAATATAAAAGAGAATTTGATAAAATGTACTCTATGGAGTATAAAAAAAATATATAACTTTTTGTTTAAAATTAATAAAAAAAAATGTTTAAAACAATTAAAAGACAAATTCTATATAAATCCATATCGAAGTGGACTCTACTGAACTGAAAGGCTATTGATATCCAATGTGATTTATAAATCTCGAGAACGGATTTAAAACATTAATCGAGCCCGTTATTTGAGATTTCGGGTGGTCGGAAAATGGAAAATGCTCGGATTCGATTAGTCAGTCATGACGAAAGTACAGATATTAAATTTCTATAATGTTTGCGCTCGGTGCGCGCGAAAAATATATCGATACGCGTGGATCAATCGAGGTGAATAATGGACAATGTATGGTCTACATTGGACGTTGGTACGGCAAAGACAAAGACGATAAAGTAAGAAGATAATTTTTTATAAATAGGATATAAACCATTTTTACGTTAAAACGTCATAGACTGGAAGGATAAACGCAGCCAACCTTATCAATACTTCCTGGTTATCGCTCGGATCGGTGACAACTCACGCGCACCAAATCGAGATAACGAAAGCTCTGTATATTATTTATAGTCATACTGCATATATATACTGCATAGACGTATAATCATCGATTATCGATTATCGTTAATTCAATGCGTGCCATACGCGCCCTATTATTAATTAGGAGTATAAAATATTCAATATGGGCTGACTGATGAAAATAATTGTGGTATGTCCGATAAAAATTAAATTTATCCTTGATTGATTTTTGTCCACAGAACCGGGAGCCGAAAGGCTCGGCGGGGCGGCCCCAATGGGAGCCAGAAAGGGCCTCCTCGCCCCCCAAAATACTTTCCTCGACACCATAGCCACACGCTTCGATGGAACCCGTGAGTAAAAAAAATGTATATACATGTACTTGCCTGTGATAAATTATTCTGACGTACAAGTCCCCAATTGGACCCAGAAAAGCACTCCTCACGTCCCAAAATATTTTCCTACAGACCCTTCGATCGAACGAGTAAGTCATTTAGACAAAATTTATTTTTAAATGTGTCTCAGTAGCTTATGATAATTTATTCAAAGTTATTCTGACGTATACCAATTTTGGAGCCACTTGTCGATCTCACGAGCAGCTCATTTATTTTCTTCTCAATAATATTTTTTTGAAAAAAAGTTTCTTCGAATAATCAAGAGCCTGCTGTATTCTATACGGTATATATTTATTAATTTCCCCTGTCATTCGCCAACAGCCCAACGTGTCAATTAACATTATGACGGTTATTCGAGTACGCGGCTCGGAATTTCACCACCTCGAGCGAAATTGTCAAATTAAAGTCAGAGTGTGCTGCGTGCTCGGTTATAGACAAGTTATAAATTTACTTAATTAACCGCCGAATTTACAGATCTGGATGGCCTCCCCTTCGTTCTTTGGTCATACAATGATAAATGGACTCGTTCTCGTAAATATAAATAAGCTGTGACGGATGATCGGTAGGATTGGGAAATATTATCAAACTAATTTGCCATTCGTAAAGCACATACGAGATCCATAGCCACGTCCAGTAGTCCTTTTTATTCTGTACTAAACCTTCTATGAAACAATGTCGCGTTGAGTTAACCTCGGAAAAAATGCGCTTAGAACTTATGCTGAATGCGAAAGTGGGATAAAGAAATAAAATGCAGGCGAGATCGAACGAGAGAGATCGTTAACGCTTTGGTCAAATTACCTTTATTTACCTAGAGAAAAAATAAGGTCCTGCGTACGTTGCTACAATCCTTTTGTTGTACCTACATACGGGTGAGATTTGTGTCAAACTGATTGATCCAATGAAGTTAATTTTTTGTCAGCAATGCAAAGTCGATTACGATCGATCGGTTCAACGCGAAACTTATTGCAGTCTGCAAATATATATATATATATATAAGCTAATATATACAATCGTATGAGACGAGATCGAACGAGAGAGATCATTAACGCTTCGGTCAAATTACGTTTATTTACCTAGAGAGGAAGTATATCGTGAAGAAAAAATAAGGTCCTGCGTACGTTGCTACAATCCTACGTTGTACGTACATACGGGTGAGATTTGTGTCAAACTGATCGATCCAATGAAATGAATTTTTTGTCAGCAATGCAAAGTCGATTACGATCGATCGGTTCAACGCGAAACTTATTGCAGTATGCAAATATATATAAGCTAATATATTCAAGCGTATGATAGACAGGATAAGAATTAATTAGCTTCTTGACCATCTGACGCGGATCTTTTCTAATCTTCGATATTCTTCCTCTCTAAAGTATCACGTCATCTCCATAATCCGATTAAACCCACAGATGTTTGGATTTATAGATCGTACGTTTGATGCCAAGTAAAATTCAATGTATTCTCTACATTGAAAAATAATATTGATACTTTGAAAAAATATATTTGTATGGTAAATGCATTTTGAAATTTTTCCGATATTTATTTCATTAGAAAAATTATTTTTTCCAATTATCATCTACCGAAACTTGAATAAATAAATCTATCAAATTATTCGGTCGATGTTTATTTTATTATAATATGGTGACTAAAAATTGATGAAAGGGGATTGTGAAATTCAATGTATTTGCTACATTGACAAATAATATTGATACTTTGAAAAAAATATATTTGTATGGTAGATGCATTTTGAAATATTTCCGATATTTATTTCATTAGAAAAATTATTTTTTCCAATTCTCATCTACCGAAACTTGAATAAATAAATCTATCAAATTATTCGGTCGATGTTTATTTTATTATAATATGGTGACTAAAAATTGATGAAAGGGGATTGTGAAATTCAATGTATTCGCTACATTGACAAATAATATTGATACTTTGAAAAAAATATATTCGTATGGTAAATGCATTTTGAAATTTTTCCGATATTTATTTCATTAGAAAAATTATTTTTTCCAATTCTCATCTACCGAAACTTGAATAAATAAATCTATCAAATTATTCGGTCGATGTTTATTTTATTATAATATGGTGACTAAAAATTGATGAAAGGGGATTGTGAAATTCAATGTATTCGCTACATTGACAAATAATATTGATACTTTGAAAAAAATATATTCGTATGGTAAATGCATTTTGAAATTTTTCCGATATTTATTTCATTAGAAAAATTATTTTTTCCAATTCTCATCTACCGAAACTTGAATAAATAAATCTATCAAATTATTCGGTAGATGTTTATTTTATTATAATATGGTGACTAAAAATTGGTGAAAGGGGATTGTGAAATTAGTACA
The DNA here is from genome assembly GCA_963669185.1 of Dyspetes luteomarginatus. NCBI lineage: Eukaryota > Metazoa > Arthropoda > Insecta > Hymenoptera > Ichneumonidae > Dyspetes > Dyspetes luteomarginatus. The sequence continues at coordinate 2,445,422 of OY769908.1, read as the reverse complement.
TCTGCCCCAAACGTTTTTTCAAATACATATAAAATGAGGATCTTGCGAGGAGCTTGTAGATATTTTCGGAATCTCTTCGTTCCACCCTTCCTTCCTTCCTTCTTATATACGGAACCCCCAAAATAATTGTTTATATTAAACCATCTCGATAATCTCGAATATTGGGCGATCTCTTACCAGCCTACTAATTACTTCTATTAAATAACCATCAAATGACGTAATTTAAAAAAGATGGTAAAAACCATAAAAATATTAAAACAATATGGATTATTTAAAGCTGATGTACACGCTGCCCTAAGCCCATAAGGACACGCTATAACCGATATATAAAATTTCCCAGCCAAGTCAGAACTAAATCCTGCGTGAAAATTGTCCAAGTCCATGCGGGGCAAGAGCCGCATCTCTCTATCTCCATTACCCACATTGGTCGCTTCCTTGAACGAGCTACGTAGGAAGTAACTCGGGACTCGCGAGAGATATCCGCCTGTCGATTTACCGCGCGTCTCACATCCTATCCTAACAAGAGTCCGCGACGTATCGATATTTCTGACAATTGTTCTCTTCCATCTGACCGTTTACTCCTCTATATATACAAATATATATTTCTCTATACGCGTCGTCAATGCGGCAAATGGTATAGTGGAAAATTTTGCCCAGCAGTGAAACTGTTGATACGAGAAACATGAATCGTCGTACCATACACGCTGGATACTCTCTCTGCGACATATCTCCAACCCCAATATAAACTACCCTGAACCCCTCCTATTGCTTCAATGCTGTAATCTCTCAGCCTCCTTCTCACGCGAATGGCGACCACGAGAAAATACGAGAAAATACGAGAAAATACTCGGGGTAGTTGAGAGTTTTTTTTTTTTTTTTTTTTTCCCTATTCAGATAATAGTGCACAGTGCACATATAGATCGAAAAAGCATTCTTCGTTTTTTTCCACTATTACGACCATAGTTGTGGCGAATGAACGCTCATTATTATTATTTTTTTCTTATACTTTTTCAGCACTAAATTCAGCACGGTATTGCTTCAAAGATTTCTAAGTACAACCACGTATTCGATCGAATAGAGAATATTATATAATTTTTTTTTAATTTCGTTGAGTCGTCTCTGAATGAAAAGAGAAATAAGTATCTGAGAATTTTTTTTTGTCGATGATTATTTCACGAGAATGGCAGCAAAGAAGAGGTATTTGCTTCATGTGCCAAATTTAAGGACGATTGCTCAAAGCTTTCTCGACATATATACCATTTGAATATATATACCACACACACATCTCCAGACATTTTTCTAAATGCGAATTCCAACTATTTGGGACACTTTGAGCATTCTGACTCGAAAAAAAAAAAAATGCGAGGTCGCAAAGTTATTTTTAAAGCACACGCGCGTTAAATTATGTGTCGTGGACCAATATCGTAAGGCACTTCCGTGTGCGAGAACTTAATGAGAGCTTGTAACTCATTAAGGTGGGCATATGGGCGAACAATGGACGTGAGTCGATGCGAGAAACGCGCCGCGAGAAGCTTGGAGCTGAGTATTTCTCATTAGTAAACTCTAAATAAATGCCGATTGGAGGTTTACGACAGAGTCGTTAACAAACCAGCGGAATAATCGTAGTTGCAGTTAGCAGCATTTTATTGGTACGAGACGGTACGTGGAGGTCTTAAATAAATGGTGTGCTTAGCGCTTTTGCTGATGTGATGGTCATCAACGAAACGTTCTTTTTCTCTCTCTCTCTCTCTCTCTCTCTCTCTCTCTCTCCCCCCCCCCTCTCTCTCTCTCTCTCTCTCTCTGACACACACACACACACACATATTTGTGTCTATATGTACGGCCAAGTCACAGAGGCGAATTTTAACGGGGTGTCTCGAAGGTATTACAAAAGTAGTTTGCGCGTCTCGCTCTCTCGATCTCGGGCGCGAGATCGATTTAACCGTGCGCTCAATCAGCAGTTAATTGGATGCTTCGTGCGGACGACCACGAACCCGAGAATCTATCGTCTCGAGTAATGCGATAGGGAAAGAAAGACAGAAATCGGGAAAAGAAATAAAGAGAGAGAGAAGAGACTCTCGTAGCTGATGCTGATTTGACATGAGAAAAATCCCAGAGAATCTGACAATAAAATACGTTGGGCTTTTACTATCTCGAAAAAATATCGTATATCGTCAATCATTATAAAACGATATGTATGTACATGACTCTTTAATTGAAACTCAAATCGTTTGATACTCAAATTTTATATAAAGGTCCAGGTCGAAAGTTCAAAAATTTTCAACGAAAAGACGCTGAACAAACGAAAAGATTTTGATCCACTAAGCAATACGGAGACAGGAATCTCATCCCTGGTGACGAAAATTCTCACGAGGAAAACTCTTATAAATGATACATATATATATATTCTATAGCTATAGTAAGAACGAGGAAAAAAAATTGAAAACTTTTTAGCTACATAATTAATAAACTCGGATTTTCGATAACTCGTAGATAACTCAACAAAAATAACTTTCTACAAACTCAAGATATTGAGTTATTTGACGGGAATTTAGCACGAGTTGCCATAATTTTGCTGCCCTTAATAGGAATCCATATTGTGTAGATTTCATGAGCGTTGATATGAAGGATGCAGGAGGATAATACCCATGACCTTTGAACTGATTCGAGTACAGCTTCGCAGATGTCATATATATTCGAGTAGTTTTACACGTGAGGTCGAATTTATCGAGTCACGAACAATTCGTAACGCCTAGGCCATAATTTTGCTGCCCTTAATAGGAATCCATATTGTGTAGATTTCATGAGCGTTGATATGAAGGATGCAGGAGGATAATACCCATGACCTTTGAACTGATTCGAGTACAGCTTCGCAGATGTCATATATATTCGAGTAGTTTTACACGTGAGGTCACATTTATCGAGTCACGAACAATTCGTAACGCCTAGATTCGATGAGGAATTCGACAAAAGGACATTTTCCTTAACAGAGGATTGTCCCCTAACGCGGCAATCACGAATGTATTTTCAGTCTTCTCAGCGAGACGTGACAGTTTTGTGGGACTTTGCCAACTGGGCTATATGCAAGGGATATTTCATGACGAGTCTTCAAACACTCGTTTGTCTTCCTGATGCTTTTCTCTTGGTCTTCCGGGTCGCTATATGTTTGTTGGGAGGGAAAAACCTATAACGTATGTCTCATGAATATAAACCTATACTTATAGATTCATACTGTCATTTTTGCCAACGTTTTTCTCTTGCCTTCCCCCTGCCCCTATCCCACCCCCTTTTATGTGTTCTGGCGAACCGTGGCGACAATCGTTCCCTCATTTCTTTCTGTTCATTTTATCCGAGTCAAACGATTCTTTTTTTGTTTGTTTTTTTTTTCACTCACATAAAATTCGTGATGCGGGTCCCGCGCGAGGATTTCTCCCGTAAAGCTGGAGGCAACTCGGCAGCAATGATTTGATACGAATCGACGAAAAAGTCTCTCTTTGATTAAATAAAGAATGTCGAGGAAAATTGAATTTGTTCTGTGTCAGTGAGCAGCATTTTATCTTCCCCTTTCCTTCCTTTTACCAGCCACAGCAACAATTGAAAAATCTTACAAGCAGGCTACAAGATAAATTTCAATATAATGGAAAAAAAGGGATCATTGAAAGGTTTTTTTTTCTCAACCTTGACGGTCGAATACACGGCCTGCTTGTCTAATGACTGCGATGAAGGCTCCCTGGGATTCATCATTAATGGCGATCTTTCATTTTTTCATCCCCTCTTATACTTTTCTCCCGTATTACCACCAGCTTCGTCATTCGGGCTCGTGGAAATCAATTTCCTCGCCCTCCTGACCCGTTAACGAGAATTACATGCATGATTTTCTATTTTATATTTCTATATCTCGCTCGGGCTAATACGAGTCAATATCTTTCCAATTTTTCGTTCAATCACAGCTATTGGGGTATATCAACAGCTGGCCTATATATATATATATATATATATATATATATATACCTCCAACACTTGGAAAGAAGGGAAAAAATTGAGACGATAACGGATGAAAGGAAAAAAATCGCTGATGACCGAACAAGTTCGGTGTTGGACTTGGTTTTCTCTCTCCCTCTCCCTCTCTCTCTCTCTCTCTCTCTCTCTCTCTCTCTCTCGTCACAAAAAGTTCACAGACGAAAACTGGAAGGATATAAATAATCTCGATTTTTCTTCTGACGGATAGAGAACGAAGAAGAGAGTCACTATTCCGAAATATTAAGGAGAATTGTAGCGGAAAAAAATAATCGTGGGGGAGTTTTCTTGGCATCATCTGTGGGGGAAAGTTTTCTTTCATCAGATTCGGGCAGATGGGTTCTGTGAGAAGCTGCGTATGTCATCAGGTTCAAAAGTATCTTCATTAACGGTGTCCATGCGCGTGCGTAGTCGATCATATCAGAGCTTATGTACGACAACGAAGGATAAACACGGTAGGATCAGTATAAGAAAAGATAAACGACCGAATAACGAAGAATTCGGAGCTTCTAGCGTTTTTTTTTTTTTTGTGTGTGTGTGTGTGGGGGGGGGGGGGTGCTTCGCGCTAACATCAGGTCTATATGGGCTACGCAAAAATCACGCAAAAGTCGACGCAAAAATAATGTGACTAATAAATTAATCGGAAGCTCGCAAAAGACGATGTTTTTCATTTGGTGAAAGAAACTGAGGACTATAATGCCAAGTCTTATAAGGACGAGTATTGGCAAGAAGGTCCTCTGTAACTGGAGCAAAATTGGCACCAATTTCACTTGCACTCTTGTTTCATACATACACTGAGAGAAAATTTCAATAAAGACTACACAAGGCCATAAAAAATTTTGCATTCTAAATTATCGTCAAATTTGTCGCCATCATTATTTTTCTACTAGGAATCAACTAAATTTTGTCTATAAAATGTAAAATGAAATTTTCCGAGTGACTCTATCAGTGACCCCTGAGCGGAGAAAGAAACTGAGGACTATAATGCCAAGTCTTATAAGGACGAGTATTGGCAAGAAGGTCCTGTGTAAATGGAGCAAAATTGGCACCAATTTCTCTTGCACTCTTGTTTCATACATACACTGAGAGAAAATTGGAATAAAGACTACACATGGCCATAAAAAAATTTTGCATTCTAAATTATCGTCAAATTTGTCGCCATCATTATTTTTCTACTAGGAACAAACTAAATTTTGTTTATAAAATATAAAATGAAATTTTCCGAGCGATTCTATCAGTGACCCCTGAGCAGGATTTGTGCCTAATATTTTTTAATAGACATCACTTCTATCTAGATTCTCTCTATATCCAGCCAGTGATCGAGCCATTTTGTTATTGGGGACCGCAACGTTATTGACTCGCATTTAAAAGCCTTGGTCGTACATATATATATATATGTAATACGAGCCACAATACACATTTTTTTAACTCTTATCAAGAACTGAATGTTATCCAGATAATTTCCATAGTTTCGACGTCAGCACAGTGTATGCACAGTGGATCGATAATCTAGAGAGTACCACTAGCATATGTGCTCTAGTTTTTCTGATGATATCGGCTCGAAACATCCGTAGACCTCAAAATTGTAAAAACAATTATAAACCCATCGGTTATATATGCACGCATGCGGTTTATATGCGGAAACGAGCGAATGAGGTCATCTAAATGTACCTACATAATCCGTGAGAGTTATCACGGTGACACGAACATGATTTTTCTACCTCGTGCAGATAATTCATAATTCCAGATAGCAGATATTAAATGGTATCGAGCGCAAGTATCCAATCCAACCAAGCAAGTTTAAGTATCAGTTGGGGGGTATACGCATAAATTTGACAGGGCAGACAGGGTGAAATTCATGAAATTTTATAAGCCCGAGGATATTATAGTGTAGACGGGACCATTAGAAACTATACGAGATGAGATCGTTCGAATTTTCATTTTATGAACTTCGGATAAAACTCGCCAGACCTGGTGAGTTTCTAACATGCATCCATGAAATCTCAATATCAATATCGATTATTCAACCTAAATATGTGGGCAAATAATTACCAATTTAACCCTAGAATACGAAAAATATTTTTGCCAGTATTAAGTCACACGAGGATCACGTGGCTTGACTCAGTTAAAACTCTTCTTTCTACTATCATCGTAATTGGTCTTTTTCTGTTGGAGTTAACGAAAAATGCAAATTTTTTAATTACTCAAAAAGTTGACTAAGTTCAGTTAACCAGTAATTCGAATGGGATTATTTGAATTAATTCATAAATGTATGTTGATTCTATCCACAGTAATAAGGAGGTTATATTCTCAAGACGGTCACTTTTCGCCTGTGGTACAAAATTGGCCACAAGTATTCCAATCATGGACTGGTAATACATATGCAAGTACATGGATGGTTAGTCCGACATAGTTAAACTGCAATAGAGAGAGAGAGAGAGAGTGGGAAAGGGAAATTTCATCGACACGTTCATTGTTCATCGACCGACCACAGATTGTGAAATCAGGTCGTCTGAGGGATTCCCTATCAGTCCACAAGCTCTGTGGTCTCGAAATGGTTATAATTTTGTCCGTAAAATCGTCATTGAAATGTATCAATTGCTCAAATTTTATCTTTAAACTTTTTTCCAAATGAGACGAATTTGTTCAAACTTTTTTATGTTTTTCTGTTAGTTGTTGAGGACGTGACTAATGTGATTATCGTATTTTAACACGTGACGATAATCTCCGAGTGTATTATGAACCCGAGACAAGATATGTTAAGAGTAAGAAATAAGTTTATGGATCGCTTAAAATTTTTAACAATTATCCTCTCGAGATTAAGTCTATAAAATGTGAAAATAAACTGATGAGCCAATTTAACGTGTATGAAATAGTCAGACCTTAGCTTACTACGATATTTAAAAATTTTCCCACCTCGTAGGAAATTCAAGTTTAATGGAGCCTCGATGTGTATCTCGGACCAGAACCTTCCTTGACTCGTGGAAGGTAATGATGGTACTTCGATATTTAAAAATTTTCCCACCTCGTAGGTAATTCAAGTTTAATGGAGCCTCGATATGTATCTCGGGACCAGAACCTTCCTTGACTCGTGGGAGGTAATGATGGTACTTCGATATTTAAAAATTTTCCCACCTCGTAGGAAATTCAAGTTTAATGGAGCCTCGATGTGTATCTCGGGACCAGAACCTTCCTTGACTCGTGGGAGGTAATGATGGTACTTCGATATTTAAAAATTTTCCCACCTCGTAGGAAATTCAAGTTTAATGGAGCCTCGATATGTATCTCGGGACCACAACCTTCCTTGACTCGTGGGAGGTAATGATGGTACTTGGATATTTAAAAATTTTCCCACCTCGTAGGAAATTCAAGTTTAATGGAGCCTCGATATGTATCTTGGGACCACAACCTTCGTTGACTCGTGGGAGGTAATGATGGTACTTCGATATTTAAAAATTTTCCCACCTCGTAGGAAATTCAAGTTTAATGGAGCCTCGATATGTATCTCGGGACCAGAACCTTCCTTGACTCGTGAGAGGTAATGATGGTACTTCGATATTTAAAAAATTTTCCCACCTCGTAGGAAATTCAAGTTTAATGGAGCCTCGATATGTATCTCGGGACCAGAACCTTCCTTGACTCGTGGGAGGTAATGATGGTACTTCGATATTTAAAAATTTTCCCACCTCGTAGGAAATTCAAGTTTAATGGAGCCTCGATATGTATCTCGGGACCACAACCTTCCTTGACTCGTGGGAGGTAATGATGGTACTTGGATATTTAAAAATTTTCCCACCTCGTAGGAAATTCAAGTTTAATGGAGCCTCGATATGTATCTTGGGACCACAACCTTCGTTGACTCGTGGGAGGTAATGATGGTACTTCGATATTTAAAAATTTTCCCACCTCGTAGGAAATTCAAGTTTAATGGAGCCTCGATATGTATCTCGGGACCAGAACCTTCCTTGACTCGTGGGAGGTAATGATGGTACTTCGATATTTAAAAATTTTCCCACCTCGTAGGAAATTCAAGTTTAATGGAGTCCTCGATATGTATCTCGGGACCACAACCTTCCTTGACTCGTGGGAGGTAATGATGGTACTTCGATATTTAAAAATTTTCCCACCTCGTAGGAAATTCAAGTTTAATGGAGCCTCGATATGTATCTTGGGACCACAACCTTCCTTGACTCGTGGGAGGTAATGATGGTACTTCGATATTTAAAAATTTTCCCACCTCGTAGGAAATTCAAGTTTAATGGAGCCTCGATATGTATCTCGGGACCAGAACCTTCCTTGACTCGTGGGAGGTAATGATGGTACTTCGATATTTAAAAATTTTCCCACCTCGTAGGAAATTCAAGTTTAATGGAGCCTCGATATGTATCTCGGGACCAGAACCTTCCTTGACTCGTGGGAGGTAATGATGGTACTTCGATATTTAAAAAATTTTCCCACCTCGTAGGAAATTCAAGTTTAATGGAGCCTCGATATGTATCTCGGGACCACAACCTTCCTTGACTCGTGGGAGGCAATGATGGTACGAGGTTGATGGGCATGTAGCTTATGGTATATAGACGACGAAGGAAGGTCAGCGCACCCGAGAACTACCGCAATATATAACCCTGCAATAGCTATGTAACGATCGACCACACACTATGTCGTGTCTCCAGTTTCTCTCTCGCTCTGATCCTCATACAGATGACTCGCGGAAATGCTGAAATTGCCATCTCACCCGCGCTCATTCTATTCTGACTGTCTCAAGTGCAATCCCCCGTGAGAATAAATAGAATTCACGGGGAAAAGCGGTCTGGCGAGAATAGAATTGCGGAATAGAACCTGAGCACGCCAACTTTCCTCTCTCTCTCTATATATGTAATATACATTTCTGCACGTGTGTGTGTGTGTGGGAAGAGGGAGGGGAGGGGGGGCACTTCATAGCACGCGAGGCTTTTAGCATACGAGTCATTTCAATCTGTAATAATTAACAATTCTGAAAATAGTTGAGGTGACGAGATTTTGTCACAAGCTTCTCGCGAAATTGATTTGGTATTTGAGCTTCGAGCTTTCTATCCAGACCCACAAACGCATTGAATTAAATTATAAATGTGGAAAAAATTATAAATGTGGACAAATTGATTTGGTATTGGAGCTTCGAGCTTTCTATCCAGACCCACAAACGCATTGAATTAAATTATAAATGTGGACAAAAGTGTGACTGTGGCCAAAGCTCCGTTGACAGCAAAACTCAAATATAATGTTTACAGAGACTATTTAATCGACTATTTACGTCTATGCTGGGGATTGATTAAGATATTAATCAAATAGAATGAAAATCTATTACATTTGAAGTAAATAAAATTTAAATAATTTTTATTAAAATCCACTTGGCCCAGTAAACCCTGAAAATAAAATATTTCTGATTATTTTCATCATAGCTGGATTTACGTAAACGATTTACGGGCTCAGCAAATAATCACAAGTGCCCACAAAAATGGAGAAACTGTGCCATCAATAAAATCAACACATAACTTTCTCGTATTTTTTTTCTTCTATCGACAAAAAGAAATGGAAAAAAAATCACTGGAAATAAACGAATAAATAAATCGTATAAATTAATTCCATCGAATTTAGATATAAACATTTACACAGCACGCGATATCTTTTGGACGCCACTGTACACGATGCCCCACTACCGTAGCTTAATGCAGGAAAAAAGTCCTGACTCAGCTGATATTCGATATACAATTGGAAAACCGAGAATATCGAGGGGTCGAACGATGGAGAGGGGTAGAAAATACCATGTAACATGCAGAGCGAAAACCTTTGGCAAAATTCATATCTCTTGATTTCATGGTTCATCTCGTTTCTCATGCTGGCACATGAATTCGTAAACCATCGAGTCGATCTTAATAATTCTTTTGCGAGGGTAGCCAAAGCTGGGAAATAAATCCTTTGCTGTATCGAGCTTATGCTGATGCTCGATGTGAGAATATTCTATCGAGGAAAATTGCCAAAAAAAAAAACGAAGGAAATTAGGAAAGAAAAAATATAAACGTAAAAATTACAACCCTGATCAATGCGTCACCTCGTTTCTTGATATTTGGATTTTTCACAACACCTGTAATGGTACTAATGGGGAAATGGAAATATAATAATTATAAACCGTTTCAATATCAGCCTTGGCTTTTTGGCTAATACTATATATACTATATATATACTATATATACTATATATACTATAATGGTACTAATGGGGAAATAGAAATATAATAATTATAAACCGTTTCAATATCAGCCTTGGCTTTTTGACTAAATTTTTCCTACCACTGACTATGGTGGAGACAATTATAAGTGTCACATCGGACCCTAAGGAGACCCTAGCAGGGAATTATAAAGGCTTTCGTAGGATCGAATGTACGAATAAGGGACACCCTATGCGCACGTGTTTGATAGTGAGAATATGAGGGAAAAAAGCTCAAGAGGATAAACGCGAGATTACGAAAGAGGGGACACACACCATAGGATGAAAATCAATATCGTTACGCACAGTTTCAAGTAACATGGATACTTGGAGGGACGCGCGCCTAGTGATAGATAACCCGAGTAGCCAAGTCGGGAAATTGTATTCCTTCAATACTCTGATCAAACTTTCATATTCCCTTGCCTTGTACATATAGGTTAGTTCATCTCGATCCTGACCTCAACTCTCTCAGATTTCGTCCATTATTTTTTTTTGTACTATTTATCCTCTCAGTAAATAGAGTCCACCTAATTGTTTGTTAATTATTCATGATCCGCATGTCCTTCGTTTTATAAATTACAGACAAGAAATAATTATATTGAACGGTAAAATATAATAATCTAAAGATTAAAACAAAATCTATCTCTGTTTTGGTAAATTAGTATTGTTTTACTATATTGGAGCGAACAAAAAATTACAAAAATTTCAAATTTTTACTAAGAATTTGCAAAAAAAAAAACCTGTCTTACATCGTGAAATACTGAGATAAAAATGGCCAATATGTGAGAAATAGCATTTTTCTCTTATGTCGAAGACAGATATGCCCCTATATTTTTTTTACCGAGTTGTTTGAGTCACACATGAAAAAAAAACGATATTTCACTGCGCTCTCTCTCTCTCTCTATTAAATACTGAAAAGGCAGACTTGATAACTCGACGGGAAAATCTTACGGTCAATTTGACTGTTCCAGTTCAAAAGTATATCATAAATCTTTTGCGTTCAGGAGTGTTGGAGTCTTGGAGGCTTGTTTGACTTTCGAAGAATAAATTGCGGGTGAGTTACTCCTTCGAACGTGGAGGCACATAAATTCCCTCTCTCTCTCTTCATATTCGTATATAAGATCTTCCTTTCGACGATACTTTTAAGCTCGACCGAAAACTTTGCTCGTTATATATCTTAGACTGGCGGGTTACATCAGTCGACTGTATATACATATATGTACAGGATACTTTATGAATGGCTTCATAGAGCCAACAAAATTGCAAACCTTCCTCGATCCATATAATGTGTTTCTTCCTTCTCAATCTTGCTTCAAATTTTTATCGAGCTATCGAGATAGAAAAAAACTGCTCCAACTTTTTCCTAACATCGCATTATGTCTGGACTCCATTCGCCACAGAAGCAACAAATTTATTTTTGTCCCAAAAATTTTATAAAACGAGATTTACGTAAAAAATTCACTACTCGATATTTTACTTTCGTGGATTTAACGCGGAATGATGATTTATTTTTTTATCTTGTAAACTTTGAAGCTTCTCGATCGTTTATTTTCTCATTTCCGGGAACTTGAAAAGCTTTTTGCGCTTCGCAAAAACTACGATCGAGTGGAAGAATCAACGAGACAGCTTTGCGTGTTGAAAAATAATAATAAAAAACAAAGAAAAGGAAAAACAATTTTCTATGGATTTCCCCGGGATAAGAGCTTATATATTCGTACACACACACACACATCGCACGAAGGATTGCGTAAGCGCTCTAAGACCAAGATCAAAGAGAATTCCAAGAGCTCACAAAGCCCATTTACAATTGAAAATGTCGAAATAATGTTTTAGTTTACTTTTTACAGTTGATCAGAGGGAGAATAAATTATTTTAAGTTAAACGTAAATTAATTTTAAAACATAATAAAATGATTTAAATATTAATTATGGTGATATGGAACTCGTAAAAATGCGAGCGAGGTTGCTGAAAATTTTGAAACAAACATAGTTGAGATTTCAAGAAAAAGAATAGTTGAGCGAAATTTCTGACCGGATGGAGAAATGTTGCCTGACCATGATTTTCATAAAAATCTCATCCAGTCACCGAATATCATTTTTTGCCGATTTTTTTACCAACCGAACTTTAAATTGATAAAAGATGCCTAAAACAACACAAGCAAAAAAAAATCTCAATACACACACGACATGTTGAATCGAGGGACACGTGCACCGAAAACACATCCACCCAATAAAAATACGAGAATTTCATAGTTGGATTTTTCCTTTTCTTTCTCACGAAATAATTATGAAAAATATTTAGCTTTAATTATAATTTATCCGTGGAATTTGTTTAAATCATTTTTCATTTGAATATCCCCTTTTAGCTTCATTTGAATAGCTCCTTTTAGTTAAATGTTCATTGAAACGAAAGTATGCCGAAGAAAGTTTCGTGTCTTGACCCCGGCAAAATGTTCGTGAAATACTCGACTCGCTGGTCCTTCGGTTATTTGAGCTTTCAACAGTACACTACATATACGGTGTTTATTAATCGAACCGTTCGATATTATTAGGAGGCATTAGGGGATGGTATGGAACAATTTCCCCCGAGAATACGGAACACGAGCTACATCTCGACCATAATGAAAATCTACAGTGACATTCGCTACTTGGTTGTACGTCCCAATGAATTAATTAGACGACCGAGAATCAATAATTCACCAACAAGTAGAGGATCTGTTCTCCTACTCTATCTGAGAAATTCGGGCACAAATTATTAACGGATTGCGTCTATTACACTTATACATTTAATTTACACATCGCGTGCCCAAAATTTTTTACCATCTTGTAGAGCGAATCTCATTGCATCTAGAAAGATTGAATAGGCGACGTTCGAAATCTAAAATTTTGATTTTTTTTTCATCCTGGAAATACGAGGTCTACCATCTCTCCTGAATGATTCTCGAATGATATCAGATTTTTTTTTTCTCCCCGACTGTATAATTTCGTCAAGCAGTGACGCAAGAATGGAATTACAAAAATAAGAAAAAAAAAAATCTCATCTTCATTCTCTTCCTATTATTGATATTCGCGTATCAAATATTCATCAATTTACCTCATGATATAATGTAGCTCAGCAACTGCGAGTCCGGATTGCAAAAATCTTAAAATATATTTGCTTCCCTTTAAATTATTCTCCGATTTGTGTATTTGAAAAATATTTTTTATCGACGATCCGATAGGAAATTTCTTTGAAATGAAAATTTACTCTTCAATAAAAAAAAAGAAACGGAAACTATTTTTTATAAAATGTTCATGTAAAAACTGTTAGATTTTGAATAATAATTTTATCACTCCCATCACTTTAAAAAGCCTATCACATTCATGAAATATAGTCCTTGGATATTTGAATCGAGAACGGAGTCATTAATATTAGAACCGACCATGTAGAGATACAGACCATGTAGAGAAAAGAGAATATTATTTTTTAAAATCTCGGAATGTATAATAAAAAATAATGTAATAAAAAATTCAGAGCATGGAGCTCGCACGTACGATATATTGAGCATTCGTTTTTTTTTTTTTTTCGAGTACATAGGAACCCTATGATCCTTTTGCGAACACTACGATTATGCCCATTGTCCCATTGCCCTTCGTAGAGATTCAACCTTTTGCTAATTAAAAGTTACCCTCGCAACTCAAAAGTCCGAGGAGAGGCGAAGTACACTCTGGAGTACTACGAACGTTTTATCCTCCCATGCAGTATAGAGGGAAGATAGCACGAGAAAGAGAGACAGAGAAAATACACTGGCGTTTTCATAATATTGACTGGTTCAACGACAAGAGTCATCAGCTAGTAGTATTGTCTGACTCGTGCCCTGTACACGCAGAATAAATGAGAAAAAATGAGGAGAATTGAATGTAAATATATTTTACACGATATAGGACAATAATCAGGACAAACTCAACGTAAAAAAATCGGGACTTGAGTCGTCAAACGACATCAATTTTTTTTTTAACCCACAGAAACACAAATGATGAGTTTCTCCGTTAATTCAAGCCCAAACTACATTTTTAAGAGTCCAAACATCATAAATAATTGTCAACTATCCTTTGTTGCCATTGACTATAAAACGAATTAATCCAAGATATTTTGAATGAATTTATCATTTGCTCTACGAGACATCTGACCAATATCGACTCGTTCTACTTGCTATGTAATCCTCCCAGAATAAGCTTCATCAAATTTGAGAATTAAAATATTTAAAAAAATTAAATATATTTCAGTCACATTTCATTTGCTCTACGAGACGTCTGACCAATATCGACTCGTTCTACTTGCTATGTAATTCTCCCAGAATAAGCTTCATCAAATTTAAGAATTAAAATATTTAAAAAAATTAAATATATTTCAGTCACATTTCATTTGCTCTACGAGACGTCTGACCAATATCGACTCGTTCTACTTGCTATGTAATTCTCCCAGAATAAGCTTCATCAAATTTAAGAATTAAAATATTTAAAAAAATTAAATATATTTCAGTCACATTTCATTTGTTCTACGAGACGTCTGACCAATATCGACTCGTTCTACTTGCTATGTGATTCTCCCAGAAGAAGCTTCATCATATTTGAGAATTAAAATATAAAAAAAAATTAAATATATTTCAGTCACACATGGAGGGAATAAAATTTGATATTCCAGCTGTGCATTTCATGTGGAGTTGATGATAATGGCTCGTAAATGTGAGATGTCATGGAAGCTGCAGAGTTGAAAGGGCACCGAGTTAAACCTGGGATTGGATGGCTGCCGGTCAATGGAAGTCAGAGAAAATATATATAAAAACGAGAGTGAATGTAGTTTTTTTTTTTTCAAAGGACAAAAGTCTTTTCGAATTCACGGTGTGCCAAATCACTTCATTGTTTGGACAGGAAGCTTGGAAAGCTGGGAGATCTTTAGGTTGCTCGAGACGCGAGCGATAAGGGAGAGAGAGAGAGAAAGAGAGAAGGTCCAATGGAGAATAAGTGAAGGGCGTGTATCTAGAGGCATAAGTACGGTTCTAAGGAATCCCATAAAGCGAGGAGAAAAGTCCATTCTCCATTGTGTCCATTGGCCTCGCTTGCCGAACGATCGTAATAATTCCAATGGAATTGTATCAGCGCGCCTAGGCAGGAGCTTTCGCCAGGGCAAAAAAAAATAATAAAACGAAGCTCATCGGCAGAAAGCAGATGCGTGCATGGCTATGTATATAGATATAAACTAGCTTGGGAGTCAAGTATATTATTTATAGATATGGTACATGACTATACGCAAGCAAAAGCAAACTTGTCATATTATTATTATTATTAATAATCTTATTAATAATATTGTTGCTGTTGGTTTTTTCTCTATTTCTCTGTCGTTCGTGATTCCGCGAATGGCAAATTTTCTGGCAATTTGAATTATTTCTTCCGAGACGTGAATAATGGTCTAGCTCGTAAAATATAAATCATTGTATGGTCGTTGGAGGGATGAAATTCTTCCGTCGAAGAGAGTGAGGGGTGAAAAGCCGAACGCGGATGGCGACGACGAAAAAGAACATTTGCCAAGGACATAAAAAAAAAACATTAACGGAGAAAAGCCATCTTGAGTGTGAAAAATCGAAAGCAGCCCGACCGTGTGTAGGCGTTTAGGTTGTAAATGGTAAATGTTTAGGTAAATTCAAGAGGTTGAATAAAGAAAAGAGGGGTGAGAGGACAGACAAAACTTGAATTATTATAAAATTGTATGTGAAAAATAAACTAAACTACTTTGGGTGAGGGGAATCGTGAATAGAAATGAGATAAATATCAGAGGTTATCAGGGTCAATTTTTCGTTATCGGATAATTTTTATATATGGGACATCCCATGAAAATTGCACTTGGAATGAAAAAAAATTCTTTTCCCGTCACCCTCACGTATCTTATTCGTGTTCAATTCGTGATAGTGACTCGGACTCGGATTCTTTAAATATACCTTATTCGATCCATACTATTCGAACCTTTTTTTCTTAGTTTTTGTGTGAAAAATTCATCCCTCCAATCATTGTTTAAAATTATTTTTTTAATTTAATTCTTCTATTTTATTTGATTTTTCTTTAAATAATCAGATTTTAGAATGTGGGCTATTTTAACAAATGAAAACAAACAAAAAAATATGTCAAAACACGAAGTCTACAAAATGGAAAAAAGATCTGGCTTCTTTTCTGAGAGGTATTTTTTATTTTTCATTTAAAAAAAATTGCGAAGTACATCCGAGTGATGACTGCCAGATCTCGATCAGCTTGGTATGGAATGTACCATATATATATATATATATATATATATATAGATACATGTCACATGGGTATGTATGGAGCGAAGCAGAACAGCACAGTAGAACGAGGGAGAAAAAAAGCTTCTGAAGGGAGAAATTCTCGGTCGAACGAATTTTCTTCTGTTGGGGTTCGAAAAAAAAGGGGATATCGAACGCTACAGTTATCCTCGTACAGATTTCCTGGAGGGTCTTGCTCACTCATCTTACCTTTTACAATCGGACAGAGTAGCGAATGATATCTCTCTACAGAGTTCCGTAGAGTATCTCGAAAAAACGAGGCACAGTATTGAGATTGGTCGAGTGTCGATCTTCTATCCGAGGATATCATTGGAAAATATGAGAGGCTTTCACAGGCTAATCGAAAGCTCCGGATGCTCGATTACATAATGACCCGGATATACAGCCGGGTGCCCGACGAACGGAGGGGTGAAACGAAAGTGAATTTTCACGCGTACTCTTATGGACTTGATCCCCTTTGAATATTTTTTTTATACTCTATAAATAATTTCCTTCCATGAAAAATACATTAGGTGTCCTGAACCAATTAAATATAATATATACTTTTTCCTATGGGGGAGTCAATGCACGTAACATGTGAAAAAGTTATTAAGAAAAAGCGTCCCAAAAGTTTTCTGAACTTAGCCTCGATAAAATTTCATATACATTTGCTGGCACAACACATCAAACTCTTTCGATAAATTTTCTCATATTTATGATTTTCACGTGGGCGAATTTTGACAAAATATTTTTCACACAATTTCACACACGCAGAGGTAAATATTAATTCTGAAATAATTCGACGTTGGCAAAACAAAATTTTTCAATAATTAATTTCATCAAAGGATTCTCGAAGCTCGGATCAGTCAACATTGCGCGTTAAATCCGTATATATAGATTTGTGAAAAAAAGGCAATATTTATTTTTATAATTTTCCGTTAATGTGTACTCGAGACTTTTCCCTCTGGGATGCTCTCAGTATCCGAAGTAATGATGGCGTACGAATTTGGCGTACGAATGATATTAAAAAATCCGTTCCTCATCCCATCCCTCCAGCACTTCAGTGCCAAAATTTCCATCGCTGTACAACATTTTCGTTTTTTAGTAAAAAAAAAAAAATGTCACCAACATTACGCGTTTTTAGACTTTTGATTAACGGTTAGAATCGGATCTTAACGGAGAATGGAGAGAAAAATCAAAGTTCGTGTGTAATTCAATTATATTCTATTTGGTATCGAACTAACCGCCAAAAAAATATTTATCCAAACTTCAACGGTTTTTTGGTTCGTGACTAAAAAATAAATGGGCAGAAAAAGTAATTCGATCGGATGGAGAAAGTTGCTGTAATAAACCAGTTAGGCTTTCTGCATCAAGACATTCGAGAGCCAGGAAATTCCGGTCTCGTGTACTCAAAACGATATATATATATATATATATAGATTTGGTCGTTGGAAAACTCGCTGTTTCATTCGATATGTCGAAGAGGGTCAGAAAAAGAGAGAGAGAGAAAATCTCACTTGACTTTCTTCTTCTCGTTTGTCGGTTTGATAAGGAATGATTTATTGAATACCCCCGAAAGGAGCACAACAGAGCTGTGCATTCTGAACACGTTTTCGTCTCAATAGCCCCCCGAGTGTACGTGTGGACGAAACTTTCCCATATCCCCGGGTACACCATGTGGAAGTCGACCTGGTAATAATCGAATTATCTAATTAAGCGTTTCTCTCTCTCTCTCTCTCTCTCTCTCTCTCTCTCTCTCTCTCTCTCTCTCTCTCTCTCTCTCTCTCTCTCTCTCCCTCTCTCTCTCTCTCTCTCTCTCTCGTATGTCGCAATGATTTATCGATTTATCAAGGATCCATGTAAGCAGCTGGGGGGATAAATTCGATTTATAATTGGAAAAGCTCAACGTGTGTGTGCAATGATTCTATATACATATACGATAAATTGAAAATTTATCGTATAAATTGAATATTTATCGATAAACTGAATATTTATCGATAAATTGAATATTTATCGATAAATTGAATATTTATCGATAAATTGAAAATTTATCGTATATCTGAAAAGAGCTGAAAAACCGTCAACCGCGTGTATGCATATATATATATATATGACTGCCTGAATAGGTGGACAGCCCTTTTTTCTTACTACGCTTCGTGAGAGCCCTCCTCTGACTCTGTCACTGAATATCTCTGCATACCTCGTGTGTCTCATATATATATATATATATATATATATATTTATACATATATAATTGGCAAACCCTCCGCCTTTTTTAACCACTGGAATGGACACACAAAACAAACTACCCGGGGGTAAAAAGAAAGCAACAAAATTTTTCTCCCCAAAATATCCGTTAAAATAATATGCGCACCTAAGAACACATATGTATGTGATTCTTTTTTCATAAAAATCTTTGTTTTCATTAAGTTTTTTTTTTTCGCTACAAAGAAATAAAAACAGCTGTAAAAAAAAAATATAAAACTTTTTAAGAGGAGTAACGTCATGATTTTTCCAACTCAGCGAGACATGGCTGCTAAACTTTATTTTTATTATTTATTTTTCATTATTTTTTCTAGTTTATCAATAATTTTCAATCGAATCTTTGACTTGGCAAAAATCTGTACACGCAGACCATAAAGATATGTAAGAGGCATTCAGATTTTTTTCTACGAGATTATCCTACATATTGCTCAGGAACGTCGGTTTGGAGATCACACAACGGAAAAGTCTCATCCCAGATAAATGTGTTATGCAGTCTGAGCTTTAAAAGAGCTTCCCGAGGATAATTCTCGAGGATAATTCCCCATCCTCCATTCCTCCTCTATGAGTAATAATCAAAGTGGAAAACGCGTTGATGCACACGTGACTTTTGTCTCTACAAAAACGAAACCTTCTTATTACATAACTATTTTATTAACTATTAACTATTGCGGATCCTCCTAAAAATTCAAAGATCTAAAAAACGATTTTTTTGGAGCAACTTTTTGGCTTTGCAATTTTTTTTTTTTCGTGCTATTATAATAAGGAGATGAGATGAATAATGGACCCTTTTGAGGTCACATAAACATCTATCAGTGCCACAAGATTTGTCAAGGGCTGCGTATATATAGAAGGGTATGTCGGTCGGGGTAAATTCAAGCGAGCGGACTCGCTTTTCTCACTTTCTCGTTTGGGTTGTGCACGTGAATGACACGTAATTCTCGGCAGGGTTCGACCCTAAATAGCGCCTATGAGGCCTGCTCACTCTCGGCCACCCTTTTTTTTTTTCTTCCTTACGAAATAAGCTCCAGTAGTGAATTTTTGCGGAAGAAAATGGGCGTGTATGTGTGCGAGTGTGGGCATGTGTCAAGGGAATCGCAAGGTCGAAACGACGTGTGTTTAGTGTGTCAAGAGAAAAACTCGCCCCCGTATACTTGAGATATTTGGTGGAGTTTTTGGGGTTTTTAGCCCAGACCGTTGCCCGGATAACAACGAATAGTGGTTCTACCACCATGGGAGTCTTTCCCATGGCTATAGAAACTTGTACATATATGCGATGTGTAGTAATAAACTTTGCCGCAATATTTTTACATTAAACGAAAATTGCCGAGATGATAAGATTTTCAAAATAAATCAGAGAATGAAAATAAGAACAATCTTACCAATATTTGTTTTTTTATTTTCCGTTTAAAAATGTAACAATCTCCAAATGGATAATCGATAAACGTAAAAGTATAAAAATTAATTTTTTCTCCACCATTGAAACTTGAGTTAAAATTCAAGATTAAACTTAACTCATTCACTTGATATACTCGTGAGAGAAAGTTGTCTGACGAACTTACTTTGTAATCGAGTAACCAACCCAAAAGCTAAATCGTAAACTTAAGTTTCTGAAGCTTCTTAAACTTAACACGAAATCGAGATAAAATTTAAATTTTAACTAACTGAGGAGTAATTATTTATTTTACTCAATTGCTTGGCTTGTTACGAGTGTATTTCTAATCGTTAATAAAAAAATTAACAAATTATTCATCTTAGGGTTAAACATTAACGAAAGTGGGCTAAATATAATTCTATGCGAGTATTGAATCGACCATATCCGTGCTGGGATTTACGAGTTTATCAAGGTCGTAACATTAATTTGCGAACCAATAACGGATATTTGCACATATTTCTCGGCAAGCTTGTGAAAATAATAAAACGCGGGGGGCAAATCTCCGGTGCGTGATTAGCCCGTATAAACTGGAGCTCAGAGTAGCGTGAGATCTTTCGTGAGAACGCGTCATTTGTATGCATGTAACACATCTCGGTATAATTGCAGATTTGCCAATAAATATACATATATATATATATATATATATATATGTATATATATATATATATATCACGTGTCAAGGAGGAAAGATAATAAATAAGTGAATAAATAACGCAAAAGAAAAGAGACCTCACTACTGTATAAAAATTTACTTTGCTTAACAACGTTTAGCCGTATAAAAATTTACGTTGCTCAACAACGTTTAGCCGTATAAAAATTTACGTTGCTTAACAACGTTTAGCCGTATAAAAATTTACGTTGCTTAACAACGTTTAGCCGTATAAAAATTTACTTTGCTCAACAACGTTTAGCCGTATAAAAATTTCCGTTGCTTAACAACGTTTAGTCGTATAAAAATTTACTTTGCTTAACAACGTTTAGCCGTATAAAAATTTACGTTGCTTAACAACGTTTAGCCGTATAAAAATTTACGTTGCTCAACAACGTTTAGCCGTATAAAAATTTACGTTGCTCAACAACGTTTAGCCGTATAAAAATTTACGTTGCTTAACAACGTTTAGCCGTATAAAAATTTACGTTGCTCAACAACGTTTAGCCGTATAAAAATTTACGTTGCTTAACAACGTTTAGCCGTATAAAAATTTACGTTGCTTAGCAACCTTTAGCCGTATAAAAATTTACGTTGCTTGACAACGTTTATCCGTATAAAAATTTACGTTGCTTAACAACGTTTAGCCGTATAAAAATTTCCGTTGCTTAACAACGTTTAGTCGTATAAAAATTTACTTTGCTTAACAACGTTTAGCCGTATAAAAATTTACGTTGCTCAACAACGTTTAGCCGTATAAAAATTTACGTTGCTTAACAACGCTTAGCCGTATAAAAAATTACGTTGCTTAACAACGTTTAGCCGTATAAAAATTTACTTTGCTTAACAACGTTTAGCCGTATAAAAATTTACGTTGCTTAACAACGTTTAGCCGTATAAAAATTTACGTTGCTTAACAACGTTTAGCCGTATAAAAATTTACGTTGCTCAACAACGTTTAGCCGTATAAAAATATGAGCTCGACAAATCTTTGATGAAATGTAAAGAAAAATATTAAGGTTAAACCGAGCTTGAGTAGATTTTTTCGATGTATCGAAAAATGGTCTCGGCGATGGGAGAAATGATTCAGAGATTTTTCCAATTATCCGTTCCGTGTAATTGGAAACGATTAATAAATGTCTGGACACATTACGTGATCAGAAAAATAAATATGGGGTCGTTCTCGATCGATATTATATTCTCCAGGTGCGACACTGACAACATATCATAAAACGAATTTTTTTCGTAAAATATTTCTTGTGTATATGAAATAATGAGGATTTTCTGTGGAAAACAATCTTCTGGTCAAAACAATACTTGGATAAGTTACTTCATTCTCACGTAATGTAATTTTTCAATTAACTGTTCTGGCTGCATAATGGCGGTTCAATTTCACATTGTATACTTCAATTGGCGCTTCTGTGGGTTCTGTGGATATATCGTGCAAATGAAGTACACGCAGAGAAAGAGAATCGCAGAAATTCACGAAGGATAGAATTGAGAACATTTACTCACTTGAGATACACAAAAGAGGGACGAAAATAAATAACTATGATGCTGGCAAACTGAGAGGTGGTGAGAGATGGAGAAAGTTAAATGAGGTGGGGGGGGGGGGGGGGGGGGGGGGAGAGAAACTAAAGACGTTGAAAGGTAGCGAGAGGGTCGAAGCCAGCGGGGCTCAAGTAAAAGGAATGGTAGCTTTGGTTATTAAAAGGGTTTCACACTTAACCAGAGACAAGTATTGCGAAGGAAAAGCTCTATATAGCTCTCCTTTCTCAACCCCCAAGCCCCAAATATGTCTTTGGCTAAAGAGACTCTGATGTATGTGTATGTGTACACACTTTGGTTGGTTGGCTGACTGGCTGGCTGCCTGCTGAGCAAAATCTACACATTCTCTGCTTCTCTGTGTATCTCTCTCCTTTAACGTACACACGTTCAGAGCTTTTGGGACAAAACGAACAAAACGAAAAAAAAAAACAAACTCTCATTTAGAGATTACATTTTGTTCAAATGGAAAGCCTATTCAATCGAAAATATTTGTTTTGCAAAATTTGCACAAAGCTCTTCAACAAGCTGACATTTTCAGAAATGAACATAAAATTATTTTCTGACAATTAACAGATAATATTTTTATCACAGAAATGAGGGAAAAAATTATGTTTATTTTTGTTGAATTTTTATCGAAAAATAATATCTCCATAAATAGAATAAGTTCGTTAGAAAAAGGAAGAATAAGTTGCCTTGAAAAAATTCGTCATTTTTGGAAAATTTCTTGCAAGATTTTTCCTTGTATGAAAAAACTATTAAACTGACCTTGCCAACTTTTTTCTTCCCTAAAAATATACTATAGTATATATAATTCATATACAATGTGTGTGTGTGTATGTATATGGAAAAAAAAAGTGTCTTGATAAATTTTTGATCAACATACTCGAGGCCAGGCCACAGCAAAATGTCCATTGGCAAATTTTTTCCATCCCCCTCGTCTGATTTATATGTTAGGGTTGAAAGTCTCGCATGGTCTCATCTGCCTCGTGTGTCCCTTATCGATAAAGTTTCTTCCACACTTTCTTGTTCGTTTGGTCTCATCCAGTGATGAGAGGGAAAAATAGGCGAGAGGTCGCAACCCCTCAACTCTTATGTATGCAAACTCGGGAATAATGGAATTCTCAAGAGTACGAGACTGACTATATACCCTTTTTGGTTATTTCTTTGATGCAACGATACGACGATACGATGCAATAACATTAAAATTCGGATAAAGAAAGCTGTAGAAAAATGGGGATGAGACTACATGTAGGTCGATGTAACGCCTGGGGACAGCACAGGAGCCGAGAGAAAATTAGAAAAAAAAAAAATTTCAACGATATGACTAAAAGGAAAACATCCCTTGGCAAATAGACGGTGGCAAAATTTTTCTTCCTTCATTTCCTTCACAATTTACAGGATTTCTCAAAGATTAATAAATAAATGTACGAGTGTCAAGTTATTTCATCGTTACAAACAAATCGTCGATGATGGACATTTTTTTCCCTCAAATGACGAGAGTGAAACGAGCTGAATAACCTATCGCGGTATTCAGTGACACCGAAGGTCCTCAAAATTTATCTCACGTCTCTCCATTCCCGCTTTTGCCCCGGAGTTATCTTGTTTTAAGGGGGGGGGGGGAGGGGGGGTCGGAAATTAGACCCCTTTGGAATTTCTCACGGCTGACTGATGAGATGCGAGAGAGGCACGCGTACAATCAACATTCCTACCCTTGTCTCACGAGAGGAAGGATGAGCAAGGGGGGAGGAGACATGTGGGTGTAAATCATTCGCATAACCCTACAATGGAAGGCTAAGTTATAAATCTCGTGCATGCCTATTACAACGAGCGTCAAATCACACAAAGCATAACAATAATGATAATTTGTTGTCAAACAATTTCTTGTTTGAGCAAAACTTTTCCACCCCAAAATCCTCCACAGTCCCATATGACAAAGTTACTCAATAATTTTGAAACTAAAATTACCGAAGGGTTTTCAACCCTTCAAACCACACGAGATAATATTGCTGAGATAATAATTCAAATTTCCATATTCTGTCAAAAATATAAATTCTCACCTCCGTTTATAATCGTAAAAATAGATAATTTAGGACTCAACGCTGCAAAATTCGAACTAGGCAAAGAAAAACAAACCCTGTTGGAAATTAAAAGCTATATTTTATCCTAATTTACATTCTTATTTTGTAGGTATAATTTTTTTTTTTTTGAGCGAAAGAAAAGAAAAGCCACTTGGAAGTTTTCCTACTGAATTTTACTAAGCAGAAAAGTTGCTCAGAATTTCGAGATGACGTGAGAGAACGAGGGGACTAATTAATTCCACTATGGACGGTTTTCCAAGCTCTTTTTTTTTACCCTTCACTTTTTTACCCTTCGCTTTATATCATTTCGAAAAAAAAAAAACATCTTCGACAAAACAAAATCTACCAAATACCCTTAAAGTTTATTCCCGTGTTGGCATTCCCCGGCGTTTCTATATACTGAAACGTAAATAAATATTACCACGTTAATTTTCAGTGATGAGCGGTGATTTTTTTTTTTTTCATCATTAACGACATTAAAACGTCAAAAATTAATTTAACAATTGAAACGTGTTTTCGAAGGTTTTACGAAAGCTCAGCGTTTTTTTAGATTTTTTATCGAGCCGTTTTTGTACCACGAAAACGTTTTGTAGCTCTAGTTGTTTTTGCTATGGAATGAATTTAAGGTTCAGGGTCGGTCGATGGTTGGATTAAGGTGGAATGACGTGTATATAGATTGGTACACATGGGAATACGATTGAGGAGCGTACAAGGGATGTTCGGAGAGTTTCAACACCTTGACAGGCAAATTTTGGTGGACGTGGATGGTGAGAGAGAGAGAAAAAGAAAGAGAGAGAGAGAGAGAGAGGTTGGTCAAGCATTTCGTGTATGCGTTCGTTAGATGAAACATCCATTAGCCTTTGTCAGAGCTAGTTTCGACGAGGCAAGAGGTGCACTATCCTCGCTAAAGTTAACGTCGCTCTTGGCTGGTCGATGAAAATACATCGTAAACGCTCTTCTCTCGCATGTGCAGGATTTCAGTTTAGCTCAAATTAATGTGTTGGCTGATCGTGTCTTTCTCTGTTCTCTACTCCCTACCATAGAGTCTCATCGAATATGTATAGGACATATCAGGCTAAATATGAAAGCTCTGACTCTTACCACGAAAACGTTTTTTTTTTTAGTATATTTTATGTGAAAAAAGAATACTCAACTGAAAACTGAATGACGATATATTGTTGTGTTGATGGTGGCTAAGTTTATATTTTATAGTTTAGGTAAAATTTTATAATCGACTCAATCAATTGTTGCTTTTACTATAAAATATTAATGATGCATATTATTATTTTTTTTCCACGATACATTTTTCGTTGAGTCACCAGCAACGATATTATTATGAGAATTTTACAAAAATTTCGTGTAACCGTGTACGTTTCGTGTAATCGTACGATGTACCAAAAAAATTCAGAACTGTTTCTTATCAATCGTTCTGAATTTTTTTGGTACATCGTACGATTAAAAAATAAAACAATATTTTTGTCCCAGTGACCCATCTCTAATGGTATCTCATATCTCCTGGAAATATCTTCTTGACGAAAAAAAAAAACTAAAAAAAATCCTGAGAGCTTTTACTATCATTAAAAGGGAAAAAGTTTTTAATTTCTTTTGGCTTTTCAAAGGGAGAGGATAGTTAAAAAGTTAATGAGCAAGAATCGAGACGACAAACGCCGGAATAATTCTCGCGAGTGTTTTTTTTTTTCGAGATTTCTTTGCAGATTTTTTAACGCTCACCATCTTGGTTAGATTTCATTTTGATTGAGTTACTAATTATACGATCCAACTTTTAACCCAGTTCATTAACCCCTGACGATGCCCGCTCCGATCTTTACCCGGATGTTCATTAAAGCCTATCGCGAAACGAATGTATTTCGCTCATATTTAACCAAAGAAATTTCACCCCTGGCCGCTTGAAAAACTTTGCCCGGAAGAATTAGCCTGAATGGTAATGATTATTTTTTTCTCTTCTTCATTTTGTAACTCAATGACGCTTACTTCACCCCTATCGAAGTAATTCCATTGACTATTAAATCTCGGATGTATCGCTAAGCTATATATATATATATATAATTATACCATCACGAGTATTTTCTCCAATTCTTCTTTTACTTCCTGCTTCGCAGAATCCGCCATCATACACGAATACGAAAGCTCCCCACAGATTGTACACAAAAAGGACCCCTTCGCGAACAGCACGTGATACGCCTCGGGTTATTCATATCAATTTTTCCTACTCGATCGACGAAAGTTAAAGCTTCAATTTGCTCTTTTGCCCCGAACAATTTGAAGAAAAATAATAAAACATCCGGGCTTATGGAGCAATATTTTTTCTTTCACCCAATGCCCTGAATTGCCCTGGATGGCCCTGAATGCCATTTAATGGTGGCAATATTAAAAAAATAATAATAATAATTTGCACCGGCATTATCTACAAGGGATGAAATCATTAAATTATAGCATATCACAAGGAAAATAAAATGAATCTTAATAAAATAATATCGATTGACAGTAATTCGATTGGGCTGAGCTTGTCCACCGCGCAGAGCTAATCCATCTACGTATAAATCAAGTGACGTCAAAGCAATTGAACTATGTGGACCATCGATACTCGGCTAATAATAAATTTTATGTGTTTCAAGTGATCGGTTAATTTACAATTACTCACAGATGAAAAAATAATCGATCCAATCGCTATCATATAAAATCCAATTGGAGAGATTGAGAAAATGGCGAACATACCCCCTAGTCTATCCCTTTTCGTTTCTGTACATCTATATTAAGTCCTTAAGGCAGTACGACTATGAGGATAAATTCAACTTGCCAATATGAAACTTTTATATGTTGTTGGTCCATAATCATCATTCTTGCAAAGTTTAAAAAATATCAGTCATTGCGTTTGTCAGATATTCACAGTGAATATAGCTCAAATTTCATGCTATATGAAATTGCTATATGAAAAATAAATGAAATTATTACATTGATGTGGAAAATTATTAAGACATTTTATAAACCGAGAAACTTGGAATTTTGTCTTTTAATATTTGACAGCAATATTGCTGCTGCATATTGTATTCGTGAAATCGAAATATGATTTTTTTTTCTGCCTGAAATATGTGTCAACTGAATAAGAAAAAAAATTAAATAGAAAAAATCTTTATGATTACAGACAGCAACTTTGTCCTGGGAAATGCGCAAGTCCCGACGATCTACCCGATCGTCTATTGCTCGGACGGTTTCTGCGAGCTCACGGGACATCCGCGAGCTCAAATAATGCAGAAAGGATGCGCCTGCAAATTCCTTTATGGACCGGAAACAACGGAAGAGGACAAAGCACTCATATCAAAAAGTCTCGAGAGTAAATCTGAGCTTAAGCTCGAGGTAGTCTTTTACAAAAAGGACGGTGAGTTTAATAACCAAATAATCAAATTGACACTCTTGTATAATAATCATAAAAAATATTTAAAATTCTTCGGTTTACTCAAAAAAAAAATCTTTCGTTTACTCGTTTTATTATTTTATTTGGCCCAATCACATGTTAGCTCAATGGAATTTTTTTAAGAATAACTCAATATTTCGCCACAACCGACAAATAATTTATAAACAATTAACAAACTCTTTAATATATAATGATATAAATGTGAGCGCGATGTATATGTTGTTTTCTCTCATTGAAAAACATTTTGGCCCAGATTACGTCGACAATCAGTAAGCTTCGATGAAATTCTCGTATATAGATATTTTTTAAATTCCTATTGGCGAAGTGTCAATATGAATAAAATTTTACTTGTGTCATTAGGGTCAACTTTATATTAATTAAAAAAAAATACTGACATTCCAAAAGGTTTCGTTACAAACTTAACGAAAATTATTTATCAAAGTGAAGATAAGCTTGGATTAAAAATGTTATCACCACAGAAGGATTTGAAAACGATGTCCCCACTTTATTAATCAATACAGTCGACGAGTTTATTATTTACTCTCCAGAATGAAATTCCGATCAATCCATCCAT
Source organism: Dyspetes luteomarginatus (assembly GCA_963669185.1). Classification (NCBI taxonomy): domain Eukaryota; kingdom Metazoa; phylum Arthropoda; class Insecta; order Hymenoptera; family Ichneumonidae; genus Dyspetes; species Dyspetes luteomarginatus. The sequence continues at coordinate 2,416,873 of OY769908.1, read as the reverse complement.
TCAAACGGACATTTTTTAAAAGTCGTTTCGGTTTATTTGTCCACTACCAATGTGTCGAGAATACAACGAGAGCCAATATGTTGGAAATCCACCACTGAAGTAGCAGTTTGTGCAAGTAAACTTCACCCCCATGCAAACACAATAATATTCTATGAGAGATGAGTATTCTGTAACACTGTAGTAATTCGAGCCCACACTCGCTCACAAATCGATTGAACCGGATTAATTTGTAACTATGTCATTGCTCCAATTGTCACTATTAAAACTACTTAGCTTTTTTTTTGGTCCCTTGAAAATTAATATAATTTCTGCTAGAAAATATCGATTGGAAACCCTGAAGAAAGTTTATTTGAGTGTTGATGATAAATTTCAGGGTCTTAATAAGGCTTAATAAGGTCTTGCCGTTGGTAATGTTCTTCGAAAAATTGTACATTTCTCAAATGAGCCAAATAGCCAATATTTATTTTATATTATTTAAATTAATGAAATTTCTTGGTCGATCGAAAATGGCCCGATCGAAAATGACCCGATCGAAAATGGCGAGGTCGTATATCTGCCTATAAAATAAAATGGAGATGTAACTATGGATGTCTAGGCGAAATATAACTGCACAAAGGACTCTTATTGTAGAAGGGCATTTTTTCTCTATACACCCCCCAGTAAGTAGGTTTAATGGCTGTATTCTTGTTTCGAGAAATCCATATTGCGGCGAAATCTCGTTATTATCAGACAGCGGATGTGGTTTGGTCGATCCCAAATTGATATAGCTACGAGAAGGAAAGACAAGGAGAGAAAAAAAAAGAGGGAGAGAGGGACTTGCTCTTGCTTGGCAAAAGCAGCAGAGAACTCACCCCCATTGCTCGAGACCCTCCCAAAGACTCAAGCTCGCTCCTTATGCTACGATGATTCCATTGAAATCACTGGCGCACTATAAGACGCTTCCATTTTCCACTCTGATGATGTAGTACCTACATTAAGCCCTCGTACAGCGTCCAAAATTCCAATAGATTTTTATTTCCTGCTGCTTCTTTTGTTTTTTTTCATCAATTTACTCGACTCTCGTAAGAATTTTTGCCAGAAAATTTTTCGCTCTCTTTCTCCCACAAAAAATATCATTCTTCTCGTTCGAGGATGGTGAAAAGAGAAAATTAGTTTTTACCAAAATGGTCTGAGACGCGAACTGATCTGATAAAAATATCGAAATATCGAAGAGCATTGAAAACGCTTATTAAAATTCATTCGAGAATTCAATCCATTTAAAATTCGGATCAATGAATTTTAGAGACTCAAAATCTTACATGACGATGAATATCTATTAAAAGTACAGGACATCAAGGTGCTTCCATTTTTCCACTCACAGTCCGACCATGCACCATAATATCGAGCCCTCTCACTATATTTTTTCTTCCTGGTTTTCATTCGCCTAAATTCGCCTCGATGGAATCTTTGCCCAAAAAAATTTGCTCCTTCAGCTGATTGCGATATAAAAAATGTCGATCCAAACATCACAATATTCTGACTGATTTTATATAATATGCGAACCTAGAAAATGACTTTTAATCAAAAGTGTTCCAACAATACATCTCCCAGCAAGACATGTGGTAAAAATATCGAAGAGCATTGTAAAGACTTACATGCCGCGGTATTCAAAACCCAGTATCAGTCCCATCGCTATAAATGTTAAACGAACATACATTGAAATCGCCCAACATCCTCAATGAATGTGCGGACACGATTCGAAATTAAAAAAAAGAAAAAAATGTTGCATCTCATTTTTTTTTCCACTTTATCCGGCAGTTGATTGGAAGAAAAAAAAAAACGGTCCCACGGTGCCAGACTCGTTCAATCTGGACGGAAATTTCGTGCTTTTGGAATTGGCAAAAATTCATGAAAATGGAAAAAAAAAAGAGAATTGTGAAATAACACCAAGACCGAGAAATCTCGACAGTTTTCCTAAACAACTGACAATTGAGTTTTATTTTCCCCCATTCTCTGCAATTGTTTTTTGTTTTTTTTTTTTTTTTTTTTCATACCGTTGATGTGCTCGCTTGTTCTACATATCTATTTATAAGTGTGAAAATGTAAAATTCGCATGTGTGCGAGCATACAAAAGCCTGCTAAAAATATATCTTCGTCGAGAGAAAAAATGTAAGCAATAATATGTAAGCAAGAAATATATATATGAAACAGGAAGAGATTTTTATTGACTGTATGATTTCAGAATCTTCATTCAACTGCCTGCTCGATATCGTGCCGATAAAAAATGAGAAAGGCGACGTCGTGCTGTTCCTGGCATCGCATAAGGACATAACGTACACGAAGAATCTTCAGCACTGTGAGTCAGATGATGGTGGTGAGTGCACGCTTCGCTTCTTTCTCCCTCTCTCTCTCTCTCTCTCTCTCTCTCTCTCTCTCTCTCCCCCCCCCCCTCTCTCTCTCTACTATCTCATTGCTCTCGCCATTATTATCCTTGCTATTTCCCCCATCTAGCTTTATCGACACTCGGTTTATTAGAAATATATACCTCGTAGAAAATCCCCCTCCCTCCCTTGCTCTCGCTCTCTCTCTCTCTCTCTCACTTTCGCATTCTTCCTCGCTTTCGTCACAAACTTTCATCTGAGCGGGAATAAAATGACGAATCATTATTTTCCCGAGCAGCAAAGCCAACAAATATCCAGCCAGCAAAAGTAGAATAAATTCGCAGTGTGCAATTAGAAAATTCGACGATTGAGCTTTCAAACGATGTATGAAAAAATAATGATGAGTAAATATATTGAGATAAATTGGAATAACTTTTTTCGAAAAACTTATTATTATTTATTTATCTGTGGAACAATTATTAATTAGAATTTTTCTTGATCGAAATCGATTTGCAAATATGTGATAAAAATAAATAAAAAATTAAGACTTTGATCATGAACCAATGTCAACGAATAAAGAACGAAAAGCAGAATGTTTTCTTTTTGTCTTTTAGATGCCAACGGAGATCTTGATCCTGAAGCACCACCAGCGAATTATGGCAGAAGAAGAAGTCGCGCCGTCCTCTATACACTTTCGGGCCATTACAAACAGGACCGCAAGCACAAAATTAACATTAACAAGGTGAGAATAATTTAAGTTTTATTTAACGTTCCGTGTCAATTCGATTATAAACGATCGATCATGATCAATATTTAAGATTCTTTGATTAATTAAATGAATCTCCAGCAAGTCTTAAAAAAATTATATTGCAACATTATTTTTCATGTTAAAAAATTCAACACTAATTTAGCCTTATGAAATTATGAATTTAATTAAATAAATAATATTTTTAAATCATTTTTCATATTATACATATATGTTTCTTTCGAGAAAGGAAAGAGGGACGAGGGATGAGATAATAAATCAACTGGGGGTAGAAAATTGAATGTATAGGTATATAGCGAGGATATATTTGCGTTAGAGAAATTCAGTCTTTCTAAACCCGGTTTGGGACTGGGTGACAATATATAGAACAGATTTATATGAAAATTGATGCAACTAGAGAATGTGGAAGCAGGGGGAGCGTGGTGAACATGACGAGAGTCAAGCTATCCAGAGCTTTCTCTCTCTCTCTCTCTCTCGCTCTCTCTCGCTCTCTCTCTCTCTCTCTCTCTCTCTCTCTCTCTCACACACACACACACACACACACACACACACACACACACACAAACACACAAATGTATCAACAACGTCATTCGTGCCCGCTGGCTTAATCTGACAAACTAATAATTGATTTTGAAAGTCGAACAAACCATGTGCAGAGAGATGACGTTGCATCCCTCTATTCTGCGGCAAAGAAGCGCCATAAAGCGAGAGAGCGAAAGATTTATAAATTAAGTCTCAACTTGTCGCTACGTACATTCCGCCTGACAATCGATAAAAATTCTCGTCAATGTTTGTCAAAGCGATAATTTCATAAAACTAAAATTGTACGTTTGACTGGAACGTCCTCTATTTTATATGAAAATTCATGATATATAAATATATATGTTGATGCAACGATCACATAATTAATGTAGCATTGATGAAGAGCACATTAACGTGAAGCGAATGTAATTGAGAGGAAATAAATTTCGTATCAGTGATTTTGTACGTAAATAAATTACACAGAACGATAATTTTTTATACACATAGCTCAGATATATAGGTGAAATATTAATCGAATTTTAATTAGCTTAAAAAAAAAAAAAGAAAGTTTTTACACAATCGAATTTAACGAGTGAAAAATTGATATGTTCAGAAGATGTAAATTTATTTGTTCATTAGCCACTTCTTCATTCCACTGAAGCACCATTGCCAGAGTACAAGACATCAGCAGCGGAGAGATCACAATTTATATTGAGTCATTATGGTGGTTTCAAGTCATGCTGGGACTGGTTAATATTAATTGCCACATTCTATGTGGCTGTCGTTGTACCTTACAATGCTAGCTTTATAAGCACTGACAGACCAACGATGGTCAGCGACGTGGTCGTCGAAGCTCTATTTATTTTCGGTAAGTCATTCAACGCTTTTTCCCCATTAATATATATATATATATATATATATATATATATATCGTTGGTTATATATAATTAGTATACAATTGATAAAATTCTATAAATTATCAACTCTTAAAAGCTAAACTTTTTGGAAATTAGTCAAGTATACATATTTACATAACTTTATGAAAATGATCGTTGTGGAAAACGGTTTTGTATAACTTTATCTCCAGCAGATTCCCCAATCGTCTAATTACGTTATCGTTTGTTCGAAAATAATTATTACAAATTCAACTAATTTTTTAAAATAATATTTTTATTGCCAATATTTATATATTGAATTTTTATTCACTAAGAGAAACTAGAGATTGTTTTGCTAAATTTTACGAAAAATCTTGCTTACTATCTTTAGCAATAAAAATTTATAACACATAAGTATGTAAAGTTTTGGTCGATTTTTTTTCAAACATTCTGTATTGAAGACACGAGTGTCGATATGCAAAAAAATTAATTAATCTCGAGAAGTTTCCAACGGACACTGGCAACTTTTCAAAATTTATACAACGTCCAAATCCTATTCTAATGATTGAGATAATAATAACAATAATCAATTGCAAAAAAAAAATAAAGAATGTCCATTGAAAAGTAAGACAGGCCTTTTGTGACAGGGATCGAAAGCTTTTCAGGAAAACATGTAGATTCGGTCTAGCAGAGAGATAGGGAGAGAAAGGGATGAGAAGAAACAAAAAGCTTGGACAATACAATCAAGTTCATAGCGTACCGAGTGATACGTCAATTTTCTCTCTCTCTCTCTCTCTCTCTCTCTCTCTCTCTCTATATATATATATATATATATATATATATATATATATGTATATTTTGTTTCGCCCTATATGGTTCGAGGCGATCGTTTGAAAAGCTTCCAATCAGTTAAAAGGTCCATAGAAACAGTGTGCTTTCTATTAACCCATGGAATACACACTGGTCCAAATTCGTACCATTTTATGTTTTCGTGTGTACTTTTACGAAGTCGATCAGGGTGGTCCTGTACTCACCGTGAAAAAAAACGATTTTTTTTTTTATCACAATCATACATAGGACCAGTTGAGTAAAGAGAAGAAACCATCGATGTGTTTATGTATGTACATTCGCGAATTCATCGTTAAATTTATCGCTAATTTGGGATCGATGTGAAACGAGTTTAAAACGAGAAGGTGGATTTAACTCGTTAAACTATAAAAAGCAATTTTTATTTTGACTAAATTTTTGACTTTTCGTGGGAAAATGTAAATTAAAAGATTTCCAAACCCAAACTGAATTGAGTGTGCTCGATGATGTTTGCAGCAGTTTAATCGAGGAAATTATAATTCATAGGGAGATAAAAATTATACATTGTGGAAGATTTGAATGAAGAACTAGATGAAAAGTGGGAGAGGCATGAGACGAGGAAACATGTTTGGTACAAATACACGCAATTAATTTAATCGATTGGCTCTCTCATCGCGATTCAAGATCCTCGTCACAACGACAGACGAAGCTGCGACGCCAATACATGTACATATATGAACATGTATTGGCTTCCTGGCTATATATATATATATATTCTCCTTGTATTTCAATATTGGCCACTAGCTAATCTAATACTCACATGGCAAATATACATTTACAAAATATATAAATTGAAGTAAAAAATTCAACGTTTTATCCGGCTGACTCGGAAAAAAAATGACAAAAAAATTTAATCAACGATTTTCTTCGAGCTCTTAATCAATTTTTATATTGATTTCTACCTGTATAAATTTTCTCGACTCTCATTTTCTCATATTCCGATATATTTAAGTAATAAAATTAAAAAATCTAAATTTTCTTCATCGATCTCTTGTAAAAAAATTCCATGAGCCTGCTGTGGTAGACCACAAAAATACTGCGAGGTATCCTTACATCGAGCTGTGCAAAGGCCCGTAACGAAATAACGAGGTCCGAAGTACCGCTCGAAATTTTTAAAATATTATTTACAATATGCATAGTCGATCATAGCAATATTGCCCCAGCTCGTCAATCATAAATGACACACACCACGTGTGGGTTACGATGAAATTTAATTATGGAAACGAATTGATTGATTGCAGCGCTCTCTCTCTCTCTCTCTCTCTCTCTCATTGAAATTTTCCAAACCCAAACAAATTCCATCAAGCTACCGGACCTTTTTTTACTCGGAACATTTTTCCATTCACCCTCGCAAAGTGATCGCCTTGACGAACAATTTTCACAATTTCGAGGTACACGATCGCGAGAATTCGTAAACTCGGGCAAATATTTTATCTGACGTTTGGGAATTTTTCAGGGAACATTTACTATGCGATATGTACGTTTCGACGACTTTTCCAATTGTCATAAATTTTACATATGTATCTTGTAAAATCTTGTATACGATAGTACGTATATGCCGAGTGCTATCATCGTCCATTTACACGTACAACCGGCATAACTTTCTCGTGATACTCGTGGTGGTATGAATATAACATAAAAATCTCGTATGATATCGCCAGCTGCGGCCACCCTCCCTTATGCCTTTAAACAATGTGTGCATGGCCATATATATAATATAATATTATATATATATATATATATATATAATATAATATATATATATATATATATATATATATATACATGCGCATGTCTATAATATATGTGGAAAAAAGATGCTCATGTACACATACAACGAGATAAAAAAAAACAATTTGGCCCCTGGCAGAAAAACCTTTGACCTAGGCATTAACGCTACTGCGGATAAAGAATTTCAATTGTTTTATACGAAGGAAATGAAAATAGAATGATCGATATGATTAACGAGTATATGATGCTTATGTGAGGAGATACTTTATGTGAGGATCGAGCAATTTTTAGTCACGTGTTTTTCGTACAAGATATTAATAGAATAAAAAGACGATAATTAAGGGAGGTGGCAATGTTCGAATAGCATTTCAATCTAATGGGGAAATAATTTTGTTCGTGATATTTTGATGATTCTATTGATAAGGAGAGTACAATACTCCATATATTCACCGTGAATTATAAACAATTTCGATTATTCACACAATCTTAAATAATATTTTGACGTGATAAAAATGATTTTACGAGCCTGAGGGACGAATTTTTACACTTTTTTCATTCGTTGAAAAAAATTAACACGAGAATAAATGATATTATTTTATATTTTATTGTTTCAACTACTTCATTATTCCATGGATTTTTATCTTTTTTCTCTTTTGCAGATATAATCCTCAACTTTAGAACGACTTATGTAAGCCGAAAGGGCAAACTCGTTATCAATGGTAAGAGCATAGCTATCAACTACCTTAAGAGCTGGTTCTTGGTGGATTTACTTGCCGCTTTGCCTTTCGATCTCCTCTACGCCTCGGACGTTTATAGTGGTGAGGTCAGTAATTTCACCGTACTGCGCTATATATATATATATATACTACCCATGCTCCTAATCCATAATTATTCAGTAGTCGGGAAGAAAAAAAATTACGATTGAAAAAAAAATCTCCCAAATCAATAAATACGTGAATCTTGTACGAGCTGAGAATATATTTATCCTCGATCTTTATGAAAATTATCAACTGTCAAATTTAAAATTCACTCATAAATTTTTTCCCAATGAATAGAAAAATGTTTTTTGGGGTAAAAAAAAATTCTGTATAAGGGTAAAAATCTCCCAAATCAATAAATACGTGAATCTCGTACGAGCTGAGAATATATTTATCCCCGATCTTTATGAAAATTATCAACTGTCAAATTTAAAATTCACTCATAAATTTTTTCCCAATAAATAGAAAAATGTCTTTTGGGGTGAAAAAAAATTCTGTATAAGGGAGGGAGAAGAAAAGATGTAAGGCAATGTGTGAATAGGAGTTGGTTTGCTAGTGGCAATTTTTTCAAGCACCTAATATCATATAATATACGACACATATGACGATGACTGAATATGTACCTATATGGAGGGCGCGAGTGTCGCGATACCAAGATGAGAGAGACGTGCCGTTTTCCGGTTTGGCATAAATCCATATATAGCGGATAGATAGATATAGAACCGAGTTAAGTAGATATGGACCCTATGGACCAAGCTGTGGAAGCTCGCTCGAGTCTTATATATATATATATATATATATATATAACACGAGAGAGGGACTAATTATTCCTATTGTCGAGGCACAGAAATTGCTGTCGGAGCCTCTTGAAAAATTTCATAGACAGTAAAAATCCCCACAATTTATCGTCTAGTTTTTCATAATTTTTTGCATAAATTGACACGATGGGTGAAAAATTGGCGTAAATTTATCCTAAATGGTCCTTCGAAGCTTATTTTTTTCCTTAATGGTAAAAATCCAAGTATAATTTTATTAGGAATCTGGCCACAGTCATATTCATCTGGTGAAACTGACGAGATTACTGAGACTCGCGAGGTTACTTCAAAAAATGGACAGATATTCGCAATACAGCGCCATGATACTGACCCTGTTGATGTTATCGTTTACTCTCGTGGCTCACTGGCTCGCCTGCATATGGTACGTCATTGCCGAAAAGGAGAGAGTTCGCAATGACAAAGATTGGGATCTCGGTGAGTTTTGGTACACCCAAAGGTGGCCAATAATAATTATAACAACAATATTAGAGTCTATTATTATTATTCGGTGATGCTTGAAAGAAAAGCAAAAAAAAGGTCAGAGTTCGAAATAATTAGAGTTATCTAAAGAAAGAACTCATATCAATGTATAAGTCTTTCTCGTGTACCAAAGTACTCGTAAATTTTATATTAACTTTTCCGAAGAACTTTTGGAATCCCTTTTTCAAATATAAAAGTTATGCGCATAATATATATATATATGTCCATATGAGCTACAAAGAGGGCGGATATACGAGAATAAATCTCTTTATAAAAAATATACAGGCAATTGTACCTCGAATGTGGAATATATGACTGTTTTGGGAATCCTTAAGGTGATAGCCAAGGGAAATTGTTTTTCGTGCAAGCACACGAGGAATACTCGAACTATTTATAGTTTTCCCCTCGTATTCAACAGATTAATGATGTATAATTTATACGATATTCGCCATAAAATAAATTTTTCTAATAAAAATTATCAAATTATTTATTAATTTGCCAAATTGGCTGAGGGGGATGAAAAAAAATTAGGACGAGAGTCTGGCTCGAGCTACGAGGATAACAACGAACCCACGCTAATTGAAGAATATTTATCACGATTTTTATGCAAAAGGGAACGAAATAATTGACTCGTTCTGCCGATGTTAATTCTCTCAATGATTATTCACCGATTAAACTCAATTATAATTAGCAGCGATTATAATTCAATCATTTTGGAATTGAGGCAAAAATAATTATACGATAAATATGAAAATAATAATTTGTGACAGGCTGGATTCATACACTTGCTGATCGATTGAAAATTCCCGTACAAAATGTAACGCACACCGAGAGCTACACCACCGCGTTATATTTCACGTGCAGTAGCTTAACGTCCGTTGGATTTGGCAATGTATCGGCAAACACGACATCCGAAAAAATATTCTCCATATGCACGATGCTCATTGGTGGTAAGTACCAATAGCGATAATTTTTTGTCAAATTTAAACAAAAGTATAATTATTTATATATATTATATTTATTATTTATATATATTATATTTATTATTTATATATATTATATTTATATATATATATATATATAAATTTAAGCGTAATAATTAAAAAAAAAAAAAAATTAACCGGGTAAATTTAAAATTGTAAATTACAGCTCTGATGCACGCTGTCGTTTTTGGTAATGTGACTGCAATTATTCAGAGAATGTATTCACGTAGATCACTTTATCAAACGAAATGGCGAGATCTCAAAGATTTTTTGGCACTTCATCAAATACCCGACAAATTGAAGCAACGAATGCAGGACTATTTTCAGACAACTTGGTCGTTGAATCATGGCATCGACATACACGAGGTACGACAGGCATGTACATTTATCGTAAAAGTTCAAATCTTTTTGTCTCAGCCTCTCTTGAAGTCGCCAATATTAAAACGGGAAGATTGAGAGACAGAGAGAGAGGGAGAGAGTGAGTGCGAGAGTCTTGAAAATAGTTAGAAAAATGTGTCCAGCTATATGCGGAATATCGTGAGCTCTTTTTTATATCTAAATCATTTCTACTTAATAATAATAATAATAAACTGTTGTTTTTTTTTTTATTTTCTTCACAATAATAATATTCATAATTATTTTGCCATAAATATTCTTTTTTTAAATCTCAATTCGACACAAATCCCATTAGAGATAATATGAACACCTCACTCTCATCGATATTTTATTTCTCACGTTAATAATATATTTGCACAAAATTATAGACTTGTGTGTGGAAAAAGTTTTTTTTTTAAATATTTTTCCAATTTTTCATCGACAATTAAATAAACAAATTCCATATGTCCATTTTAGACACTCAAAGAGTTTCCAGAGGAACTGAGGGGTGACGTATCGATGCATCTGCATCGTGAAATTTTGAGCCTGCCTATATTCGAGGCATCCTCCCAGGGCTGCCTCAAACTTCTTTCTCTCCATATTCGCAGTAATTTTTGCGCTCCAGAGGAATATTTGATACGAAAGGGGGATGCTCTCTCGTACATTTATTATCTTTGCAATGGCTCGATGGAAGTCGAACAAAATAATATGGTTGTTGCTATATTGGGTAAGTTTTTCGAGATGATAAAAAATTATTTATCCTTTTTTTTTTTTCAATTTGTTTTAATTTTTTTTTTAAGGGAAAGGCGATTTGGTTGGCTGTGACATAACGGTGCATTTGCAACATGGAACAAACGGCGGAGGTACAGGTGGAGGAGGTGCAGGCTCGACAGACGTTGTCGTTAAATCGAGCTGCGATGTTAAAGCCCTGACTTATTGCTATTTAAAATGCATAAACATGCAGGGTCTCGTGGATGTTTTACGTTTGTATCCGGAGTATCAGCAGCAATTTGCTCAAGACATAATCCACGATCTGACGTATAATCTTCGTGAGGGTTACGAAGCCGAGGTTAATTTAATTATTATAAATAAATTAACGAGACTCACTCTGCCAGGAGTGAAGAAAAAAAATTGTAAAAAATAATTATTACCATTTTATGCCACGTTTAATTATACATTATGATCCATTATGATCCAGAAAGTGACGAAGGTTTTTTTTTTCTTTTTTTCCATTCGAGAAAGGTGAAAAATAAATTATCAATTTTATCAAGATGAATATTTTTATTGTTTTCAACGCAGCAAGAATCTGACATGAATGGAATTCAATCATTGACCTTGCCATCGATAAGCGAGGATGATGAAAATGTCCCGGAGGAGGGAGAAACTTCGCCACTATCACCAGCTAACAGGTCACCTCTGCACACTGTGCAGCCTGGCAGTCCTAGACACGCGAAATTTAGGTTTGACTCAATTTATCGTTTTTTTCTTTCTTTCATAATTAGCCTCAGTAATTATTGGCCAAAACTGGACAATTGTTTTTAAATTCTGTGAATTAAAAAAATATATATATATATATATTTTTTTTACTTATCCATACAGGGATGATTCTCGAGAGGGGCGAAGAGCTGGAAGGAGCGTTCTGATGAGAGGCAGAACTGCTCAAGTCATAACTCAAGAATCTGTCGATGATCATGCCCAAGCCATTTGTGCAGAAAGACTCGAGCCTCAAATTTCTATGATACATCCGGATATTGCGACTCTCAGTTACGAGGTAACGTATTTATTTTCTAAAAGATTTTTATTTATATAAATTTTTTTTGATCGAATTCTCCTATTTTATTTTACTTCTTAATTTTTTTTCTCGCTCAACAAGACTCATACGTAGGTCTGTGTGAATGGTCAAGAGTCTTGACAATGGTAACAAATTTCAAGCTTCTTTTTCATTCAAATTTTTATCTCTAAAATAATTATAGAAGATTTAAAAAAAATCCTCCAGCTTTCCGTTAATAAAATTTATCTTATTGCAAGTTACGAAATTTCCAGCATATCAAATTTAATTCAAATTAATATCGTTTGGTTCGATTAAAATAACATTGAGGAACAAAAAAAAATTCAAAGGAAAAAAAAATGTTTCAAACGAGTTTTTTTAAGAATAATTCAAGATTAAAAGTGCCTTTCGATAGGATAAATTTAATGTGTAACTAGCTGCTGCCCGTCAACCTAAAAATATTTTAGCCCCGTAGGGATTGAATTTCAAAAAGGAATGTACTCCCGAAATTTCGTGTTTCTAGATGTTGAGGCTGGGCGATGATAAATCAGTCACAGTCAGGACATATTATTTAATATATATATATATATAAAGATTAAGAATTTTTGTTTTTCACACAGATGAGAAGCGCCATTCAAGCGTTACAAATTCTCGTCCGTACGCCACAGAGCAATCCGAATTTGCCTACACCAGCCGGTCATGGAAGCCGAACGGCACTCGCGAGATGTTCGTCCCATCCACCGGATGCTTTATGCTGGAATCCACCAGACAGACCAGAGAGATCAGACAGGCTAACAGTTGTAGCGACTCAAACGGATTGGCCAGTTGATCTTTTTGAGGTCTGGGTACGATCTAATCCTCATCACGTTCTCAAAATTCTCGGTATGGATCGAGAAATTCTTCACATACCTCAACCACCCTCGCCAACGCCATCCCCGTCTTCCCCACCTCCCCCACCATACGAGCCACTCTCATCAATAGCGGGCTCACCGCCCCAATCACCTCACCAAACTCATCAACAAGACACTCCAGGTAATTCGTCTAATTTTCCTTCATATTTTTATCTCATTTTATTTATTTAAAAAGCGATGAAAAAAATCACGAAAATTTACCTCGGGAATTTATTAAAAAAATTTGTCCAAATGAATTGAAATAAAAGACAAAATTTACCGAAGGACAAATTTTTTTTTTTTCTCTTTTATGTTATGGTCGATTGAAAAATTATATTTCTTAATCAGGAATAACGAGTTTTGCGATGTGCAACAGTCGCGAGGAAAATGTAATGCCCCGAGGAATTGTTGCACCCTCGTCATGCTGGGATCCTGAGAGTGATCTACCCCACAGTTTTAGCGCGGGTGATGCTGACGAGTCGTCATCCTGGTATCAGGCCTTCCACGGACTCGAGTATCTTCCCAAATCTCGATCCTTTAAATTCGATCAATGCGACAGCTGAGCGAGTAATGATTCAACCAAGCAAAGACAGCTAAACCAAACATGGAATTATCCGTTTTAAAAACGTTATTTCCTAAATTCCATCGAGATAAACGCGATATTCTTATTCGACGATCGTTAAAAAAAAAAACACAAAATTTCTCGATGAAATAATCATTATTATTATTGTCATTAGAATGTTGAGGGAAGAAAAAAAAATGCGCCAAGCGCTGATTTTTTTTAAACCCAATGAGATTAATCAGTGGAATTTCAAGGGCCTACTCCTCCAAGTACAATATCATCCATTTCGTCATTAAAATTTCAAATATTAATCTGCACGAGAATCTCGAGCTCATTTAAATTCCACGATAATAAATAATAATATTTTCATAAACAATTTATGCCTTTTATCAAATTAATCGTTAAATATTATTTACAAAAGAAGCCACTGCCACCATTGACGAGAGCTTAAATTTTATCCCTACTTTGGACATATGGATCGAGCCCTCGGAAAGCATTAAAAATGTCACAAAATCAACCACGCGCGAAAAATAAATAATAAATTTTACGAGATTCATTGAATTTGAATAGAGTAAATTTTTCGATAATCACCGTTTTTTCTTTGTTTGTTTTTTTATGTGATAATTTTCGAGCTTACAACCAATGAGAACCTTCAGACTTGAATTTGAATTTTTACTTTTCTTTGTTAAATGTAAAAGGAACATTTGTTAATTAATAAAATTGACAAAAGTTGAGGATATCGTTAAATAATAACGATATGAAGAAATCATATCATGTATAATATCACAATGCGTGAATTCCATTCGAATTCCAATGGGAAAAAAAATATAGCTACTATATATAACGATATTTACGTGATTGAAAAATTTCTCACTAATATCATCGATGAAATAATGTAAATTCATCCAATCTGAAATTGGGAGAAAAGGATTCAGTCTCAATGGATCATATAAATATCACTCGGAAAGTATTTTCGTTATAAATTAACACTTGTCACATTCCACATGTGAAATGCTGTGATCAGTTAGATATATCTTGAGATATATATTATAAGTCAAATATATCTATTGGATAAGAAAATGAAGGATATAATAATTCGTTATACGATCCCACGACTCGTAATTTTTCTCTCTCCATCTTCCGTTTCTATAAATTTACCGCATCTGATGCTGTAACTTTTAATGATGTACGTCTAGTGAAATTAAGGCCCATTGAAACATAATGAAGAGGAAGAGAATGTTAAAATAAACGTCAAAACGTCCAGCTTGACATTGTTGGATGAGAAAAAAAAAAAAAAAAAAAATTTTAAACTACCACACAGAAAAATCCACAGGAAACTCTGTTGATTTTTGTTTTGTTTTAGTTACTGACTCGAATAAAATATTTAGCTAAAAACCCGCCCACTATATATGTACCACGAGAAATATGTAAATTAGACAATTTTTTTTTGCCAATGACGCGATTACACTTATCACATTATGTTTAATAGGCTCATAGATTATAATTGAATCGTGTATATTGTATGGAAAAGGAAATGAAGAAAAATGACATATATATATATATATATATATATATATATATATATATATATATATATATATATATATATATATATATATATATATATATATATATATATATATATAGATATATATATATACATTGGGCATTCCAGACCAATTCGACAAGATCTGAGAGTGCACTTTTTTTTTTTTGTTTTTATACCGTTGCCTGACACTACATAAACTACTACGCTACATTTTTCATATCAAAAGCAAAATTTTGCATAATAAGTAGTACCCAAATGATTTTTTCGAGACTGTTTGGGTTGATGAGAAAACTTTTCCCATTGACATCTATGATATTAGCATTTTATTTAAAATAAATATAAAAATCAAAGAAAATAGAAGCGACTTGAAACGAAAAAAAAAATGGCAAATTTTTTAATTCAAACAAATTATTAGAGTTAGTAAAATGATATAAAAAATAATAAATCAAATGAGAAGAGAGAATAAGAGTGAAATACGAGTGGTCGAGTTGGTTCATATATTATATATATATATATATATATATATATTGTATATTGTAGATGAAATTGGTTGTTTGTAAATAATTAGGAGGAAGAAAAAAGTAATAATAAAAATGTGTGATAAGGCACGGCTTGAGCCATGCACAGTATTTGTTCAAGTTCCAAATTATTGCGAATGTTGGTAAAATCTGATACACTCTGTATAAAAAAATTAAAAAAATATAAATAAATAAAAAATCCTTACCGATCAGGGGCATCGGTGAATATTCCATCTATTAACGTACCGGTCATATTTCCTCTTTTTCATCTCAATCATGATCATGAAAGACCGTTTTATAAATATTTCATATATTTTCTTATACTATTTCTATATGCTCTCGAAATTATTTCAAAGCTCATTATATAAATCACCGACGACTATAAGCTATATTATACTCTCCACGAATCCTACTATACTTTTTACACTAATCATCAAAATATGTAGAGATATATGTACATAGGCCAGATTGAAGCTTCCGAAAATAAAGGATCAATGTCAATATGCACAAAGTTGAGAATTTTTTTTTTTTCTTTTCAAGTTCCACAAATTCTTTTCCTCAGAATATTATTGTCCAGGCATATGTCGTATGGAATTCGTTTAATTTCCGTGAGAATTTCTTATGCTTTGAAAACTGTGAGATTGTTAAATATTGTATATATATATATTCCATCTCTATGTATACAAGATTCTATACGTGTCAAGAAAAAAAAATTTCAAACGCTGAGTTCAACTATTTATAGTGAATTTGGTGAATTTTCAAAGTGCTGCTGTATCATCGGAGTCGCCTCCAAAAAAAATATTCTTAAAAAGAAAACATTCTTATCTCTCATATTGTTTCCTCAATTAGGCATTTGCTCTGAATTTTCAGATAAAAATCACTACAATCGATTTCTTATCAGCTGTTTTTGTAGGAAGTTATGAGTTAGCCTTCTCGGTTTTATAATCGTTTTACGTGGCTGCGTGCTTTGAAACGACGTCACTAGCGAGATGCCCAATGGGTCGTCGTTATTTTCATCGAACGTCTCTCACACACAGTTTGCCACTGCAGCCGCGGAGCTCAGAGTGGCACAGACTGCACAGAGTTGTTCAGTGTGCGTGGGACGTTTAAAGGAAGAACATTGAGAGATAGACAGAGACCGAGAGAAAAAAAAAGCTAAACAGACCTGACAGCGTCACTCGTTAACATATACACACTCGACACGTTTGTGAATTTTTAGTCAATCTAAATAACTAATAGGAACGATTCAACGTGTCAAAAGTATGTAAATAAATTCAATTGTGCTTTTATTATAATTTAAGTGAGTTGTAAGAGAGACTAAAATGAGACGTTTGACATTCCTTTGCAATGAAATTTATACAGAAATTAAATTCCGCCCATTCCCATTAAATCCGTTACTATGACTAATCAGCACACTGGTTTTTCCGTGTCAAAAGTACGATAAAAATTCTATACGCTTATTCATTTTTAAGTGACATTTATTTTTGCCTAACATTAGCCAAACATATTACATGTTTTTATGCAATAAGCACCGTATACGCTGCAATTATTGTTCGGTACAAATCTTGTTGCTACAATTTGGGGCCAATCTTGAATCATCGGCAGCTTATCTAAGCGTGATAAGACTCTTCCTATCTGAGAGCTGATTCAGTCTCTCTTACAAATAAGTTTATTCCTTAGGAAAAATAATATTTTAATTTCTACGCTCTGTGCTAAGTGCTAAGTGATTATTAGACTTTTTAATCAATTATGTTTGGAAGAGTCACTTATCTATTTTAACGAAAAATATAATTGTTTAAACAAAATAATAATAATTATTGAAAAACAAAAGTATTTAATTTTTTAGATTTTCATTTGACATTGAGGAGAAAAACCAGTCGATGTCAAGCAAACTAACGAAGATACATCTTCGTTGAGCATGCAACCCATCATCACTATTTTCTCTATTTTTATAATTTTCCTTTGATTTTAGTAAACAGCAAAGAATTCGATATAATAGTTAAAAAATGTTTTTTTTTTTCCAACAAAGTGAAATTATCCCATGGTATTTTGTTTGAGATTGCAAAAGTTAAAATAAAACATACGAGAGCACGAGAGACAGTTGCATTTTTCTATGACAAACTCATCTCCGATGAGAATAATCAACTTTGGCCAAAAAAAATCATTATTACCATGAAAAAAATTGTCGAAAAGAACATTGAGGTTATGTTTGGGTTGCACCTTGCACAAATCCTTTAAAAAAAATATGTGAAACGGCAGTAAGCTTTTCATTTCGATTGGTCGCCATTCTCACAATATGGCGCAACTACGAGCGCGCGTATTTGAAAAATGATATTTTTCAAATTATTATTATTATTTTTCGAATTAAAAATTAAATCAAATTTAAAAAATTTCCATTACAGATTTTTTTTCAAAGATAATCATCATGTCGCTGTATCCGTCACTGGAGGACATGAAAGTCGATCATATGATAAAGGTAAGTCTACAAGGTCTACGACCTTCCTTTGACCTACGTGTATGAATAAATAATCAACAACTATAGAAT
Source organism: Dyspetes luteomarginatus (assembly GCA_963669185.1). Classification (NCBI taxonomy): domain Eukaryota; kingdom Metazoa; phylum Arthropoda; class Insecta; order Hymenoptera; family Ichneumonidae; genus Dyspetes; species Dyspetes luteomarginatus. The sequence continues at coordinate 2,398,509 of OY769908.1, read as the reverse complement.
GAATCGATACGGTCTTGTAACTCGAGCCTTTTTCCATAGGCTCAACATCAAATGGAAGCGCAGTATTCACCGAGAGCACCTGCATTTCCAACTTCAGAGCCTTCCGCTCCATCTCTCTCGCCCCCTGGTGGCTATCCATCGGCCATTACAGCCCAGCTATATCCATTTTTGGGAAATTACATGGGACTCGAGCTGAGTGAGGAGGCAATTGCCAATAATATGCCGGAATACGCTATGGTTGCTCGTGAAGCGGTGAGTTGAAATGTTATAATTTTTTTGTTTTAAACGATCGAGTTTTGAAACTTGACTTAACTAGAGTTAATTGTTCTATCCACAGATGACCGTAGCTACTCCTGCTGCTAATGCTGGCCCATTGCCAGGAATGATAGCTCCTCTTTCAGGAGATTCACTCGGTCTACAAAGAGCCCAAGTCACTAATGGCATCAGAGAAGTACGTTTAAAATCCTTCTCCATCGAATATTATTTATAAATTTATAAAATTTTATGGAATAAGTTTGACAATTATTTCAATGAATTTCATATCCAATTTCATATCGAGTCTCGTGGCTGAATAAAAGATCGTTGAGGAATTAATACATTTTGAAAAAATGAAAAAGATTATACTGACAGGGAATATCAATTTTTAGCTAACACTCTGCAAGGACAAAGATGGAAAAATTGGCTTGCGAGTTCACTCAGTCAACAGCGGAGTATTTGTTTGTCTCGTAAGTCCTAATTCACCAGCATCCATTGCTGGACTTCGTTTTGGTGATCAAATTCTCGAGATAAACGGGATTACTGTGGCGGGCTACAGCATGGATCAAGTACACAAGATACTTCGCAATGCACCAGTCAACGGAATCAAAGTTGTCGTTCGCGATAGGTAAATTATTAGTATTATCAATAATCATGATAATAGTACTCACAAGTATCAACTTTTATTCTTAACTTTTACTACACCTTGATTTATTATCATTCTTGTGACAACTATTGAATAATAATACTCACAAGAATCAAGGTAACAATACTCAAAATAATGAAAATAAATCAAGGCGGTAGTAACGATAAATAAAAGTTGAAATAAAAATCGAATTAAGACTTGGAAAAAAACGGAAAATTAAGTCTCGAATAAATCAATCAATAAAGGCTCAAACACAGCATTGAAAAAACATGAGACATTGAATTTAAATTATTTACAGACCCCTCGAGCGTACAGTGACAATGCACAAAGACAGTTCGGGAAGCATTGGTTTTCATTTCAAGAATGGCAAAATAATGGCCCTGGTTAAGGACTCTTCGGCAGCGCGAAATGGACTTTTGACCGATCATCAGATACTCGAAGTTAACGGAAAGGTCAGTGAAAGTTGTGGAAAGTTAATAAAACACAGGGAAAAAAAAAACCCACCACAATATGGAAAACTAACTCAGATGAAACTTTTTGTTTTTTTTTTTTTTTAGAACGTGGTAGGCATGAAGGACAAGGATACAGCTGATGAAATAGCTCGAGGTACCGGAATAATTACCGTTACCGTCATACCGTCATATATATACGATCACATGATAAAAAAGTAAGCAAAATCTCGTGAGGAAAAAAAAACATCGTCAACAGGCCAAAATGACTCGCAGCCAAAATTCTTACTATGCGTATTTTCATTTATTTTTCGTTTCAGAATGGCTGGAAGCCTCCTGAAGACTGGAATGGATCATTCCGTGCCAAATAACTGGGAATAAATCACGATAATCATCGGCCAAAATAAATTCTATCCGTAAAAAATTAACTCTTTACAATCCCTTGCCAAAATAAAATGTACAAGCGATGGTGCCATTGGAATTTTGGGGAAACAACACTCGTGAGAGAGAGAAAAAAAAAGGATACTTTGATAAAAATATTGACCTTGAGCACAATCCTTTAGATTATCTTAAAAATGGTATGTTGCATTTATGAAATCGAAAATATTCAATAAATCATTTAACCTTTTCGATTAAAAAGACGCACATGTCAGCACCAAGTTACGTTTATGCAGAAGAAACAAACAAAAAGAACAAAAACATATTCTCAAAATGGATATTATGAGGTAGCTTTTGCATTAATTTACGTAGACGTAGATTTATAAATCGTGAACCTTCCAATATACGATAATATTTTATTAACAAAATATTTTGTTAATCTTCGTGATGCCAGGTATAGCCTATGGAATAGTTTTTCCTTGGTAAAAATTAATAGTAGAAGAAGAAGAAAAAAATCACGACGGAATTATGTACTTTGATAACTCTCGTGAAAGATTATATTATCTGTTGAATCGTATCGTGCCACACCATTATTAGAAACAAAAAATACTATTCACAGTTATATTCGGAATAATGGAATCTCGTATATATGTATATCAGAGAAATGTATGATTATAGGATATAGTTGTGTACGATATATTTACTATAAAAGCAAAAGAATTCTCACAAATATTTGCGAAACAAATTATTTTTTAGCTTATCATATGAAAATAAAGGACTCACCGATTTCTGGAATATGTGAACTATGCTTCCATCCCTCTGTCCACCTTGAGATGATTTCAAATTCAGCGCACAAAAATCACACACACACACACACACACACACTGCTGAAAATCAAACCTGACACAATGGACTTTTTTTTTGCTCGAGAGACCTTGAGCACGTTTTACTCTTTTCCATTAACATTTTTTTAACTTTGAAGAAAAAGAAAAGTGAATATCAATTTTTCCCGTTTATTCATAATTGAAGACATGAAAAATTACGCGTGTGATTTGTTAAAATTGAATTCCGAAAAAAAAAAAAAAAAAACCCAAGACCCTGAAGAAAACAATGCGCGCGCACACTCGGAGTGACGCGGAGATTTACTCGGCCTTGCCAAATCGAGATAATATCGCGAATTTATTTATTATATATACAATTCATCATGTTAAATAATTATATTACGTTATCAGAGTCAATTTTTTCTGTTAAACGAACCACGAAATCTCTGGCGGGAGCAACATTCTGTCCAAACTCGCGCATCTTCCCGCTGCGGTGGCCGAGTGACGCAACTGTAGCGCATCGAACGATATTTCAAATTGGCTACCACTTGTTGAAAACACAAACGGAGAATTTTACGACTGAAGAATCTTGCCCGATATACCGCAATTACGAGCCGATTTCACCCGGAATTATTCGATAAATCAATTTTCCACGTGATTTAGATAAGAAAAACGTACAATTCGCGATTTCCAAAAAAAAAAACGAGTGAGCATTCGATTTGCTCTTTGACCGTGACAAACGACAACCCGAATATTTAATCCAAAAGAAAACATGATACGTATCATTGCGCGTTGAAATTTTTATCACAAAATCTTCAGTACAGTTTGCTAATCATTTTTATCATATTTACCCACTCGATTACACTTTTTTTAAACGGATATTTGAAGATTTCACTTGCCCACGCACAGCTCGTCGCAAAGGTGCCCACGTAGACTGGCGTAACTGACGTAATTACACTGGCCGCCACCGAGAAGATGGTGGCGCTCCAAGCAAATTTTAAAAATTAAGAGAAACAGAGAGGAGATTAGAAAAGTGGAAAATAATTTTTCCCGCTTGTTCATGATTGAAGACTCCCGAAATTACGCGAGTGATATATTAAAAATTACATTCCAAATATTAAAAAAAAAACGCGAGAACCGTGAAGAAAATAATGCGCGCGCACACTCCGCGTGACGCGGTAGATTTACCTTGCAAAATTGAGACATTATCGGGAATTTATGTTGTCGAAACCACAAGCGAAAATTTTTACGAGTGATGAATCCCCCAATTTACCGCATTGACCAGCCGATTTCTCCACTAATAATTCATTAAATTAATTTTTCACGTGATGTAGATAACAATAACGTACAATTTGCGATTCCCGGAAAGAAATTAACGCGTGAGCATTCGATTTGCTCTTTGACCATGACAAACGACAGACTGAATATTTATTCGTAAATAAAACATGATACATATCATTGCGCGTTCAACTTGTTATCACAAAATCTTCAGTAAAGTTTTCTAATCATTTTTATCATATTTACGCACTCGATTACACTTTTTTGAAATGGATATTTGAAGATTTTACTTGCCTACGCGCAGCTCGTAGCAAAGGTGCTCCCATAGATTGCCGTAAACGAGATAGTTACACTGGTCGCCACCGAGAGGATGGTGGCGCTCCGAGCAAGTTTGAAAAATCAAGCGTTACACACGCCCGAGAAAAGAGGAGTATCGATATTCGGACGGCGAAACTTTGTTGTCGTTGCGTCGTAAACAATAAGAGTGGTTAAAAGAAAAGTCGTGAATGTTCATAATATATTTCGTTGTATAAATTCTTCGGTCCAGCGCCGATTGTAAGATATAATTCGACGTAAATATTTCCCATAAAGCGGATGATAAATATTCGAGTGTTCTCACAGTTTTCTCTTTTGAAAAACCAAGTGCGTGGGTGTGATTTGTGCAACAATTCGTTTTTTCGCTGATCATTCCTGGACATTGGACGGGCGGAAATTTATCAACAACGAATCTTTATTGTTCCAGCAGCGGCAGAAAAGCTCCAGAAAGTAGTAAGCGATATTTTAAAATTCCTTCTTGTAGCATTTAAAAAGAACGAAACACATTGCTGATTGCTGTTTGTAATTTTATCGAAAAAAATGTACATTTCCTGAGAATAGGAAATTCATTTTTCCCCTATTTCTTGTGAGATAACGAAATATATATATATATACCGGGACGCGTTATTTGAACGAAAACACGAGTCTCGCATCTCATCTCTCCCGCATTCTCGTTTTCCTGCAAGATGGCCGTCACTTTCCGCGCACGTCGCACAGTGACGGTTAATGGTCACTTGACGCTATTTTCAATTTTTACTTTGTGACTGTCAAATGACGCGCAATGTGCAATTATGCTCCCAAATTTGTTTACCCAAATCGACGATAATTTCCAGATAGACATTTATGTTATTTGCAAAAGTATGATAATTTTGTTATCTCGTTATTTTTTCAAAATTATTCTTATCGAATCGATAATTTTTCCTTTTGGCCGTCACTTGACCGTCTGATGACCGTTTTTTGACCGGTTTCATCACTAATCGCAACATTCAAGTTTGAGGTTAGGAAACCGACAGCCGGCATTTGTATATCTTGCCGCTAATATAATTTTACGCCAAATATATACTCGAATTGTGAATGAAAATAGTAATCAGTGTCAATAAATAGTGTCACAACGTCAAAATAGTCAAAGAAGAGTGCACATGCGACAAAAATTCCTTTATAATCTCGTCGGAAAGTGCCAATTAGGTTAGGACAAAAACAACATGACGGAGATTTCTCATTCAGGCTGTAAAATGTTGCTCGGCCGACGAATGTTCATGGCGATGGCGTCAAGCATACTCGTTCAATTTATCTTTATGAGCTGTGTTATTCTCATGACAAATCTGAGTATAGCTCATCCCCTCTCCTGGCTACAGGACACATGGTCAATAATCACTTGTTTTCGCATGTGGTGTTATTTCATCGTACTCGCAGCCGTTATTCTTCTCCAGGGTGTGATATGCAGCAAAAATTATCTCACAGCTCCACCCTATGTGAAAAGTCGTTTTGACGGATTTTGCGCGATGTTTACACCTCACAATTTCATTGTCGGCGGTCTCCATGTTGCCATAGGCATTGTTTTGGTCTGGTTACATTTGTCCTTGGAAGGTGGCGAGTATAGTTCGTTGACTACTAGCTGTAAAACCACTGGTGGCTATTGCCTCGTTGAAGAGCACTATTTTTTACTTCTCGGTGGTCTCTGGACAGGAATTTATCACTTTGCGACAACAAATTTCCTTGGTCATCGATATCTCCAATTTCCCATCGTACCACAATCAAAATTTGTTCAAGTAAGACGCGAGATAGGTGCAATGCTACCTTCTGCAATGATCAGTGCAGTTTGGCCAGCTATGTATCTGCTTGGACTTTATTACTTTTTGGGAACGTATTTTCGTGGAATGGTGGCTTCCACATTGTTCCTTGGGCTCGAGGGAGAGCCTCTTGATGGAATATCGAGATTGTTCAATCTCTCTCTGATTTTTCATGCTTGGCTTTACGCGACTGTTTTCGTTCTCACGATGAACACGATGCATCTCCTCTTTCAAGCTTTTCTCACCGAATGGACACCCTTTGAACTCAGCGAGAAACGCCTCTTTGAGAATGAATCTCAAAACGTAACTCTTCCCGAGGCTCTGGCAATGGACAAAATACCAATAATCCAACATCTTGGTTATCTCGATCTCGTAACCCTTGCACAAAAGGATAAATCGCGAAGAGGACTTTTATTTTCACTCAGTCAACCTGGGGGTCATCCTTACAACTGGAACTGTGTGGTAGAAAAATCTCTCGCTCTTCTGAAAAAAATTTCAGCTGAAATCAACGATATTTGCTCGGCAAAGCAAGAAACTATTCAGACATCCACGATTGCTAAAACTACGGCAGAAGTTTTGGACAAAACTTATGCCTATCATATGAGAAATTTGGTCGTGACGCAGACAACAATGGAAAACGAAAATTTGACAATCAAACCCGATACGACAAATGAACAATGTATCGTTGGATACTTGAGAAGCAAGAAGGACAATTTTGTCAGTTGTCTGCTTGCTAAACCGTTGATATTTTTTTTTTTTGGAAACCAGAGCGATAACAAAATTCGTCATGCACTGACGAATGTTCAAACTGTCGTTTGGGCAGCTGACGCAATTTCATTGCTGGCTATCGCCTCGTTGAAAGAGGATCCTTATGGGATTGTTCAAAAAGATTTATCAACGATTATTGAAGCTCTACTCTCGCTAAAACAGTCGTTGGATAAATTACAAAAGACGAATCTACTCATGAGAAAACCACAAAACGATGATAGAACGATCAGAATTTTATTGACGTCACTCCGAATGGCCATAAAAAGAAGCATCTACAGAATCGTCTCGATCTTCAAGGATTACATCGAGGATCTTGCGCTCGAGCCAATAGTCAGAGATCAATTGCAGAGTTTCCTCGTTTACAGGGAATAATTAAATTTGGATAATTCAAGTGTGCTGAAATTTTGTATTTTTTTTTTGCTTCATTTTATTTATGGACAGAAAGATAGTGTGTGTGTGTTGTTGATCAATCGCAAAGGAAAGACGATCTAGAATGTTTTTGAAAAAAAAAAAAAAAAAAAAATGCTTCCTCAAACTCAAAAGCATTTGAGCAACAAGAATCACCGAATAATTTATAAAAATGTATTTTTCTACTTACTGAATGACTAATGTAAGATATAGCATCTTTGATGAATTCTCATGTACTTTTTTTTCCCTCATTTTTCTTACAAAATAACATCAAGTCGTCCTGTGAGTCAAATAACTTGTATTTTTATGTACAAAAAGGAAAATACATCAAATTTGTACAGTAAATTAATATTACATTTTTTTCAGATGTTGAACTACGCTTAAATTATAAAAAAGTTTTTCCCTCAATGTGCACCAATTGCTCGACTGTACTTTTTCTATCTCTGAGAGATATTTCCACAATTGTTTTTTCTGAGCTATCACGCTACCGTGAACTTTGAGAAATACCGACAAATACGCCTGTGACAATTCAAAATCTTTTCTGCTCTCCATCATGTATCTTATCATTTTCATAAATTGCATTGCCAATAGGGGAAAATATTTTTCATCCATTGATAACGATTGAATTTCAAAATCTATGGAGCTTGGACCCAACGATTTGAGTCTCTCAATTGCTTCGGTAAAATCTATATTTTCAATGGAATTTTGCAAATATTTGCCAAACGGCGTGAGATTTTGAAAATCAGGATGAACGAGCAATCTGCTTGTTTCGTTTGTATTTTCAATTTGCGAAAGATCAAACTGAATATCAAGAGCGGGAATTGTCGGAAGAAAGAATGGAGCAGCTTCTGATGCTTTTGGAGCTTCTTTTGGTTTGTTTCGCTTCTTGACAACGTCGATATTGAGCAAATTTTGCCAGCGTGAATTTGCGAGAGATGACATTGTGATGAGATCGGCATCGAGCTGATGGGGTGAAATGTAATCGGCTTCCTTTTCCTCCTCGTTCTCCTCGATGACCTTTAGATCGTCCATACAAGATACCAGGTCGATTTCCATTATTGAGCCCGGAAGCCCCACCATCGGAATTGGTGCATCGGATCTCACGACTTTCAGAGAAACGTGAGCGTAAAGCGTTCGATTTGACCAGAGATAAATTCCCAAATTGCAGACGTGCGAGGTAGCGAGAAATTCTCCCGTTGGCGAAAAATGCAACGATGTGCAAGCCTCGGAAACCTAAAAAAATTTTTCAGATTATAAAATTGTTTTGACGAAAAATATTTTTCAACTGTACATTAACTTTACAATATGAATAAAATGATGACTACAATTTTTTTTCAAAAGTTCCAAAAGATAAACAAGTTTTATATCTCAGGATGTGCTTGAATAAAAAGTCTCCTTTGCCAAATGCTTTATTTGATAAATCTAAAATAATTCACAGTTCTTTTGTCGAACGATGCTAAAAAGACTACGAAATTTCTACGAGCTGGAAAAAAAATGTCTGAATTGACAAAAAAATTACTCCTATTTGACTTTCGTAACAGTGTTTTCGCCAAATTTACCATAAAGACATCGATAAGCTGACCCGAAGGAATGTCCCAAGTTCTGATTGCGCAGTCCATCGATGCGGTTACGAGCCATCTGGCATCAGGACTGAAAGTCGCGTCGGTCAAGTGTCCTCTGTGACCTTGAAAGTGTCTAACGATAATTCTCGTGTCAAGATCGACAAGGACAAGAGTAAAATCTTCCAGTGCAAAAACAACGAGTGAACTGTCTCTGTGGCTTCTGAGCCATTTTACTGGTTCATCGAGCACAAGTTTTCCCTTGGGTTTGCCATTTTTTTCAGGCTTGAATGGCCAAAAATTCACAAGAGCATCCTGTCCGGCCGAAACGACAATTTGATTAAGAGAATCAACAGTTAATCCTCTTATCGGTCCTTTGTGTCCTCCCTTCTCGCCCCCGTAAGTCGCTCTGTGAATTCCCGATTGTATATTAAATCTCTCAATATTTCCCGTATTGTAGCCAATAACAACGAAATTTCCGCACTGCGTGATACACAAACTCGTCGCAGTTGCATTTCGATTACCCCGAAAACGTTCTGGAAGTAATTTGTGCTCGCCCATTTTGAGTTTGTCATATGACCAGGTGGTCACGACTCCGAGTCCCAAATGTGCCGCTGCAATATTATCCCATTCTTTTTCCCTAGTTTTTTCGGCGGCTAGTTCAACAATCGGTGGCATTATCAATGGATCATCAACGAGTCTGCCTTTTTTCTTGGAAGCTTTCCTATTGAACGAAGCTCTGCCCAAACTTTTGTTAAAAGTTTCCGTTATCGTTGAGAATATCCTGAGCGAAGAATCTCCACCAGCGCTCAATATATTATTCCCATCTGTCCCATAAAATCTCACAAAATTCGGTGGTTCCGAGTGTCCCTCGCGTATTCTCAATAATCTGGCGCCACCATCGGCCAAATCAAATATCCACAATTTGAGTGTATTGTCAGGTGAAGAAGTTACGATTAAAGGTTCATTTGGCAAACATTTCATTCCCGTAACAGTACCATGATGTGCCAACAATAATTGACTCTCAATTTTTCTCTCCTCGAGATTCCAAAAAACTACATGACCCGACATAGTTCCTGTGGCCATTATTGGATTACCGTCGCTTCTGAAAGTTATAGAAGTAATCAAGCCCCAATCTTGAACAAGTTCAAAAATTGTCTCATCAACTTTAAGATTATGCAATTTTATTATTCCATTCGCAAGTCCTATTGCAATAACATCAATAGCTGGTGCTTGTTCCAAAGCTGTTACAGAACAATTCCAGCCAGCAAAAGTGTAAATCATTTTTGTTGTTTTTACATTCCAAAGCTGCAAGCTGCCTTGCTCACTTCCAAAAAGAATCTTGTTCATGTAAGTATTGGGATGAAGTACGACGGTTATTTTGAATATTTCATTCGAAAAGTTTAATTCCAATATAACTTGCTCCGTTTTTATATCCCATATTTTGACTGTACTTGTCTCGTCAATCGAAATCAAATGTCCGCCAAAAGGTAACAAAAGATTAACAGGACTTTGGTGACCTGTGTAAGTGTGCTTGAGTTCGGTTCCTCGGCGCCACGCATAAATATTATTCTCGCTCGCTGTATAAATGTGAAATGTATCGGCGGATAGACAAGTTATGTCACCAGGATGAGCACCGGAGACACTTAAAAGCGTAAAGTGAGAACAACCATAAGTATGAAATGATCTTCCGACGCATGTTACTATTAAATTTTCCTTTCGCCTCTGTATGTATCTTGTCACGAGGGGTATGTGATTACTGACATAACCAAGAGCACGATTTCTCGTAAATATTTTACTCTGTGCCATTGTTGAAAATAAATTATTTCGATGATTCGTTGATTTGTCCAGGGACACGAAAAAGTTTACACTTTACTTTGCTTATTGAGCTCAATAATTGTTTTTGAAATAAATGTTAAAATCCACGTGTTAAAAACCATTGCTTATTATGCACGGAGCACGAGCTGAGAATGCCAACTGAGGGCGCTCGGGTTTTCTGCACGCGGTACAAGATCAACAGTCCCACAAAGAGAGACCAGTATCGAAGACTAGTGTCTGTAGCACTATACACACACTATAGTCCATCAGTGGTCCATAGACTGGCTCCTGGGGGCTATTGGGACTTAAAAGTACCAAAAAAAGCCCCAAACGAATGGAATATTCGCCGGCATGATATGTTATCCACTTCGGCCATCTTACTCTATAAGATAGCGCTCTGTAATTATCCCCTTGAACTTTTCCACTAACTCCCAGTATTTCTTCAATAAAAAAATTATTGCCAAAAAAAGTTTGTCAATAAGACAGTAGACATGCTTGATCCCCTTAAATTAACATTTTTATCAACAATTCGACGTTTCAAGACTTTGGGACCAATGCATTTTTGCCTCACGAGCATCTTTAGCTCAGTAAGGAAGACGACCGTCGCTTTTTGGGCTTTCTGTGCAGTTACAAAAAGTAAAAAAAAAAACAAAACAAAACGAGGAAGTTAAAAAGAAGAAACATTTACATAATGCTTTTTCACTCGTTTCCATTGTTGGGCGATGCTTATTTTGCATCTGAATCTTCCTATCCTCAAAGGGGAAAAGCTCTGTCGTCTATTAAAACTCATGAGAAAGCATGGTGCAAATTGTCATTTGGGATCAAATCTTTGATGTATTTCATTTATCATAAATTGTTTATTTCTCTGTAACGTAAATATTAATTTCTGTGGCGGCTTTTTGTTATATAAAACAATACACTGTTTGATAAATGAAGAATGAATATAATAAATCGTAAAAAAAAAAATGCATTAAACCTCTGTCTCATATTAATTCCTTGACTCAATAACTTAAATGTAAACGAAACAAAAAACTTTCACTTTCCAAACTTCATTTGTCAATAATGTGTTATAAAATCGACGTTGTAATCGATAATTTGTTTTATGTCTCACGCGTCATCATATGTTTGTTTCTCTTCTCAATTACGCGGCAAACTGTACGAAAGTGATTTTGGCTGGATGTCGTAGCAAACAAATTCTTTGACTATAGTTATACATATGAATTCGATTTCAAATATTCGTAAACTTTTCAGAGACCGGCCATTCCATCGCACTCGCGTTTTAGGGATTGCTTCTAAATTTATTCGATCGATCTGCGCTGCGATCCATAACAATTGGGAACGCTCGATCGACTTAAATTCTCATCGGTATTATGTATTAAAGTAGATATTTTAGGGCGGTAGATAGATATTAAAATTCCTTTACGAAATATCAGGCCATTGCGAGTAAAACTGCCTCTTATGAATGGTTTTTTTTTTTCTTTTCTTTTTTAGAATCTTGCTTGTTAGTACACGGAATCTTGGCCATTTTTTTCACTCCATATTTACATACATATATAAGGTGTATATATGTATATATATTTTTTTTTCATTATTATAAATGGTTGAGCCTATTCGTTTTTTTTTCTTCATAGCTTTTTGAGTCACTCAATGTTCCGACATCTTTAATACTTTTTATGTTTTAAAATATATCCTACGACAAGTATGTTAATTTTTTTTTTCATTTAACGTGTATCGCGATTCGAGGCGATCATATTTATAACTTTTCTATGACTTCTTAAATGTATATTTTTTTTTTTTGTTCTTTTCATCGTTTTATTTACAGATTGTATGTAACTAATTTACTTCATCGCAGTTGTTTTCTCTTTCTCAACTCCTTTTTACCGCTTCAAGGAACAAATGCATTTTATTCTGTTATGCTTTCTTTCTTTTTCTTCGTTTTTTTTTTCGTTTTTCTTGCCGCCATAGTGTAAACGTTACAACACGTACAATTTCATCACTGTGGATTCATTCCATCAACAAAGATTCATTATAATGATCAATAATCCTGATTGAAAAACAAGTTAAACTTTATAAAAATACTACTAACGGTGACGCATATAGTAACGTTTTGATACAATTCCAAGTACATAATCGTAAATTTGTAATAACGAGGCCTTTTCGGAATATATTAATAACTCTAATCCATAATTCAACTACGCGAAAAATTCTAGTCAGCGTTTTACTTCACATGATATCTTTACGTCACATGATGAATAATTGCATTGAATTGCAATTATTCAATTCAATGATCTTCATTTTTTCGTGTCAATTTTTTGCCTCTAACACACGAATTTTAATCGACCTGTATCGAGATAATAAAACGATATTTTTTTTTCCACATTATACATCAACAGGACTGACTCTCGTTCTATTTTTCTTTAATTGGCAATATTTCAATGCCCTGTTTTAGCAATCATAAATATCCAATGATAATATGAAATTTGTGTATCCTCATTCTCGACTCCATAGCACTGGACTGTGTTGAATTATCGTTTAATGATTTTTTTTTTTTTTACGTTGGAAGCTTTGGTAGATTCGCCATAATGATAAAAAAATTAAAAACTTGGCAAGTTCAAGACGTCGTTATTACTATTTAATATGGTTGTACGAGGCTTCGAAGATCGAATACGCTCTATATAAACGATCACCTATAAACGCCAGTGTAGAGAATTCTTGCATTTCGTCGTAAATTGAATGAATTTTTCGCATTTATGCGCAGCTCTCACACTTTATTATAATTATTATTTTTTTTTCCCCTTTTAATTCATCATCATCATCATAATATCAATTATATTTTTCCTTTTTCTTCTTTTTATATTACAATATAACTACAGTCTCGAATTCATTCTTCATTCGTACACAAATATACTCATATATACTCACAACTTAGTATTTTTTTCATTATTATAATTGTATCACCGAAGCGAAAATGTTAGTAAGTTCTTTTTTTTTTTTTTTTAATTCTAATTGAAGCCAGTTTTCTTTTGTTTGATACAATCTTAACTTTGTAATACGTGATTCTCCATATATTCAATAATGTTAAGTAAGGAAAAATTATAAACGAGTCTAAATACTGTTACGTGAATGGGGGTAATGATGAAAAAACAAAAAAAAAAAAAAAAAACGTTTTGTAGGTATGGGAAAATCACGCTGAGATACTCCTCGTAATTTCGATCTCGATGCATCCGTTTATGATACGATAGGTTTTTTTTCTATGTTTTTTTGCTTGTTTTTAATATATTTTTTTAACATACTAGTTTGGAATAATTCTCTGAGTAATATACTATCATGTTTTGTGTAGTAGTTGTAACGTCATTCTTCTTTATGTATAAAGTTTCGCATACAATTCAAATCTGTTCTCATTAACTCTAAAGCTTTTATGCCACAAAATATATAGATATATATACACGAACATATATATTTATAATGGATAAGGTATAATGGAATGATAATTTGGATAAAGTCGAGAGCAGTGCTATCGATACTCAAATGATCCAAATATATGAAACATAAGATAGGCTTGACCACAATCAACCAAGCAGGAATGAGAAAAAAAACACAATCGTATTTTAAATAAATTAAATATTTCTTTCTATTACTTGGTACAGACTCACCTGTATGAGAGTGTTGTGAAAAACAAATGAAATACGATAGGCCTTAAATCATCGGCAATTATTTTGCTTTTTTGACCAAAAAAAAATAAAAAAAAAAATGAAAAAAATGAAACAAAAAAAAACGATATAGAATTAGCGTAAGCAGGGCCAGGCGAAATTTGCTTTAGCTTAATTTAACGGAAGGCAAAACATTTGTTTGAAAAGTCCCTTGCGAGGATTCTCATCCTCAATGTCATCATAGTCATTGTCATCGGAATTATAAACAGTCGTATTGTTGTTTCCAGTGTCGTGTGTTACGTCTGTGATGCTGAGAGAACGCGATTCGACTGTTGTGCCGCGATAATGAAACGGCAATGGTGGTGGTGGTGGTGGTGGACGATAATCATTGTAATTATTGTCGTTCTCATTATCCTCCGTATAACTTGTCACAGTGATAATGTTATTTTCATGACTATGGCCGTTTGAGCTAAAATTGTGAAATGGATCGAAACGTAACATTGCAAGTTTGTCCTGTAACTCGTATATGTAACACTGCTGTCTTCGTTGATATTCTTCTTGTCGTTGCTGTTGCACGAGAAAGTCCGGCTGCTGGTCTTGTCACACGCAGTCCTCCAGGGACATTAGCAGAGGATTTACATACTCGAAACCCTCAAATTCAGTTTGATCGATTTTGTCAATGACTCTTCTGCAAATTAGAAAAACATTTTCTTACTTTTTTAATTGAAAAAAAAAAGGAAATAAAACAACAAAATAATAACAATATTATGATTATTGTATTTTGGAAAAAGGAATGAAAAATTATGTTGATTAGAACCGAGAGCGATAAGTGCGCGGTCGGTGTGTGGTTCTGGCGGTCACCAAAGTGGACGTGGACAGTGCTTGATGCGGTTTTCCGCTTAGCCGTACGCTGGCTGGCGCATCGAATCGTTGAGCGGGGGAGGTAATCTTCCCAGAGTTTGGTGATTCTTTGTAGGAACACCACAAACCACAACTCTGCCGAAGGAACCGACTGTACCGACACAGGTTTTCCGTAGTTTCCCTGTGCTCATGGCGAATGCCATGGGTACGGTGTGGCAGCTAAGTCGGACGCGCCGGAAGTTAGGTAAGCTTAGCAAAGGGTAGGAAGTGAGAGGAGGGGAATGGGAAGGGTGCGTAAAAACCCGCAGGGTATACGTTGGAACACAATAAAAAAATTATGTTGATTAGAAAAAAAAAAAAAAAAAAACAATGTAATTCATGAATCAAGTGAAATTGTTTTTTCCGTTGCGATGTTGCGAGTTTGGACGAAACGAAAACATAATATTTAGAATGACTTACGGATCGTCGGGAGTCAGATGAACCGGCTCATCCGTGAACTCGGGTGGGAAGTTTGCCAAATCTCGATCGGAATCCAAACGCGGCTTATATGGTGGTGTGACCTGCTTTTGCTCCAGCTATAAAACAGATAAAACAATAACAAGAAAAAAGACTATGGTAAAATTGTCGCAATGAAAATAAAAATAATAAAACTGGTCGATAAATTTTGCTGATCAGTTTTTTTTCCATTTATTCAGGACTCTCAATCAGAAGGAAAAAAAAAATAGTTTTGACAAATGTTTGGGAGTAAATTGAATGGTTAACTTGACAATCATTCACTAAAACCTATTTCAAATTGAGAATTAAAAAAATGGCCGTTAAAGAATAAACAAATGAATAAACAAATATAAGAAGAAAGTGATGAAATCGTCACTCACCATTTCCCAATCGATGGCTTTGAAGAACGGATGCATAACTATATCGAGAAAAGCGGATGGACCAGAACCACACCCAAGTCTTCCTGTTGGATTTTTACATAGGAAGCCCTTGAGGACGGAAGCTGCTTTTACAGACAATGAGCGTGGTATACGAATAGTTTTTTGTAAGATAACTTGAAACAGATAATCCTCGGTATTTTGATCAGGATTTTCCGATGCACCAGCGATATCGAAGGGGCTTCGTCCAGCCAGCATTTCATAAAGAAGAACACCGAGTGCCCACCAATCGACAGAAAAGCCGTAATCCTCACCGCGTAAAATTTCTGGTGCAATATAATTTGGCGTACCGCAAAATGTTGCCGTTGTGTCACCCTCGCGTACGCCCTCTTTGCACATACCATAATCGGTCAGTTTCACGTGACCCTCATGATCGAGCAATACATTGTCCAGTTTCAAGTCACGATATATAATTCCTGTTCCGTTTCATACGATTAAGAGAGAAAAACAATATGTTATTATTACGAGCAGCAAACAATGAAAATTGAACCATTAATTGCATTTATGTAAAAAAGTTAAATATTAATGCAAGTCCTTGAAATTTACAGTGGACGAAATGATATTGTGATAATTGTTACCTTTCTGGTGTAAAAAGTTTAGGGCGAGGCTTATCTCGGCAGCGTAAAATCTCGCGTGTTCCTCCTCAAGACGATGTTTTCTCTGCATGTGAAACATCAGATCACCACCGCGAACAAATTCAATAACGAAAAATAAACGGGATGGCGTTTGGAAGCACGAGTGTAAACCAACGAGAAACGGATGATTTGAGGCTGTTTCGAAAACGTGCTTTTCCGTCTGTACCCAATCAATGTCCTCATCATCGGTAACAAGAGCTTTCTTTATTACTTTCATAGCGTATATTCTCTTGGTACGTTTGAGCTCGACCATTAGCACCTTGGCATACGAACCACGACCGATAACTCTAATTAGCTCAAAATCACTCAGTGAATATTGTCTTTGCATTTCGCTTGTACCATCAGCACCGGCAATCGAATCCAATGCCAATTCTTCGCCATCCTCACTCGACGTGCCTGTTAATTGTATGTTCAATTTTCCTTAGTCAAAGTGAAAAAATTACAATTTTCAAATTATACAAATGATTAAGGTGATTGACCGTTGACTGAATTATATTTCGTTTAAAGAAATATATATATTCATATGAACCCAAACATAAAAATATATGAGATATATTTTGCAGCTAAATTTTATATATTTCAGAGAATATAGTTTAACATATATACATATATCTTCTCCATGGGGAACGACTAATTTTATTCTAGCGACATTCTCTACCCAATCACAAAATTACATTTACGATGATATTTATTAATTGACAGAGTCATTTCTTTAGAAAGAAAATGACTGAAAAAATGGTAAAATATTAATTTCATTCTTAATCGAGGAGCCAAAAGGAATATCTAGTTCGATGGCTCTGTAGAGCATCTTTGGACAAATAAAATGGCCCAGCATCTATGAAAATTGTCCAAAATCTACTGATTATACTTGTGGAAAAAAATTGGCCAAAAATATGAATTTTTAATTAATGGAACAAATTGGCCTAAATAATAAATAAATCGATCGTTATCGATAATGATTTTTGTTTTTTCTCAACGTCACATTATTCAGTTTAGATCCACCTTTAATATTTATTGCTTTTAATGCTTGTAAATTTTTTAAAGAAAAACTTGAAAATTTTTCACTAAACTGTGCCAGCAGAGAATTGGCATTAAAAAAAAAAAAAAAATCCAAGAAAAATTTAACTCACGATTACGCGAATGCTCCTCAACCGCCAATGTTTCTGCTGTCTCATCATCCAAATGAGCTGGTGGACTTGATTGTGGTGAGTCCGGAGGTTGTTGATCGCCATTTCGATCGGCCGTTTGTGTTTGATCGCCGGACTGTGTCTGCTGTTGTTGCTGTTGCTGCAAGCTCAGACACGGCTTTCGTACGACTTTGTGACATTTTTTGTGAACGAGTAGCTTACACTGGATACACTTAAATCCCTGCCGTCCAAGGCCCCATATTCGATCTTGGCAGAATGCGCAAAATGCTCGCTTAGGACAAAAAAAACGACAAAATTTACGAATTAAAACTCGATATTCGTTTGGTTGTTTTTTTTTTCTTCGTCGCCGATGATTTTTTTTTTTTTTACTTACTCGATTGAAACGCTTCGCTTGAAATATGTGACCGTTCACCCTGTACAGTTTTCTCCATCGTCGAGCACCACGTCTGTAGATGTTCCCTTTTTTTTTTTTTTTTCCGAAAATCAAACAATTGAGAAATATTCGAGAAATCGATGTATTTTTTATCTTTTCATATCAATGGAGATAATTAATTTTTGTTTTTCCATTGTTTTTATTTGTTGCTTAAAAGAGGTTGAAATTATTCAATCACGAGTTTACCCACATTGGAATATTTCGCTATTTCCAAGTGTCGTTATACCGCATGACAAAATTTTTAGAAAATTCTTCACACTACCAGGCTGTTCCATAATGTGGCAGCCATATTTGTCTATCATCACTATCGCCAATAATGATTGATCGTTCGATTCTCAACTCTTGGAATACTCGAGAGATGACGTGAAGAAGGAAAAAGAAAAAAAATGTAAACATCGCATGAATATTCACGAAAATCCACGGATGAACCGGATTTTGAATGATAAATACAATTAGCAATTTGCTTGCTCTGTTTGAATTGTCGAGATTCCCGGAGAAACGGTGTGTACATTGCCCGTAGTGAAATTCATGCAATCCTTGTCATGGAAATTTCAAACATGGAATTAATACCGACTTCCTGATTATTTCCGTAATCTACAAACTACTACAATCGAAATACCTTGCCAAATTTTCCTTCGACAATATTAATGAAGAACTGAATTATTAATATTGAAAAATTGAAAAATATTGAAAAAAAAAACACGTATCCTCTATGAGGGGGAGTGAACAAAAAAATTCAGAAATTTTGTATGATGTACTCACTATCCTCGCCCTGACATGGCATTCCTGGTGCTGGCGGTACATTTGGAAAAACTGAAACAGTCAACGATAACGAGTACGAGGTTAGACCTGCTGTATGGAATGAGTGAACGCACAAGTTCTAATTATAATTAGACACACACACACACACACGTTTCCTGTGTGTACTCACGAGTGAGTCTCTCGTTAGAGGGGGGAAAAAAAGGTATGGCGAGATAAAGGCAGAATGGGGAAAAGATCCCAGAGGTGGCAATTCTCTATTCGCCTTAGAGACGAACACACACACACACACACACACGAAGGGGTAAATATCAATGATTAAGAAGCTCAAGGGACGATATTAGCCTGCCTTGCACATCTTCCTATGTATTATATAAGTAGGTTATGTATAGGTAGATTTTATGTATAGAATATATGCATATATATGTATATCGGTGTGACCTGCACATCTTTGCAGGTCACACGGACACACATAGACGCTACGTATTATATAGTTAGGTTAATATATAGGTAGATTTTATGTATAGAATATATGCATATATATAGCCTTTTGAATCGTATAGTTGTACATTGGGCTGGCCTAAAGGCTTGGATTTTATGTGAAAAAAAAAAAAAAGAAATGATGGGTGGAGTATCTGCATGGAAGCTCAACGGCTAAGGTCAACGAACACCCACTGGCCATTTGACCCAAAGTGAATAGATACACACACACAAGGGTTGGTTGTACGTCCTACTCAGTTGGTTTTGATGTTGGCCCATCCCATCTGCTGTGCCTACACGATAATGCTAGATACGTGATGAGGGAAAATCTTTCGTATCGCAATTGCAAATTGGCCTTGAGGACAGAGAGAGAGAGAGAGAAAGCGAGGACCATCCAGAGGACATTCTGCGACACATCCATTTTATTTTTAGTTTTTTTTTTCGTCGTTTCCTCTTCCAAGGGACTTGATATATCGATAGGGGTTGGTCCCAGGACACTCGTTTAGCACGTTGTACGTGACTAATGAATATCCACACGTTGACCATTTTGTTCGTACGATACATGTATATATAAAATAGGTTGAAATCGAAGAACAGTGTGTGACTGTGGAGGGGGAATATCGATGGGGTCAAAGAGGATATAAATGTTGCATGTTTAATTGGTACGATAGTTTATATGTTTTTTTCAATACAACAAATTCCTTTGGGCATTTCTATCCGATTAATTGAATTTGTGAATTAAAAATTATAAAATAAATATGAAGAGTCCATTTTTTTTTCTACCGTGCGAGAGAATGCAAAAATTATTTTTTATTTCTCTCGGAAGAGAATATTTGGAATCAATATCTTTTTTTTTTTACACAATTTATTACGCGTAAAATTAAAAATAATAAACGAGATGTGAGCAAGCACGTAGGATTTTTTTTTTCACGCAATATTGATGATGTGGCAAACAATTTTCTTTTTTTTTTCAACAAGTGATATTTGACATGATAAATTGCCTAGTATTTTGTTTTTGACCGGCGATATAGAAGCAGGTAAAAAAAAAATACGACCAGGCATGTCAGCAAGATTGCAGCCAAGTTTGTTACCGCAGAGATTCCAATGGGCCCGCAGCGAATCCTGGAATCTCTCCTGGCAACATACACACACACACACACAGAGAGAGAGTGCATGGTATCAAAAGCTCAAACAGTGGGGAGAAGCCAAAAGTGGCAAGCGCAAAGTTTTGTCGCAATCTCTTTTCCGCAACTACTAGGTACAGCTTATTGCGTCGGTGTGCAGAGGCTCCTGGCCGAGTGAGATATATATATATATATATAGAGATAGAAGGAAAAAAAACGAGAATATATCCAGTATTGTGGTGTATAAACCATTCCGCATAACGTTCTTTCGTACGAGTTTTTCTCGCTTCGTGTTCCATATAGTACAGTTTCTCCTCGACCCTGGAGCAACCCAAGAGGATTTCTCTCACCCTCCTCGTTGAAACGAACTTTTTATTTAAGTAGAAAAGATTTTCTCTCTCTCTCTCACTCTCTGTATGCTCGTCTCGCTCTCCATGGAATATTGTGAACTATATCCGGTCAAAGACAAGACCGCCAAGACATGCCGGGGGCATTTTTTTTTTTGTTGCATAGCCTTTGGTCAACACTTGTTGTTATTCACTCATGACCTACGAGGCTTACATTGACTTGAATTGAAATCTTTCTTTGAGGTACAAAGTGCTTTATAACACACATTTATATTATATATATATATATATATGTATATATATATATTTACACATTTTTATATATAAAAGTATTCAGACAGTGACAGATACGCGATCGGCTCGCGTTTCTGCGTACTTTTCTGGGGAAAAAAAAACGCATTTCGGGGGAATTTTTGGATTTACCCTTTCAGGTAAAAAAAAAAACCAAAACAATATATATTTTGGAATACGACAAAATTCAAAAAAATATATCTATAAGCATAAATACCTCAATAATGTTTCTAGAGATATATATATATATGTATTATAGTTAGAAATTTGAGAAAACTTAAAATTTCTTTGTCTCTGTTGTCTGTTGGAAAAATTCTCGATATTCACGTTAATTGAGAAAGTTGAGATAACACGATCTCAGACCTCATCGATAATATATATACATATATAAATATAAAAGAGAGAGGAAGAAATTGATAACTTAGACAGTTGGACGAGTAAAACTTTTGTATTGTGGAGAAATTGATGAGTTTTTTAAAAACTTTTCCCCCAAATATTCAGCAATTTCACAGTAAGATTCGACTTCTCAAGATCCAATTTATTAAAGATGAATATTTATAAATATAAATAATAAAATAACAAATATATAATTTTCCTATACGTTCAGATTGGTCAAAAGTTTTATCTACGATTGGGGTTGGCACATCTCCAAATTAATTAGCCTTTAGGGATTCGATTTATCTTATATCTATATAAACACAGTTATGCTATATATGTATATAGCTCTTCCGGAGCTTTGCCATCAAAGTAAAAGTTTCGTCATCAATAGGAAAGCCACGCGAGAAAATATAGCTGCATGAACCACACAGTGAAGAAAATTTCATCGTAAAAGCTGAAAAGTAATCCGTTGTATTAAAAAAAAAAAAAAAAAAAAACGGCCTTTCAGCGCTAATAGAGACGAGGTACTCGCAAGAGTAGCGATACATTGAAATGGATCACTACGGTTATTAAAAAGTTTCTTGTCAGCAGTAACAAAGAACGTATACACACGTCAGTATATATATATATATATATATATATATATTTCAAAAATAAATAAAAAATAGACCCCAGGCTTGAGACCCGCAGGCTCCTCCACTATCCCAAACCCTTTAATCTTTGGCAGAGCATTACGCAGAAGCTTCTCCCTTGCGTTTAATTCACGTGTGTTATATGTATACTTTTTTTTTTTTGCCTCTCATGCAGCTGTAGTTGTCACACAGTAGTTTTCAAATGGTGTAGAGAAAAAGGAAAGAAAGAAAAATTAAGTGAAAGAGACGAAGAAAAATGGAGGTCGAATTTTCTGGCCAGTTTCTTCGTACAATATACATAATATAAATGCGTCTATGTAAGAGCTTTACGTATATGTATAACAGGTTTATGTGTACAGAACTCTATCCGTTACTCCATCCTATATATAGTTGGAGATTACGTAACGGAATCACGTGCGGAAAAAAAATGTGGTAATCTCGGGGATTGAGACGCGAGGGATGAAATGGAAAATGAGAGAGGAGAGCGAAAAGTTAAATATCGAAATACCTGACACGCCAGAGACCTTGGCGATTGTTCAAGTTGCCAGTTAGAAAGCCATGATAGATCATCGGATAAGCGTATGTCAACGCCATCATTCTCGTTCCGATAAAATCACCGTTTACCAGACTCATATTTTTCATAAAATAGAAAAAATATTACGCTCAGTTATGATCGTTGCACTCGCGATAGGAAAAATAAGAAAAAAAAAACTATTATTTTTGAAAATAAAAAAAATGTTTGATAAATATTTGTGGGAAAAGTTGATCTTTGATATTTTCACACACTTTGAGGCAGCTTAAAAATTGAAAATAATTAAAAAATATATTATTCATAGACTTAATCCATTATCCTTTTGCGTTGATTGATTTTATTATTATTATTATTATTTTTGCTCTATAAATTGTACCGAATGACAAGTGAACTCGTAAAGTAAAATTCACATTGTTGGACGTTGATGTTTTCTCGTGCTGCGACTGAAACACGCAGAGCAATGTTGACGTGCGAGCGAGTTGGAGGACACGCGAGTTACTGTTTTTACACGCTGTGTCACTGCACGAGAGTCGCGAGACGAGTCAAGAGAGAGAGAGAGAGAGAGAGAGAGAGAAAAAAATGTTAAAATTGTTTTTTTTAGTCACATTCACGTGTCCTTGGAATAACGTGATTTTTTCTATTTTCATAAGGACGCCACCAAATCAAAATGCACCACCCTCACGTTTCAAGAGAAAAGAAAAAAAAAAGAATAATGGGGAATATGCTCGAATGTATTCTCGAGAGAGTTTCGTGGGTGTACAAGAATATATTCCTGACCCGTTCGATCGTGTATCTTTTTCATTACTGAAGCGACGTCAACGCCGATAGAGCGTTTTTTTTTTTTTTTTCTTTTCTTTTCACCCAGCGATGATGAGCATATGGGTACATGTATGTATTGACGTGTCATCGCGTCTCTATACAGGCCAACACACCCCTGCACCTCTAACCGAGAGCCCACTGTCGCGACAGATCCGTTTTATCAGTTTATCGAGTTATCAGCGCTCCGGAAACGATACGAGAAGCCAGGTGTAAATAGCGTGACAAAATCAACTTTTTTTATTTTCGTTCATTACCCTATAAGGTTTATATAAATTTTATACATTTTTAATAAAATTGTATTAAAAAATTAAAATGGAATTTTACTTTATACAAACTCTTTGCTCCAAAAATTCATTATATCTTTATTTTTGTTTTATAAAAAAAATCCCTCTAAGAATTTCAATAAAAAATACAGGATTTTCCCAATTCCAATCTATAAACAAACTACAAACTATAAAAAAAAAAGCATTAAAATAAGTTCCTATGGAAAACTCCGATGCACCAATCCTTCAAGAGTAAGCGAGATTAAAAAATTCCATTACATCAACTACTTATTGTATAATTTAAAAAATTTCCTTTATCCAGAGCGTTTTAACGCTGTAGACAAAATTTCGAGCTCTCACAATGAACGCTTTATACGTGTATACCTATATATCGGTTTAAAACTCGATAATTCAGTCTCGAGACATTTTATCCGTCAGACAAGATTATGATAAGCGCCATGTGTATATCATATTCTGGGTGAATCGAGATGAATATAGTACGATATTATCCTATCGAGACAATAAGAGAGGGTAAAAAAAAACTGTTACTGCGTGTTCGCATGTATGTGCCTCAGGCTAAACATATATATATATATATATATATATATATATATATATATATATATATATATATAAAATGTATTTTACATATATCGCGTCTCTAAATGTCTAAAATAATAAAGGCGTATATTCAAGGCTTATACAGGATATAAACGCCCTTGTGATTTTAGACACGTGATGTATATTATAGACGTACACATTGTACATGCATATATAGCAATCGCCTGCCTTGTTCGTTGGACCCGCAGGAGGAGCCAAAGTATAATTTTGCTCCTACACGAACCGGAAAGATAAAGCACGATTCTAGAAGCGCTAACGAAAAAAATATATAATATATATGGGTCGACTGAGGGACACACCCATAAACGCATATACATACACTTATCATATATACACACACACCCACACACACACACACACACATATATATATAATGTGGATGATAAACCACAGACTCAGCGTAGAAGAGTACGCGCGTATATACATGTAATATATATATATGTATATACATGTATATATATATAATCTAAACATAATATACTCGGATTATTTCGAGTGAAGCGACAGAGAAATAAATTAACTCAGTACAAGATTTTTCAAATTTTTTTTTCTCTTTGGAGATTCAACAATCCGGAAATGGAGTTATGAAATTTCATTTTCAAAGTTTTGGGCTATATTTACGTATACGTAACTGATACGTGACTGGGGAGAATTTGTACGTCGTTTAGGTTGTTCGTTAGTGTAATCAGAGAGAGAGAGAGAGAGCGAGAGAGAGAGAGAGAGAGAGAGAGTTAATATTGACGAGCTTTGAGCAATCTCCATCCACTTACAACTTCTCGTCACCCTCTCTCTCTCTCTTACACACTCGTACAAACTTAACGTGGATATAGATCGTTGAGTATTTTCTATTTGTTAGAGTAAATTAAGCCGGCGCGACACCTCGAGCTTGCTCACACCCAGAAGCGCGTTTAGAGAGTATCCCGGTTGGCTGACTCCCTCCATCGTGCGCCTCACTGAGATAACAGTAGGACTGCAATGTTTGCTTGAAAAGTTTCTCCACCTCTTCTCTGCCTTACTTTGGGCACCCAAGCCGCTCGATTATTCCAGCTCACACGCACACACGTGTAGAATCTATCTGAATATTATATATTGAATATTTGGCACGTACTATAATTTATATCATATGTATATATATATATATATATAAGATAAATACACATACATGTATCTAGTAGTACGTGCCAAACATTTAATCAATATCGTATTATTCAAAAGGCCGCCTCCTTCCACCTTTTCACAACTACCGCATTACGCCAGATATATTACGCCAGATATATATATATGTATATAGTAGGAGAAATTGGGCCAAAAAGTGGAGCTAAATCGATGATACATTTTGTGAGTTTATGGAGGGAAGAAAATGAGCATTTTTTTGCTCATCACTTTAATACTTGAGATGGTATTTAGGCAATTATTAAATGCAAATTAAATACAAAATTAAAAGTATTAAATGTACAACAAGTACATAGAAATATATAGATTTTTCATGAAATATGGAAAAATGTGAATAACGTCTCTTATCCGGTAATGTTATACGATAATTTATTATGCAACGATATATTGTATAAACTCGGAGGATATTTGTCTCCAACATTTCCTATAATCGGATATTCGTAACGTGTTCAATGCTCGAGCAAGAGCAGCACACACGAGCTAAAGTTTGGCAAAGTTTTAACGTGAATTCCAGCAGAGTAAACACACCGTCAAGGCTTTTCACTTATTCGGTGTATCTCACTCTCTTCCGAATCTCGATGTAGTAATAACAATGTGACATCGAGCAGATATAGCACATGGATTATTTTAAGTTAAAAAGGCGTATCGGCGAGTGTGCATTAACGCCATAAACGCCTTTGGGTTCGGGTTGGGTTGGAGCACCGATAATACATACAAGCGAGAATACCACTGACTCATGACAAAATCTCAGGAACAGTAAAGCCTATAGACTTGAAATTTGCCAGGTAGGTTCTTCCCCTTATACAGGACGTACATATTCCCTAAGAAAGGATTTTCCAAAATTCAACCCCTAACGGAATAAAAAGGGCTAAAATATTTTTGCAATGATTCAACGCGTGCCAAGTCGCAGGCAGTAGCTAGTATTATATATAAATACTCTATGTTGGGGTTTGACAGGAGACCTGGACGTTGGAAAACCAACATTTAGCACGGAAAAGGAAGGAAAAGCAGGTGGTGTTGTAATTGTTAGATTAGGGGAAGACGCACTCACCATCCAAACAGTTACAGTTCAATCTCTCTTATTCACTCTATTCCTAATTCTAATTCTAATTCTAATTCTAATTCCCCAGTCAACTCATTCATCTCGCCGACTTACCCCTTTTTTTTTTATTGTATTTTAGATGAGATAATGGTAACGGCCATTTGAGCACA
Source organism: Dyspetes luteomarginatus (assembly GCA_963669185.1). Lineage (NCBI taxonomy): Eukaryota > Metazoa > Arthropoda > Insecta > Hymenoptera > Ichneumonidae > Dyspetes > Dyspetes luteomarginatus. Next base: position 2,371,734 of record OY769908.1, on the reverse strand, counting down.
GAGGCAACCATTTGAGAATAGAGAACGTTAAAAATATTACAAGTTCAGTCAAGTGCACGGATGGCACGAAACTTAATTGTCAGAGGAGAATTTCTTTAACGAATGAGGACCGAACGTCTTATCCTCTTGATCATAGCAGTGATGATTGCGAATAAAAAAACTCGCGGTCCCGACCAGTTAAGTTTAGAGAGAGCAGACTGTATGTTCGTTGTTGAAACTACATTGGAAGAGCGAGATAGACGACCTACTCCCGTATCTATCGTCAGCTAGGGAGGGAGGGAGAGAGAGAGAGGGAAAGAGAAATATGACAGAGATGAGAAGAATGCTTTCTGGTCGACCTGCATTCGTGCTTGGTTCCGTTCTCTCTATGTTTGTCCTATGTATATACTATATACATATATTACGTATATGAGCAGGACCGTCGCGTTCGGCTGTGCATCCTGTCGACCATCTCGCGCGTGTTGCTCATTCCCCCTTGTTTAATATACTCCTACTGGTGTGTGTGTGTGTGTGTATATATATATATACATAGAAATATCTAGTTTACCACACGGTGGGCCAACTTGGTCCTCTTACTGTGTGTTCCACCAATTTTCATATGTATATATAAAGCAAGAGGGAGAGAGAGACGACTTGACTCGAACGAGACTCAGTGGCACAGCAACAAGGACCCAGTGCGTTTACGACGATTCATCTATCCCTCCCTCAACATAGAATTTAATGGACCTTGATGATGGTGCAATGCGAATGCTGCTGCATTCGACAGTCTACTCTACAGTAAAATTGGCCATTTTGAGGATCCTTATTTAATATTCATGATATATATATATATATGTATGTTTATAATGGATGAGCTTTTGGGAGAGGTCATTTATATACAAAATATCATAAGAGAGAGATATAAATGCTACATTTTGATTCACGATTGCTGAGCAAACGCCTCTTTTTCACTTCTGGTCTATACCGAAAAAGCGAAAAGCGAAAAGCGACCGTTAATCGAGTGCCCTATTTTTTTCAATCAGAGTTCTTAGATATCGTGAAAAAAAATAAGTCGGATAATTTTCATCTGGAATTTAATATTTGTAAACTGAAAAATTTCACCCCTTCGCGTCAAATGGATAATAATTAATGGATCGTGAGAACGTGAGCTAAGAGCGAAATACCGCAAGATGGTACACCGTTGATTGCAATGGGTGATGGAAATGGAGGATGGTTAAATCTGAGTATTCATTAGCGTTAATCCCGAACTAACCTCGGCTTGATAAATCACGAAACGTGAGAACGAGTTTCTCTCGGATTTTTCACGTAAGCTGAAACATCCCAGGCGGTAGATGTAATATTTAAAAATTATCAAGCTATCACAATTTCAATTATTATCATTTTGTTTTTAACTCGAGTCTAATTCACTTGTAATTATTATTCAGGCAAATCAGTGCGAAAGATTTTTTTTTTCTTTTCATAATTGCAATGAAACAATGTATCCTCAATTTTATACAGGAATTATTGAATTACTTAGCCTTTCCTATCGTCATACGAGCTATGGATCCAAAAAATTATTCTATATTTTCACTTTTCTCATTGAACGCTCTCTCGTTTAGAGTAAAACGACCAAATTAACCTGTGAGACGTTAACGTTCCTCGTTAACGCAGGACGCTCGGATTAAAGAAAACTAATGAGTGTGCAAGTACGACATGAATGTTGCTTGGAGAGGCCTCTCGAGTTTCTCGATTTATCTACATTTAAACAATTTAACGATCCGTTAAACTTTTGTGCAAGACTAATGCGACAAAAAAAAAAAAAAAAGTGGGCAAAGTGGGAAAAAGAAGAAAAAAAAAAGGTCATTTGTAGGATCGAGATCTCTGCGTGGACTAAATTTCCTCTCCTTTTTTTCCCCTCTGATTAGGCTGGCAAATCTCTATTATTCATCCTTCTCGACCAGGCAGTTTCCGTTTTTATAGCCTATTTCTCATTCCGCCCTTCGAGATAACGGTTGGAAAAAAAAAACAAACAAAAATGTACGCCCAAATAAAATTACAATCTCCACGAGCTTTGACTTTTAATAAAAAATGTTTTCGTCGACCGAGTAACCCAAAAAATATGACGTTTCTCTCCACGAGTGTGAAAATTGAAGCTTTTTACTCTGTAATATAGCTGGTCGAATAACAAAAGTTGATGGCAAAATTTGTGGTCCGCGTGTTTTTAACCCTTTATCCAAGTCACGATATTACCCAACCCTCTCTGTGCGCCCTCTCAAGAAAATCGATATTTCCCTTTAGCTCGCGATATTGCAACGTATAGATATTATCGTCTTACTTCTCACTCTCGCAATCAGCACGAAGCCTTGCCAAAGTTAATTTTTACGAGGAAAATTAAAAATAGTGGAATCGTCAAAAAAAAAAAAAAAAATGCTATAACAGAAGATTTCTCTTTTTTTTTTTCTTTCTCTCCATTTGCTCCGTTATATATGGAACAAAAGCAAGTTTGATCGACCATATCGTTTATTTCTGCTCGTCTCATCGAAAAATCGATTAATTACTTCATTACGCCACAGAATGGCGTCTATTTTCGTACCAGCGCCACGTGCCCTCGATTCAGTACGAGCCTTGTATGTGTCTTTTTTTTCTCTTTTTTTTTTATTCATTCCTGCAGTTTCAAAAGTTCACAATTTTTATCATATTTTTTATTTTATTTTTTTCCCATGGGATTTCCATTGTCTCCGATGTTTTATGCTCAATGAGTTGAGGCAATTCTACAAACGATTGGGACTCATTGAGGCTCAAAATAATCGTTAAAAATGTACGGGGAAACCAACGCCCCCGTTCAAGTTTCTACCTTATTGCTCCTCGTGTGTATACTCGTCGTCTCTCTCTCTCTCTCTCTGTCGCTCTCTTTCTCCACCCCTTGTAGAGCGTAGAATCAACATTTTCCCTCTCGTGCCTGACTAATTAAGTCTCACTTGACCTTTTCTTAAGTGTTTGACCGTCGTGCTGACGTTAGTAGTGGCTGCCAGTATTGGCCATGTTAACATATACCAGCTCAACATAAAGGAAATAAATTATTTTTAGTGCTAATATTTAGTCTCGAAAAAAATCAGCAATCGATACTGTGCGTCGATTGATTTTCCACATGATGAATATATATTATTTTCGTGCCAAATTCCCTTGAATGTTACGAAATGTGAAATGTGAAAAAATAAATGAAAGATTTAAAAATATTTATTTATCGATAAACGATTTTACCATTCGAACCTGTATTTATTCGATCAGGGTTGAAAAATTTCCAATCTTACTAAACCAGTTCGTTTTATTAATTTAAGTATGAAGCACCTTTGTTTTTAGCATTAAAGATAAAAAATTTCCCCTCTACAAGCGTATAGCGTATAGGAAAAAAAAACGTTAAATATTGACCGCTATTATTTCCAATAATCGTGAAGATTTTATAGTATTAAAGTAAAGAGTATTAAAATACTCTTTACTTTAATACTATTTGATACATGATAAATGATCATTTCGTTAAAACAAAAATAATTCAAGGCAAATTAATTGAAATTGTAGGCAATAATAAGCAGTATAATAAGCAGAGGATGAAATTGTAATTTATCAAGGAAATGTTGCCTTTTACATTTCTATTTTACTTTATTTTTTCAACGGACAAAAATTTTCTCATGAGATCGAGATTTCAACTTAGTATTTGTAAGCTCGAAGCTCGAGCCCACGCAGAAACATACCAGGGCCGATTAATCACCGCAATCAGATTGTTGTGATTAATTGGCCCGTGTTAATGGGCACTTGGTGACACATGGCGATCACTCGTCTCGCTCTCGTTTGGGCCTCCCTCGCCAAGTGTGGCCTACGTGATCGCGGGTGACAACGAGATTCGTTCGGAAATGCAAAGTGCCGACACGGAAGGAATTTGCCCTATCTGTTTTTTTCTCCTTCTCTCTCTCTCTCTCTGATGTCATGTGTAACTCGTGAATTAATCGAGATAATTGTCCCTTCTCGATTTACTACATTCTATATGCATATACGTTTGTCGTACACACGAGATTAATCTTGATTATTCTTGGCACGCGTTATCGCAACCTTAATATCAATACTGTCGTATACTTTGCCTTATCGCTCAGATTTCATCATCACACGTAATTGTAATATCGTTTATCCGTAGAGAAAAATGTCTCTGACGGTTTTTTTTTTAATAATTTATTTCCTCTACTTATTTGGAAATGGAAATTGTTGAAATGAACTTTTATAAGTTAGCTCGGTATATCAATGGCTAAATCCAATAAACATTCAACGAAAAAGAGGCCAGAGGGCCAACAGTCCATGGATAATATTTATCATTAATTTGAATAATTAGTGAAATACACTGAGAATTTTTTTCTTCTTCAATCAAATAATTATTAATTTATTAAATAATTTAGTAAATAATTATTAAATAACGGATTAATTTCGAACGAATTATTGATAGAATTTCTTCAACATACAGAAGCAAAAGGAATGCGAATGCTATAAATATTATTAAAGTGAAAATATCTTCAACCGTGGAATTTCCGACATACACAAAACTGTTCGGTGGAAACTCCCATAATTATAATATCGTTTCTCCACATCCTTTCGCAGAACCTACCAAAAACTAACAAAAAATAAGGGATCAGGACCGACAGCCGTATGAATAAATATTTGAAGATAAATTCGCAAAAGGTACAGCAAAAAAAAAAACAAGGCTTTTCACCCCCACCTTCTATGACCAAGCCCTTTTCTCTCTATCTTGATTCTTTTACAGCACCAAACTTAATCGAGGTAACGAAAAATACCAAAATTACCAAATCTCATATGCCAATCATAGAAAACTTTCGCGAGGCAATACCACCTGATTCTTAATATCCATAATAAAAAATGTCCTACATGGCAAAATGGACGAATCTCTTAATAACTCAGTATACGCGATATATATATATATATACATTTCTTTTCGTTTTTACGACCTACCCCAAGTGATGTCGTTGAGCCAAACTTGGGAGGAATAAGTAGCGAGTGAGCCAGACGGATAATGTTCGCTGATGAGCGAGGACATCGAGGCTGTAGTATCGGGAATTTGTCCACAAGGTCCATGAAGTAGACAACCACCTGGTTGTAAGCCAGCGGCAGCGGCAGCCGCAGCGGCATTTCTATTTGAGGCGTAAATGAGCTCGGCAACGGCAGTTTCATCCTCGAATTCGGCATCGGTAACATCATCATCGAGCTCATCACCACGAAACATTTTCATTCTTGCTGATGTTAGCAGAGATGAGGACGATTGTGATGGCGCAGGTGGTGGTGGAACGAGCATGCTGTCCAATGGAGAATCATCATCGTGTTGTTGTTGTTGTTGTTGTTGGATATAAGAGCCATGAAGAGCAATGGTGGGTTGCTCATATTCAGCAGAATCACTACCACCCGGTGAAGATGGATAATTGCTCGTGCCAGGACGTTGATGCAAATCCCTCGGTAATATGTGCATTATACCAGAAGTTGAGCCACCGTCAAGCATAGCCGGTGTACGTCGACCTGCGGCTGCAGCAGCAGCAGCACCAGCAGCAGCAGCCGCAGCCGCAGCCGCAGCCGCCAATGAGTACGAATAATGATTACTTGCACCCGGAATTTGCGATGATGATGACTGAATATCATCGGATGATTGGACATTGCCCAATTCAACGGTAACCTGCGACAATTGCTGCTGTACACCCGAGCAACTTTGCAATGGTTCGTCAACCCCAGGTGTCTCATGCAATTGTTGCTGTTGCTGTTGTGTTTGTTGTTGAAGGCTTTGTTTGTCCTTGTCACGTCTCGGTGAACGGCCCCGATCACCAACGGAAGTTGCGCTCCAGTAGCCCCACGCCATTTTTTTTTTTTTTTTTTCTCTATCACCTGGATCAATCCGATGCCCTGCCTTGTCTGGTCGCGCCCACGGGGGTCAATTAATTTATAATTAAAAAAAAAAAACACGAAAATGAGGTTTTAACCTCACGGGGCGGAAACAACAGAGAGATTGGGCACCGAGAGAGTACGAAGATCGAGGGTGTACCGATTTGTAATAATAGAATGGACAGAAAATTAGCCAGAACTCTGGAATTATTTTTTATCCCCAACAATTTGGTTAAAGACTTATTATTTTGGCGGTTCGATTAAAAACGGTATGTACAAATTATCTTGTTACAAACGCGATCTCCACCTTATCTTATTCTTTGGCTCTTTTTCTTTCGTGGCACGTTAAGGAGCCTTCTGGCTGCTGCTGCTGATTCTCTTGGTTCTCTTTGCGCCTTCTCCGTTTGCCTCCTACACGTTCTCTCTCTCTCTCTCTCTCTTTCTCTCGCTCTCTCTCTCTCTCACTTTCTCTCTGGGTCTCTCCGAACGTAGGTAAGGTACACTCCGTGTGCCGGCTAGTAGTTGCTCGGGCCGGGTCGCGATCGATCTCGCAAAAGAGAGGGAGAGAGAGAACACCCTTCCGAACGCACCAGCACACCAAGCAGCTTCTAACTTCACCTGGTGCAGGTCACCGCCAGGGTGTACTCTCAACAGGGTGCGCTCCCTCTTTTCTTTACTCGCTCACTTTCCTGCTATTCGGGACCCACAGGATCTTTTCTCCCCACCTCACACTCTCTCGTTCTCCGCTCTTATTTTCCCTTCTGCCTCGTTTTTCTCTCCCATGTAATACAAACCGCGATCACAAATCTCACCCTTTAATCACCTTGTCAGGGGAAAAAAAACGGCTCTCTCGTATGTTTGATGTTCTCTCGAAGATTATGATTCTCCTTGGCCTCGTTTTCTCTTTTTGCCCACCCCACCCCCCCACCCCACCCCACACCGCCCCCTCCCCACGTTTAATTCTTTTCTGGCAATTTGGATTTTTTAATCCTTCTTTCCTTCGAGGCCTGCCTAACTTTCTTTTCCCGCCACAATGACACACTCTTGTGATATTTAATTCTTGCAGCGAGAGTCCTTCCTTCCTCTCTCTCTCTCTCTCTCTCTCTGACTCTTCTGGTATCCACCCCGGGAGCTTCTTTCGTTTTTTTGTTTTTTTTTGTTAATCACCTCCCAGGCTAAAACGCGGGATACTGGCGTGTCACGTTCCGTGCTAGGATATCGACTGCGGCCAGAAAATATTATACTCTCTGCTGGTGCTGTTCTGCCTTCGCCACCACCACCACCACCACCACCACCACCACCACCACCATCATCATCGTCGTCGTTGTCGTTGCCGCCGTTGTTGCCGCCGTAGGCGCCCGGCGCAACCTACCGCCATCGTTTACAGCGCAAACGCGGATTTCTATCCTGCGTATTCTACCAATGTGTATACGTATGATATTCGTTTACGTATATACTCAACCCCCCCCCCCCTCTCTCTCTCACTCTCTCCCTCTCTCCCCTAGTTTCTCGGGATTTACGTGCACAAGTGAATACGTGAATGTTCCTTTGGCTCGTACTCTCTAGAAATTCAGTCTATATACATATACACATGCATATGTATGTATGTACATTTTGCCTGCTGCACACGAGTACCTAAACCGAGGACTTTCATCCGTGGGGATGCTCCACGATGTACGTGTTGCCCCCGAGAACCAGGCAGAGAGAGAGGGGTTGGGGGGGGGGGGAGGGAGAGCCCATGCTAACACATTCACTTCGTCCTCTCTATTCCGCGCCCTTTTCTCCTCTCTTCGTTTCACCGTACCCAGCTTTTCGCACTGTCGCTCTCGCTCTATTGTATAGAACGGACGTTGAGGCAGCAGCGGGGCCGAGATGAATAGTGCGGGGTGGGGCCACACCAGGTATTTTGGCACCATTCTCTCTCCTACACGAATCTAGGCTATCTGTGTCCGGTGGAGCTTTTCCTCGTTATATCTTTCCAAGAGATTTCGTCGAACGGGGTGGCGGCACGCATTGCGGTATATTAAGGGGGCTGACTAGCCATTGACCATTTTAGAAGAAACGTGACTATAATGGCCACTTATCGATGTACTTGTGTGGTTTTTTTTTCTCTGTTTTCATGTGTCCTAATAAAGTTACACAAAAATCCTATGACGTAATGAAAAATGGAACGTGCTGAAGATGTTTGGTAGATGAGAAAGCCCACGGGACTGTCCAAAGTTTTGACCGTTATTTTGACAGTTATTTGGTGTTCATTGTAACGCACTCTACAGTGTTAAATTGACTCTGGACTCTTGCTGGGTGAAGCTTTTGGTTTTAGAATATATTTTTGCAAGAAATTTCGTTGAACATCAATGGCACTGCTAGTTGCAGTATAAACGGGGCCAACTAATCATTGAAAAAAATCTACAAGATGAAGAAAAATGGAGGATGTTGAAGACGATTAGCGTGGAACTTTTGGCCAGTTGGTGAGCCATTTGTGTGAGACTTGAGTTGGCTGAATCGATCAATTTTACTCTTGTTAATGGATCAACTTGAGAATATAAAAATTATATTTAAAATTTATTTCAAACTGTTTTCAGATGATTTAGAGACATTTTTATATGTCAATATGCCAAGTGCATTTTGCTATATTAATCAAATATGTAAAATAGGCAGAGATGAACTTTTCCGCGATGTACGATATATCCTGAACTTTCAGCAGTTTCATCAATTCGATTCGACTATGAAATATTGGTCGAGAGGAGACTCTTGAGATCCCTGGCAGCGAAATATCGTCCCAGAACGTCTTCAAACCCTTGGTACTCAGTGGTACTCTCCCTCTTTCTCTCTGTGTTCGTTTCCAACCACCGGATTTTCCTCCTCGGACCACCGCATGAAATTTGGAAGGAGGTCGCCGCGCGCGCTTCTTGGCCGCTCCCGTTCTGCTTCTTTCCCCGGGGCGTGGAAAAATACTTGGTGATCCGAGACGTGACAAGGATATCTCATCTCTCACCCTCTCTCCCTTTCATTCTTCCTCCTCAACCCTCATGTGACATTGGCGAACTGCAAGATCTTCGATGCGCCGTTACATCAGCATCTTTTATTATGTATGGACGATTCAGTTCATCCAGAGTGTTTCCGTGAGCATTAAAACCGACCAGAGGCTCCAGCGGTGCGAGTATTATACATATAATATTACAAGGATTATATATGACATGATATATAGAGCTGAGCATGAATAATAATTATCGCTGCTAGATTTTCAGCGCGTTAGAGATTAGCATGTCACGATGAACTTTGATTAAACTGAATTATCAAAATATAGTATCCCTCAATAGACATACATTGTATCGATATATGGGACATTCCGTCTCCATTTGATTAGCTGAAAAGCTTCATCATTTTTTCAAGCTCTTTGATTATTGTAGCAATAATTGGTAGTGATATTAATTTTTTTTACTCACATTTTCCACAAATTTTCCACAAAAATGAAAATTAAGTCGCGTATTATATCAGCTCTAGTAATAATTAATGTCGTTTTTGTATCATGCGTTTGCTTGCAAGTTCTTTCGTGATAATTCAAACAAGATATTAGAAACCTGCCAAAACGTTGGAGTAGTCAATAATAATGGCAATTATTAAATTACATTTTATTCATCTCTCAAATAAATAATATCATAAATATAAAAAAAAATGACATAAATTACGAAACGTGGCTGGCGTTGGCGAGTTAGCAATTTCGTATGTTCAGTCTCCACGCATCATCATAGCCAACTCAATTTGCCATACTCTCTCTCTCTCTCTCTCTCTCTCTCTCTCTCTCTCTCTCTCTCTCTCTCTCTCTCTCTCTCTCTCTCTCTCTCTCTCTCTCTCTCTCTCTCTCTCTCTCTCGTCATACCGTTGGTTTCCCGAGTTTCCCTCAAGACGCCCGAGCGTCGCCGGGCCTCTCGGCCTCAAAGGCAAACCATCTGACTACATTAATTACACGTTCCTCGAGTGTTTCATGGCGGAGACAAGTTTGACTAAGCAGAACGAGAGAGAGAGAGAGAGAGAAATGAGAAATCGAAGATGTCGAGTAAACCAAGAAACGCACCAAAATTTTGTTCTGTTTATTTTTTGCACAGACACAGAGAAACGTCGAAATTCGAGACGGTTACTCAGAACGAAGGTCAGAACGAAGGTCAGAACGAAGTCATTCAGTAGCATTTTTTTTTCTTTTTCTTTTACAAGCCTCGTTTATGTCTCGAATTCCAACGATATATGTATATTGTGTCACTCGTGATACCGTGAGCACTTTTTTTTATCACGAGAATTATACGCGATCCGGTTTAACGAACTTTGCGAGTTTTTTCTGTGTACATTAGGATGTTGCAATTTTTACGATTGTCAAATCAATTGATATGCTCTTGAACGACGGTAAAATGTTTCCGTGGTGATTATTCTCTTTTTTTTATATGATTTTTGTTCTATGTATGAGAGAGAGGAATGTGTACGAAATTGAATGGAACGAAATTCCAGAGCTTCGATGGAGCAAAACAGCCATTAATCGATCGCTCACGTCGTATCTTTTCAAGCCAGAGAAAACATTTTTTTTCCCCCTCGAAACTCGCAATTTGCACAATTTCCATGAAGGTTCAAGAGGTGCAACGTTAACATTTCGATATTCGAGAATTTGAGACGAAATTAGGGCAAACGAATTACAAACTTTATTCGCAATATCGACAATACTCGTGTCCAACAATATCCATCAAATTGGGACATGATTCAATTTTAGGACATTTATCTTTATGGAATTTTTCAAGGACAAAAACTCTCGCAATCATCCATCTTTTTTTTTGTCCTCCATTTTTGCTTGGAAAAGCGTCGTAACGACATTCAAATAATATCACGACAGGGTAAAGAGCGAGAATTCTTTATCGCCTTCCTACAGCGTATTTCTCGCATATAATCTTCCGTCGGATCGTAAAGGAAGCGCCACCAGAGTTATGCCCCATTGCCTGGAGAATCCACCGTTTTTCCAATACACACACGCGTGTATGGGTCATTTCCAACACAAATTTACGATTTTTCCATAACTATTTCTCTCCGATTACAGTTTAATTATTTTTAAAATTGTATACGTCCCACTGTGTAGCATAGTGAATTTTTTCAGACTTTTTTATTCTTCCCCAGAGTCAAAAAATAAAAATTATAACTTTGCCTGCCATTCAATTCTAATAGTACAATTTATAAATTATAAACTTACAAATAAACAATTTCCAGGTTATCTCTAAATCAACTTTCAAGTGGATTCATTAGACAAATTTCACTGGAACATTATATTGGGCCGGTTTTGATAGAAGGGCCTGTATATGTAAATATATACACATATGGTGTGGAAACGTGAAAAAGTTTTTATCGGTATGCACAAAAATATTACGAGGTCGAAAATATTCACATTTAAAAGTTGTCGCGCGTATACAAAGAAGTGCGGCTGTTAAATATACATATATATATATAAAGTAAATATCATGTACCGCATATCGGGGAGTGAAGATTTCCGTTTCGTCGCCTGGAGATCCGGCAGACGTAAGACGTTGTGGGAGGAAGAACCAGAGAGCGAGAGAGAGAAAAAATATAAATAGAGAGAGAAAAGGATGGAAAAGGATTTTGGCTCCGGCGAATAACGTCGAGCGACAACTCACCTCCGTTGCTGTTTTTTTCTGCCCACGAGAGCGAGAGAAATGTGGCAAACGTTAGAAAATGTATGCACAAGTAAAAATAAGAAAACAAAAATATGGATTAAAAAAACGTTGCGTTGCTTTTCGCGTTTCTCACATGACGAGAAAGACGAGCGTATTCAAGGAGAAGAACCGAACGACTGCTCTGCTCATTCTGCGCGTCTTTTCCTCCTCATGAATCTCGCTTAAGAGCATGCATCATTGCTTCCTCGGTTTTTTTTTTTCTGCCGCTTTTTTCATATCTCTCTTCATAATCATTAATTCCTCATTCCCATAACGAAGTTTTCCTTCGAGTCTATATTGTGTGTGTGTGTTTTTTTTTTCCTCTTCATCGCGAAGCTTAACACCTCCGTGCCGTAAATCGAGAAAATCGTGGGTGTGCAAAACTCGTTCTTCCCTCTACTTTGTGTGTTTTTTTTTTTTTATTATTTTTATTTCTGTTCATTTTTATTATTTATTAAAGTTTCGGGAGAAACTCGTAAGCATTTGCGATAACTCGTGTATTAAACAAGGCAAAGCCGAGGCAGGGAGGGGGGGAAGAGGAGGAGGAGGAGGATCAGAGAGCCAAGTATTTTATTATTTTATTACAGATTGTACAAACGGAATAAATGCAATTAGCGACTATGCAAAGTGTCTCTCAAAGTGGAAAAAGAATTTCAATATCCATGATTTAACTTTTGTCGTTCCCCTTTGTGTTTGAAAGAAAAAAAGAGAAATTATAATTTTTTAAGCACGATTCAAAGTTAACGATTATGACAATTTTAGTTTTTAGTCGGAGGTTAAAGATAACCCAAAATTTCAATTCAAAGTAGAAGGCTAACGCACTGGTGCTTTTCAGTTGGGATGAAAAAATGAGTCATAAATTATTCAAAGAAAACTTGAATTGTTTGACGATCGATCCGTGGCCATTTGTAAAACTGCAGGGGAAGAATTAGCACTATGATATAAAAGTAAACAAGAGAAATCCTGAAGAGCCTCGTTCTCCAAGGAATAATGTAATAAAGATTTTCCATCGTTTGTTTGCTGCACGGAATTGCTCGCACTATGTACACGATATATACTTGTGGACGCTCAAGTTTTTTTAATAAAACGATCTTGATAAAACCCAATGAAAAGTAGTTGCAAATGCGTCCTGTAATACGACGAACATGGATATCCTTGCGGATTTGTTGGAAAAAAAAAAGGTTGGGTCGACTAATGCCAGTATAGACAATTAATTGAAAAATAAAATGGCATGGCAAAGATTTTTTTTTCATTGAGTTATTTTTGGCCGAATATATATTGTCAAAATTATTTAGGCGTGCCAGCCAAATAATAGCCCTTGAAAATTCTTCTCGATGGACTGATAAAGAAACTCTTCGACTATATTATGCAGTCAGTACACACTTCAGTACCTCGTTACGATCCTCTTGAAATCGCGAAGCTTTTCGATTATAAGCAATATATAAAGAAAAAAAATTAAGAGAGAGAATATGCATATATATATATAGACTTTCTAACTGGCGTCTACTAACGCGATCATGAATAATGACGTGCTTGAATGATCCGTTCCGGCAGACTGGAGTGGCACCGGAAGTACAAAGATAGTGATCGACAGTCGATGAGCGCACACAGAACGAAACGTGTCTGGATAGGGAACGGCTGTCGCGAATTTATTGCATCTTTATTTTCTTTTTCTCTCAATTATTCTTCTCCTCTCTCTCTCTCTCTCTTGTAATACACTGAGGATGATTCAAGTTTGTGGGATGGGCATGTGAAGCAAATTGTAATTTCTCCCATAATTATTATATTAAAAGAGTAATTTTGTAGTTAAAAGAAAAAATTGTACTAAATTTTGAGGAGAAAAAAAAATGTTTTTTAAGATTCGTTTATTGTCAAATTAACTGTAAAAAAATCAATTGGTATTTAAATCAGCACTGAGCTCTACTTGTTAAAAAAATCTCTTATTATCCGACATTTATCTGTTAAAAGCGAGTAAACGAATTAGAATTTTTATTTTCTTTATTTTCAGCCAACTCAAGTTTCATTGTTTTCATTAAATTGCTCGACTCTCGTTAAAGTACCGAGGATAATAGATAATCTTGAAGACGTAACTTGTATAAAACGAGATATCCTTGATAACGGATCCGTGAACTCTGTGAGCTCCGGTTTTGTATTACGTTTCAGTACTTTTACAATCGTCTCTCTCGCGGCAGAAGGAACAAAAAAAAATATTGTTTTCTCGTTTTTTTTTGTTCTGCCCGGACGAGAAGAGAAGAAAACATCGACCTGGTTACATCGTAGGATTGCCAGTGAAAAAACGCTCTCGAAAATCATATATATATGACGTTATACTCGAGAGAATAAATTTGTGACGACCTCGCCTCTGCCGGATAAAGGTCGGAAACTGCAAATTTCCGGTTTTCAATGAATCTCTTCGCGATTCATCGATGCACCTCGAGGCACTTAATACAAACGTTTCAACACATTTGCAAATTGCGCTTTCGCACCCGAGAAAAAAATGAAATCGACTTTCAGTCATCGAGTCTGAATATTCTCTCGTGAAAAGTTGAAATTTTTCATTCGCTGCGATCGTAAGAAAGGGTTAAAGAATTAACGAGATAAATTCTTAAACGAAAGGAGAAGAGAGACAGTGAGTGTGAGAGAGAGAGAGAGAAGAAAAAGAGCACAAGGAAAAAGTAGAATGGAATTTTCAAAGTTCTTAAGCGGTTTTTCGAGTTCAGCCGTTTTATAAAAGATTCAGGCCGACCGGATCGTCTCGTTGTATATATAGATATTGAATGAAGCGTAATACGATTGTGCGGTAATGGAGCGTAATTAGTTGTCGCTTTCGCACGACTGACGTTGAATTTATTCGATGGGATTCTGGCAAAATGCACACGAGAATCGCAAATTGATTCTCCCTTTCCTTTTATTCTCTGCACAATCGAACCTTTCCCTATATATATATAAATGTTTTATTGGAAATATATTTTTTTCTTGCGCACAGAACATTGAACTTTTACTACGAACGACTAGCAAACTATTTGTATGGGATATATTTCGTATATTAGAATAGGAGAACGCCTAATATATCCAATATATATAGTTTACTTCGAATGACATTCGTCGATATTGTTCTCTTCGTCCTGCCGTTTGTATCTTTCATGTGACGATTCTAGTTTACGAATCTCGCGTCTCATTTTATATCGCATATCAAGACTCTCGTGGAAAACTCGCTGCCCGAGATCTAATCTCTCGACCTTTGACCCTCCGCGTTTATCGACGAGCTATTATTGTTAACGAATCTCCCCCCTACTCGCCATGATAACACAAAATTGTCTCGTTAACGTGGGAGGGGCATGTGGAAAAATCAATTATAAAAAAAAATTCACGTATTTCGAGATAACAGTTTCAAACATTGCTAGAAAAAGCTTTTTTTGTTCCAAAAGTTGCATGAATTTGATGCGACATCGATATCGCATTGTTACGCGACTGTCTCTCCTTATATCCATCTATCTATCCATATATATATAAAGAAATCCATTGCCCATATATATATATAAAGAAATCCATTGAGATAGGTCAAAGACGACACAAGTGGCACTTGGATGCTTACCAAGAGCGACCTTTAACGAGCCACGTAAGCCGTATTATTAGAGACACGTTTCGATATTGCCGATTCAACGGAAAAACTAGTAAAAATAAAAAAAAATGAAGCCTCGATGCCCGCTATAAAACGGGGACATTCGAGTAATGGACGACAGGAGGAAATTTTCTTTTTTGTGAGAAATTCGTGAGAAAGCTACTTTTCATATTACTCACCGTGTATCGTTATTTCCGTGTCTTTCTCGAGTTCGTACAGTCTTAGCGCCTCATCAAGTTCGTGCTGTGATGCAATTCTGCAAGGATCACCCTCGTCGTCGATCCACTTCATTGTGAATTGATCTGGACCGGAACCCGGTCCGGCTGCACCAAAACCGCAAATTGTTCGCATCTCCTCGCGCAATGTGTCGACCGATATGCCGGCCGTGATATAGGTAATCTGGACCTCTCTTCAGAGGAGAAAAAAAATCGTTACATCATCATTATATTAATTTGCATATAAAATTAATGAGTAAAATTCAATGAAAATCGATTAAAATTTATACATTTTTTAATGATATTCAAATTAAATTTCAACATCATTGACTGACCAGTTTTATCAAAATAGCTTGCAAAAGACTTTTAAAAGCAGAATTTAAATAATAGTGAAATAATTTTTTTTTTTTCATATTTGAAGATATCAGCGATTATATTTTATAGGGAAAAAAAAATATTTCTGGCAATTCGGTAAACTAATTTTTTCGTTTCAATCTCTCCTAAAATTTCAATACATCTCTCGCTCCCATTTTTTTAGATGTTCAGGATACGTTTTTTTTTTTTTTGGACTAAAGAAAGCATTGAAAAAGTTTGAAAAATATGTAAGGATAATTTATCTGTTTGGCATTCATTCGACTAGTGATAATCGTACCCTCTCATAACTAGTCAGTCAATGGTGTATTCCTTACCTTACACTATTGACACTCTACAACGTTTAAGTTCGAGGATCAATAATACAAAAATTCACGTTCTATCGTATTTTTTGTCTTACACGACATGTGTGATTCATCGTTGCATAGAGACGATCACAATGAATACGCATACTCGGAATGAAAAAACCGATGTATTGCGCGTAAAATAAATAAGCTCTGATCGATACGCTCAACGAATAATCAATTGATCAGAATCCCGATCGTCTTGGTGACTCTCTCGATATAAATCGACCAAGATTAAGCCCACGCGATATGATGAAATCGAGCATATATAGAGGAAAAAAAAAGACGACGAGTAAAACTTGTGGATTGTCAAGGCTGTCCATCGTATATATAATTTTAAGAAGAAAAAAAGTGTAAATAGCGTGAATTTTTTTATTCATTTGTTTTTTTTTTGTCGTCATTTTTCTGCAGAAACTTTTGCAATTGCAGCAACCAACATCCATGAATCTCGGCACTTATATATATATATTATAGTTATGAATAGAATGGTCTGTGTACAGCGATATATGAGACATTCCAGGTCAAATCAACTACTTATTTTTGTAAATTATTTTAGATGCCTATAAAAGAATAGAGAGTAGAATAACATAGTTTTTATGGGGATTCGAATTCACTTCCGCTTTACTGTGGTCATTTTTTTAATAGGAAACAAAAAACAAAATTGGATTTCCAGGATTTTTTAAAAAATAATCTTCGTAATTTCCAAAATTCTCCAGTTTCGATAATTTTCCCTCATACACGTAGAGTGAGATGTAATACCGCAGTCGGTAAGAAAAACTGTAAATAATACCGTTCGAAGATGATTGAGATTTCGAGTAAAACAACAATTAGGATCCATTCGTCAATCAGCCAGGAATTTGGCCTAATTCTTTTCCTCAGAATCGCAACAGCCTTCGAATGGTATCGTTTCGAAAATTGCAGCTATCCCTTGAGCACTCATGCCAGTTTCACATTACCTTAAAAAGACGTTTTTAAACGAGCCTGAATTTTTCCATAGCAAAAATAGTCATAATATTGATAGTCAGAGAAAAAGTTGGCAAAAGTAAAATAATTGGAAGAAAAAAATAAAAAAAGACAAATACGAATATTTCGTACTTTTTACTCCGCGATTAGAGCTGTCATTAGAGAGATGTTAGTGTTGTGATCGTAAAACTTGGTTAAAAGAAATAAAATATTGAGATGTATTAATTTTTTCAGTCGCTAAAACAGCATGAAATTCCCCATATATCGATCGATAAAAGTCGAGGCGATTTCCACGACGAGCTATCGCGATTCGCAACACGTGTGTCCGATATTGGGACGTGGGGTTGCAATGGTTTTTAGCTGCGGCACGTGATTATCCAACGAATACTACTAAGTATTCACGTTGAAATTTTCATGTACTTGGTTGTACTTCATGAACTTGGCGAAAGAAAATTCTTGCCGAGCCACTCCACGTGGTCTAAATTTTTTTTTTATTTACAGCAGAATTTTCGAGAACTAAATTCCATAACAAAATTTGGCAACTTAAATCGAGTTTTTTTTCTAAGATTCCATTTTACCAAGATTATAAACCAGAAGATGAAAAAAAAAATCAAAATTTTAAATATTTTTTACCACCCAAAATAATTTCTTTGGGGCCAAATAAAACAAATACGGATCTTATCTTTTTCATAGAAATTTTACATAAACAAGTTTGAAAATGATCGATGAGTGGGCCATAGTCGGAACATGAAAATTTTAGCTGGAATATCTCATAGATTTATCTGTAAATACGCACGCGATACATTCAAGCTGTCCATTATTACCCATTATATACGATTTTCACTCGTATGTCATCGCTTTCCGTTGTCTGCGTGGGCATTCTTGTTTTGCACGCTCTCGGCTCCTTGCCTGTAATGTAAAAAAATCAAAAAAATAATATAAATAAACAATAATCAATAAGACAAAAAAATATTCAATATTTTTTGTAGTTTCAATTTTTTTACATCAATTTTCGTACATAAAATATTTTTATGTAAATATTATAAACGCTTCCTGGAAAATATATCGCTCGCTCAAGCGATGATTCAACCATCACTAAATTCTCGGTAACTCGACAAATCGGATATAAATTTTTTCCGAGATTCCGAGACTCTTACTCTTATGCAGTGTGCTAAAACGTATGGTGGAAGAGATGCAAAGAAACGAAGGACAGATAGAAAGATTTTATCATTATATTTTGCTTTTAGGTGAATGCAACGTTAACGTAGCCAGTCCTGAGGAATGAAATAAAACTTTAAATATAGACAAATAGATGTGGCAATATATATATATATGCACACACACATAAAATAGTACGAGCCAGCACCGGTGAAAGTTTGGGTCTGGTATTTCCGTGCTGGGCTTTGGTCGCTGAGCAATCGCATTATAAACAAAGCAAAGAAAGTACAAATTTCCTAACGATTATCGTGCTCAATGAAGATTTCGATCGGCACCCGAGA
This sequence comes from Dyspetes luteomarginatus, assembly GCA_963669185.1. Lineage (NCBI taxonomy): Eukaryota > Metazoa > Arthropoda > Insecta > Hymenoptera > Ichneumonidae > Dyspetes > Dyspetes luteomarginatus. The sequence continues at coordinate 2,353,110 of OY769908.1, read as the reverse complement.
TATAAAAAATCGTCGACCCTAATTTCCCGCCTTTTTTCAAAAAATTCCCAATTGAATAAACTCACGCCTTTCGAAAACGCGACACAATGGAATTTTACACTTCTCTTTTCTTCCTCATATTTCTACTCACCACCAAAAACTTTACGAAGTGACATTTCGAGAAAATAATTTGTGTTGAAAAAGAAAATTTCGCTTTTTCTTGTTTTTCTAAGCAGCAGAACAAACTGAGCTTCCGTCGTCATATTTCACGTTGTTGATAATAATAAAAATAATTGTTCCAAATTGTTATTACGAACTCTAAGGCCGCGCACGCATCAATGATAATCTACGATGGAATAAAAATGGCCGTTTAACTGTCAACTCGAAGAGTCACATGACACTGTTTTTGTTGTGCACACACGGGGTCACCGAGATAATTTACCGGTATTTCTCCCGATTTCCGGTAAGCACGGAAAACGTTAAAAATAATTGTAAAACGTATTTAACTATGAGGAAAAATCACCAGCGATCTTTCGCTCGTCGCTCGTTTTTAATCCTTGAGTCAGATAAATACGATACTGGGGATAACGAGTCATACAGAGGGCGTCTGTTTTGTTGCCGATCGTGAAATAACTCTCTCGTGAACACGCACCGAACAGCTACGGGGGCAAACGTTACGATACGTCCATGTTACACGATACTGTCGTATATTACTCATGTCGTCTTGTACGACTGAGTTTCCGTGAGCGTAATGTAACACGCGATTTAAATATTAACGTTTTTTCATATGTCTATATAATTACAATGATAATATAAAAATCGTTGAGTGATAAAATAACAGAAGCAGCGCACCAACAGCTCTCTGCAATTAAAAGTTGGAATACGAAACTCGCGCGCGTACGACAGTGTTTTGTACTGGTCTAGTTCTCCTTGGATGCTCGCAAAACGTTAAAAATTAAGAAAGAGTAAGAGGGGAAAAAGAGAAAAACAATTCCAAATCGAACCGGACCACGTCGGAAATAGTTGGGTTCAGTGAGAAGCAAAAGTACCATGTTTCATTCCCCCGGCGTCTCGCGAATAGAGGCTTTAATTGTCCCCTCTTAATACCAATTAACCTCGTTTTACGTGCGTACGATATATAGAATAATAAACCCGAAGGCAGAGAGCACACACAGCGCAGCCTCCGTGCCTGACTCACCGTGTGCGTTCGTGAAAACAATGACACTTATCACAGGCGAGTGTGATAATCCACCGTGCGTCGTGCGAGCCGAATAAAATTAAAAAAAAAAACTTGGAAAAATTGTTATATCGTGCCTTTGAAACGTCCAACGACCCACCTCTGTAACTCCTCAAACTTCCCCCTGTGCCTGTTTTAAACCCCACGTTCGTCTTCACCCTGGGCTAAAAAAAATTTTACTACGATATCTACTTAATGACAGAATTAAAAAACCTCATGTAAAATAATATTGTATTTAAAAAAAAAAAAAAAACACGCGAAACACTCCAACGACAGACGCGTTGTCACTTTGCTGTCGCCATCTTTGATATATTCATCGATGGCCGACAGCGCTGCCATGAGTCAAACTTCGATGTTATAACAAGTTTCCAATTTTCCACGTCAGATGTCGCCAGGCGTTCTTTTCGAACGTTTTTTTAGTTGACTCAAACACCACAAGAGGTGCTACTGTTTGCCCTCACTTTTCAAATAATCTTTCCTACATCATCTCCGACGAAATAGCCTCTCTCTCCGCTCTGCTCGTTTCTCGCGAAATTTTATACTATATTTACTGTACAATATATATTTATATTCTATATAGATAATAGCTTTACCTATATACAGAGATAGGTAAAGCTAACGAAGCTTGTTCGCGATATGCGATATATCTCCCTTCGCGACGAGTCTTCTCTTCTCCCTCAATGCCCCACGGGGGTGACTGCTAAATTTATCGTTATTACCAGTAGTATGCTCGTGGTAAGTATAAACCCCGCGAGTACACCGATCGTTGAAATAATATTGATCTTCATGCGGCGTTTTACGAATTACGGGGCGTTGTGCACAACGCTAAAAGATTATCTATTCCTCTTCATATGCAATGCATGTAAGTATTTATATTGTAGCTACATGAGAATTATATATATATGTTCATATATGCATGGATGAACTCTGTACATATGTATATATAAGCTCACGAAATGTATGAGAACAATAAATATATGCAAAAATATATTCCGGGTCACGTTTTCATATGTTCCTCTGGAAATATTACGCGTAGATGTCGAGGCGTTGAGGGCTACGAAGTACGTACTGTAATGTACACGTATACACATGTCTTATCCTACGGTATAAATTGAATTAGAAACGTCGTAGTGCAACGGGAATGCCTCACGCGTGCGCGCATTTCTCGTTACATGCGCTCTCCTCTCGCTCCTTCTCTGCGTTCTTCATCGTCGCGAGAGGCGCGCACGCATTATAATGATCATTGAATAGGGCATACTCGAGCATTCACAAGCACACACGCGTACAGGATGCAACGCTGTACGCAGCGTGCATTTTCTCGTCAATTTCAACTGAGAGAATCAACGAATCCTCGTTATATATCTATAATATATATTTTAATACAAAATGCTGCTACGCTGCTCGCTTCATTGTATACTTATTACTATGTATACAATTGTTTTCTTGACGATCGAAACGAGAACGAAAAAATCTCACGCGGGACGTGAGCGATATACAGTTATCGAAGATTAACGCCCGGGGGCATCGCTACTAATACAAAGGCTACGTAGCACATATACACGAGAGAGATAATAAAAAAAAAGATTTCTGCTACAAGAGTGTCTGTATCAGACATGCATACATATATATATATGTATACACGTAATATTGAAGAGGAAACACACGAGTATATATTTAGAGGATATATACTGGTGAGTGAGGCTCCTCTCTTGCGATAAGTGCAACTGGCTGGCTAAATTATCCGTGACAACCCAACTGATTACATGGTCGCGAATAATCGGCACTATTGTCCGTGTCTTTCGAGCTGCACTCTGGAGAGCACACTTTGTCTCTCTCTTGCTGATGCGCCCGATCTCTCTCTTCGTCCGGGGCCACAACACGCTCTTTGTTCGTGAACGCGATGATCGCTCGTACTCAACGTTCTCCACGAAATATTATAGGTATATATATCATTGTTTACCAACGGTATTTTGCCAAGTTCTTCAACTGGTCTCACTTTTCTCTCTCTCTCTCTCTCACTCTGCGTTTGTAATCTATTAACGGGCTATTCTTTGGAATGCTTGATATTGGAACAAACTAACTTCCGGAAGTACTCAATGTAATAGGGAAGTAGGTATAATGCGGATCACTATAAAATATTCCATATTTTATGAAAATTCAATGGGTGTCTTTCACAAAAAAATTTTTCACAAAAATTAACAAGTTCGTTATGCCTGTTTTAAAAATATGGGCAGATGAGTAAAGTTAGGGAAAATTAATAATAAATAATTAATTTTTGCAACACTTCAAAGGTGATAAAAAATAGTATTGGGACTTGGGACCAATTTTGACGAACGAACAAACAAATTTGTAAAACCAATAACGACCATTTTGAATTTGATAAATTATTTACGTATTTAAAAAATCTGCAAGCAATTGAGATTTATTATTGTATCGCAATAGTCTGCGTGACAATTCTCCACACGAACGAAGAACAATGTTGGTGTAGGCGGAAACGCGTGTGTTTTATACGTAGTATATGCTATTTATATATATATATATATATATATATATATATATATGACCAGTAGCATTATCGACTGTAATCAGTTATTGTGCTTCATGCGTGGGGAATATGCAAATTTTGAATGTTTGCCGACTCTGTAATTGCGACACGTAACGTAAATGCAAAACTATACCTGACGATCAAGATATATACATATTTTGTTTTGCATTGCATACCATCGTATATTTGCATATTAATACATACGCGCGACTTTGCACTTACATATGTAAAAATATACACAGATATATATATATATATATATATATTAAATTGCACATGTATGTTTTTGCGTTTGGATATTGTAGAAAATACACAGAGGCAAGTTTACGCAGTTTGATTTATATTATATGTGACGTTATTTCATTTAAGGTCATTGATCATTTGCGTCTGCGACTGCTAAGTGAGACTTGGAAGTTCAAAATACATTTGTGCGACGTTTATATGCTATTTTCCTGCTGCTCTGTTAATTATATATAGAGGGAGTATGTATGACAGTTGTGGCGACTCAAGATGGTATCAACTGGGCTCTATAAATCTCATTACGTAATATTCAAAGTAAAGCATGAATTAACTGAATAAGATTTCGAGTTATTCTATAATCGATAGACAAATCCAAATATTGTTATCAGAGCTATACTTGAAATTTGTCTGAAAATTTTTATCAGCGGCTGTACAGACTGAAAACTTGGATCATTTCGACATCTGTTGAACGTCATCACGAGAAAATACTGAAATCTTCCTCTCCGTCGCGTTATTACGAAGATTGAGCTCTTTGTATGAACCATCGAAAAATAGCAAAAATAATTTAATATCACCAAAATGGGGCTGAATAAATTCCTCAAGTCTTCTTATGTGAGCTATTTTTTTTTTTTTTTTTTTACTATAACCAACTATAAAAATTACATACACGAATGTATGATCGCTCAGAAATTGATTGCCATTATGGAGGTTTTATAATGTATTTATCAAAGTTGCTGTTGGTTTTGTGATTTTCGACATATTTAAAGAAAAATGAATTCTCGGCTGTAGCTGATAAAATTGTGTTTACAAAAAAAAAACGTCGGGGCCATATTGGAGAAAATTACGTGACTCGATTTAATTATAGCACGATACTCAAATAAGAGTCAAAGTTTAGTCTGGCACAACGACGAGTGGGAGAAATGTGTCTTTTATCTAATGATGATGATAATACTAATAATTATAATTATAATAAAAAAAACCAAGGGTCATCAAAGACGTCATTCTGGAATGTGTGACCATGTCGCGCAAAACTCAAGTTTTTAAAGAATATTTATCTTTTTGGTTTTGATTGGATGATTCGCCAAGCTGAAATCGTCAAATTCCGAGCTTCAATGTATTATCTATATATATATATGTATGTATGCGTGTCATGTACGTGCATATTCTCAATTCTCGTACTCGGAGAATTCGAGGCAGAAATGCGCGTTCGCCAAGTTTCATACACCCTGCATTGTTTTCCATATATTTATACATCGTTTCTATGTACTATATATATATTTTTCTCTCTCTCTCTCTCTCTATCGCTCTCTTTCGAACCCCACGCTGAATAAGTTTGAGAGTATTTTGTGGTGCAGTTGGTCTCTTTCCGCGAGACAAATTGTATTTAACGAGTTCTCTCTTTCTCTCAGCGCCCCCTGCTTGGATCATCACACTGGTGACCTCTGCTGGCTTAGGGTCACGACGCCGTTATACGCGAATATACGACACTCTCCTTCGTAATCTATTATTTCGACGTGGCTGATATGAAGCAGAAGTCACGATGGAAAATCCATGTCGTCGAAATATCATCGCTTATTATTGATCGAGCAATGAGAGGGGAATGTACGAATAAAATTCGCCAGACTTATCTCGATTTGGCTCTCGCTGTTGTTCAATACTTTTAATCGCGAAATACGGCATTGAGAGAAAGAGAGAGGGAGAGAATAAATTTCATACGTAATTTATACTTGCAGGTGTGACAAGTTTCGTTGAAAGATATTTATATGGGCCACTTGCGACCGAATCGACAAAACTTTATGGTTTTCTAATCTCTCAAGTATGTTTGAGGGTAACAAAAAAAAATCATCTAAATTAATTTTTCAAATAATAATAACCGCTCCGTGAGATGGAAGTGATTATAGCTACAGATGCTACGAAAGAATCAACATTTTTTTAATAAATAGAAAAAATTTTACCCTTCATTTGATATCAGGATTGAATTTTTTTTTCAAACATTTGAAAATCGTTATGGATTTTTTTTTGTGCCCCACAAAATACCAAAAGAAGAAATAATGTTATCTTATCACGCGGTCTTGCCAATTTGGTCTGGAATGGCCCATACATATGTATATCTTATAATGTTCGATTCTGGCGCTAATGAGTTATAAAGTATGATATTTTGCACAGGTGCTGGAAATACGAAACCTTGTGCGTGTAAAAAAATAAAAAATAAAATGGTCGATTGCAATGTAAACGTATGTGTGAGAATATAGAATCATCGATATCACTGAATCGAGGAGTCACATGGATGTAGTGCAAACAATTGTGATTCGATCGTATCGTTCGATCTATCCGAGTATCGAAGACTTGTTTACAGTAAAAAAAAAAAAAAAAAAAAAAACTATTAACATCGTTATGATCCACCTCAAAATGTTCGATACATTTTTCTTGGAAATATTTCGATGAAACTCGTTAAATATTCAGCAATAAATGCAGAATTATGGCACCCATTATGCCTAAAAAATTGATCGCATTTCATTTAACTATTTTCGCGATAAAATTAGTTGAAAATGTTGAAGTTATAATGGAGTCTGAGACGAGTTGATGAATATTGGTCATTAACACCATCATCTGTGTGGGCTCGTATTGATAACCGACTAGTGTTTATTCTAATACCGGATTTTTATCGTGTGTTACAATAGAGATCTCGAAACAAAACGCTTGCAGCTAATGGGACCAGTTGATAAAATTCTTTACTGTTATGTGTTAATCGTTGATAAAAAAAAAAAATCTACAAAGTGTTACTTCACGTTATTAATAATACGATATCAATCTGATAAGAGTACAGCAATTGGAATAACAAAACATAAATTGATTAAATATCTACAGTTTTGTACGTGTTTACTATGTATCCTATTCTTTTGGTATTTCGTACTCAATCCTCTTTAATTCTAGATATGTCATCTTATCGATACGAACTACTATATATATCGCCATATCTAATCTCTTTTTGGCCCGAATTGAAATATATTCCGTATTATACACGAACGATCGTTGTTGAACCGGAGAGTCGGAGAAATCTTTCTCCACCTCTCGGTATACATGCACATTATAATGAGTTTAATGTTTTCGATTGTTATCGAATTAGGCCATATGTTTTATTGTAAGAGATTCAAAGTCGGGATATACAATTAAATTTTTAGACTCCGATACGATTGTACAAACTTTTTTATCCTTCAGTATACTATTTGAATGAATCGATTTTTATGAAACATTGCAAATTTTTTACATCTATACGCGTTTTCCATGACGCGTGACCAGATAAATACAATCATACAATTCATACGACTTTAATGAAAATGATTAACCGCCAATAATCTATATCGTTACTTTCTAATCCAACATCCAAGAATTCAAAGTAGCTGACGAAGAAGTAAAAGTATTCGATTTTAAGGATAATTTATATATATATATATATATATATATATATATAGGAGCTATTCACATCGCTGATTTCTAACTCAATATATGAACATTCAAAATTGCAGACTGAACATGGCGGACGAAGAAACAAAAATATTCGATTTTAATCATAAACGATATATATATATATATATCTATAGACGCTTTTTAAATGGCTAATTTTTTATTCAATGATGAAAAATCCCAAACATAAATGTACGTAAAACTTTTACATCATGTCACCCGACAATATTTCCTGGAAGGGTAATATTGAAGGGCTACTTTGTGTCCAGCATCAGCGTTAGCGGCAGAGTCGGAGAGATAATATAATTCTCCGGCAATTGCGGAGTGTACATCGGTGTCCGAGTTGCATCCGATCTGGCTTTCACAACGAACTACGCTGTGTCCAACGCGTTTTATACACAGAGTGCGTGCGTTAGAGCCCATTTGATGTTGGCTGCTGTACACAAACAGAGCTTACCAAGCGATAGAGTCGCGAGGATATATGGTGGATGTACAGAGAGGATTCCCGCCGAATATGTGATAAAGAGAGAAAAAGAGTCTGTCCGACCACCCGACGCCGATGGTCACGATACTGTCTCTCGTCGTCGTCGTCGTCGTCGTCGTCGTCGTCGTCGCCGCGAGAGAGCCTCCCGTGTGCGATAATACGCAAGGGCGAAAGCCCCTAACCGAAACACCAAGAGTTCTTCTTGCCTCTCGATCTGAAAAACCTCCGACACTTTTCTATCTTCGATGTCACCGCGCCTATCATATGTTTTCTCTCTTCTAGACTTCTCTCTGTCCCTATCCGCGACACACACTCACACGCTCGTAAAATCAGTGAGAGAAAAGCATGTGTGGGTGTGCGTGTAGCAACTCTCGGGCTATACGCAGGCTATTTTGACGGGAAGGTCACATGACTAGACGCTCAGCCGACCGACAACGGAGAAAGAGGGAGAGAGAGCGAGCGGTATAGCCGAGACGCATACCCTCGTGGGGCCGCCACCCCCCACTGACATCTGGCGCGCCATGAGACCCGGTCGCGTTGCTGCCGATGATGCTACCGCTCCCGGCGCGTCTCTCTGTACCACCTCCCCCCACCCGGGCTACTGCCGCTCGTGTATTCATGCGAGTGTGTGTGCGCACACAAAGCCAAATTGCGCTCGTGTACAATACACTATCGCGACAACCCAATACTCGGTCGCATCATCGTGCTGTATTATTCGCGAGAGGTGGAGTGGGCGGCGGAGGGGAGGGGGGGGGGGGATGGTGGAGAATAGCGCACGGGCAAGTTAGCAGACGCTACGTTGCGGGAGGGGTCATATCGGCGACAGGGCGAAGGTAACGTCGGCGGTGGCACGAGGAAAGAGGCGAGGATATTGCGGGAACGGCGAGCAGGGGGGAAGACAGACACGTAAAGTACACGGAGATTCCTCTTACCACTAGCCTTGTGCGCACGCTCAGATCAAGCTTCTATATATATATATATATATGTGTGTGTGGCCCAACACACACAAACCCTCTATAGTTATATGTATGTATATCCATGACATCGTGAAGGGACAGGCTCGATTTTCTCTTTCGCGCTTGATGCTGCCCATCCTCGTGTACACCGACGGCGACCCCGCGACGGTCGGACGCGAAGGGGACAGGGAGAAGGAGAAAGAGAAGTAGGAGGAAGCGAAATGAACGACACGAACGCACGCGCTGGTGTGCGGGGTCGAGAGACGCACGCGCGTACCACAGGCTCCCTCGAGAGGGCTCGCCTCCACCTCGAAACCTGCGCCAGCCTCAGCTATGCTATGGATGCGTGTGTGTGTGTGAATTTGTATGCCGTGTGCATGTATATGGGTTTATATGTACGTATAGTCGAGCCGAAGCGGACAGTGCGATCGCGGCAAGCTAACTTACACACGCACAAAGGCACGGGCGTCCTCAAAGTTTCACGGGCGTCACTGATACACACACACACACACATAAAATATCCTTCTCTCGGGGCGAGAGCGCTCTGTGTGTTTGTATTTGAGACGAGTGCAGTTCGCACAACCGACGAGTAGAGGGAGAGCAAGCATAGCCTCGCGATCTTCCCGCAAGAGTGTGTTGGAGTGCCCGAAGCGAGAAGCGAGAACGAGACTTTGCTGTGTGTGTACGCGCGCTCATACACACAGACACAATTCATATAGACACTCACAGGCACATACATAGAGAGGGACACATACATTTATGAGGGCTGCGCTCTGAGCGTTAGCATTGTGTATACCAGTGCGTCAGGCTTTCAGTGGACGGTTTACTTGATCGTGCTCCTCGTCTGGATATTCCCCGCTCGTTGTCGTCGCCCGCGCGGTTTGTGTGTGACTTAAAAAACCACGCAGAAAATATGCGTACTACCCGCCGCGAGTGGTTTAGTGTGCCGTTGCGTGGACGATCGATACGCCATTGCGCGACGACGCTTCGTCCAATGTAAAATAAAACACGTATACAAAAATAAAGAAATAAATACAGAAACACACACACACAGATACACACATACGGAGGAAGAACGTGTCGAAGAGGTGTGAGATATCTGTCAAAATTGGGAGAGTGAAGTTACGAGGAGAGGTGGAGAAACATTTTCTTAGTTCACTATAGAGTCTCACAGCTCATTCGTGGTTTTTTTTTTTCTTTTCTTACGTCCGAATCAGAAGTTGAATTTACATTGAGAGAGACAGAGGCTCTCGTTAGTGTTTGTGCGAATTGCATCGAAGATAGAGCGACATTCGCCCATGCATCGGGTGTGTGGACCGTTTGTCTAAGACGACGGTCTCAACTCTCTTCTTATATATAAATATATATATATATATATATGTATATATATAACTATAGATATATAAGAAAAAGTTGATAACATCCCAACGATTACACTATAGTGTGGAGTTCTATATAGGTGGATATATTTTACGAACGGACATGTGTCGTTTCGCAGATCGCGAATACTCGGACTCGGTAGGCCCGAGGCCCAGCGCCCAGGCCACCGACCCATACCCGTGACCGAACCTGTACTCTCGAGGCTGTAGTGGTACATATGTGCATATACACGCTTTATACATATATATATATATATATATGTACACAAGTATATAAGTACCCAGTGTTGCCAGTCTCCCATATAATCATAAGCCTTAGAGGAGAACCGCTCAATCCATAAAATCGCATACAAGTTTAACGTCCCCGCAAAACTCAATCGAAAAAAGGAAGAAAAAAACACGTTTGCTCTCTCCCGAAGATCAAACTCCAGATCCGCAAGCAAAATTTCGTAAAAAAAAAAACTACAGTTTTCTCACCATTGAATTTCTAGTGTTGGTGTGTGTGTGTGTTTTTTTTTTCGTTTCGCCAATCATTCTCTCATGAGTGCGTCCTCTGTACGCGCGTGCGTGTTATTCGTTTGTGTAAGTTTACATGAGAGTGCGCGAATTATCGCGACATAGACTCAGGAAGGGTGAAGAGGGAGAGAAAGAGATTTGTGTTGCGGCGGATCATGGATAACGGCAGAGACGCCGTGTTGTCGTCGTCGTTGTTGCTGTTGTCTTCGTCGTCGTCGTCGCCGGCGTCGTCGTCGTCGTCGTCGTCGTCGTCGTCGTCGCTGCGGTCGACGTCGTCGTCGTCGTCGTCGTCGTCGTCGTCGTCGCCGTCGTCGTCGTCGTCGTCGTCGTCAAGAACTTTTGGCCCGGAGAAACGACGGAGTTAGAGGGAGAGAAAATTCGCGCGATCTCTCTCGCCTCTGTGAAAACTTTTCGCGGTGGTGTCGTGCGATATATATATATATATACACATACACACAAGAGAAAAATATATATATATATATATAGATATATACGAGAGGGATAGATGGGCGCGCAGAGTGAGCCGATAGAAACGCGAACGAGAGACGGAGGTCATCCGATGAGATGGACCCGGTTTATCTCGGTTTTGCTGGCGTAACTCGTATTATAGCGCACAACGGCTGTGAGCGTGGATGGAAATCGCAAAGACGCGATTATCATCATTTTTTATTATTCACATTGCCCTCACGTGAATTACGAACAAGTGTCAACAGTGAACGAAAACGTAGAAAAAAGAAAACAACAACAATATCGCGATTGTGCGAAAAACATACATATATGTATGTAGGATACGCGTGCGAGTTTCCGGTGGACAACGGAAATTGATAAATAAATAAAAAAACATTTTAAATGCATCGTCTTTTTTTTTTTGACGGTTATGTCGGCTTATGTTGAGTGAAATATAATATTTAATAATACAAATTAAGTATAAAGGAAACATTGTCGTGTCGTTTTGTTTTTATTCTGGCGTTCTTTTTTTTTTTTATTGTTTATATATATATCGTTCATCTTGGGATGTTTGAATAAAGCGCCATCTATGCTGTTTATCTCTGTCTAATTTTTCCATGCTCAAAGGATTATTGTTCTAATAATGGAGACACTATTGCCCGTTAATACGAACAATCAGTCGTACAGTCCTCAATTGAAGACGGTCCTGAAGACATATCAGCTATCGGCTGTTAAAAGCCTGCAGGGACCGAGCTCAGCCCTACTGGGTATGGACTGTAAGAGTTTGCGTCAGGAACAAGCACCATTTCACTTTACATCATCAATTGGACGTAACAACAGCTGCAACATTGACACGTGTCATGAAGAAACGTCAATAAAGGATATTGTGAAAAAGCCCATTGACGATACGTGCCTGATTGTACCGAATTTGCGAAGTGAACGTATCAACAGGCCAGAACAACGCTGTGAACGTTCATCCGCCGATGATTCGGACGACGAACTGACGGCTGACAAGCTCAAAAGTGTCATAAGCGAGAAACGAGAATTGGAATTTCAGATACCAATTTTAACGGCACCCGATCAAAGCTGTTCGGAGAGATGCGAGACTGTACTTGAGAATGAGAGAATTTCGTGCTTCGTCGTTGGTGGTGAGAGAAGATTGTGCCTGCCACAAATATTAAATACTGTTTTGCAAGATTTTTCGCTACAACAGATTAATCAAGTTTGCGACGAGTTGCAAATTTATTGCTCGAGATGTACACACGATCAGCTCGAGGAGTTGAAACTTTCGGGTATTTTGCCGAGAAGCGCGCCCTCTTGTGGGCTAATAACGCAAACTGACGCTGAGCGTCTTGTTAGCGCTTTGTTGTTGAGAACGGAAACAAGAGAGGGAATTGGACAGGATGGAGATCGAGATTCCATGGCTGAAGAAAAAGCACGAAGTAAAAAGGAGGATCTTGAGGATTCAGTGGGAAGATTCAGAGTTTATCACGAGTGTTTTGGAAAGTGCAGAGGCATATTTAATGCGGAACTCTTCAATTCTGAGGATTCAGCGTGCATCGAGTGTCTTGAGTGCGGATGCCAATTTTCGCCTCAAAGGTTTGTCAGACATGCTCACAGACCATTGGAAAATAGAACGTGTCATTGGGGCTTTGATTCGACTAATTGGCGATCGTATTTGTTGCTATCGAGGGATCAGCAACAGTACAACAAAGTTGTGGCACTTTTTCGTAATCTGAAGGAACGATATCCTGTGCCGAGCTTCAAAAGAAAATCCGAGGTGAGGATGCTCATTCTTACTCAATTTTACTCCTACCTATTTCATATTCCAATATTGTCTATTTTCGGTCTCTTGGACCCATCCAAGAGAATGATTAGCAGTCTTGGAGAGCTGTGATTATTGATAAGACGAAGCTATCGCACGAATTTTTTATCTCTATTCATTCAATCAATAAAAATAGACTCCTTTGTTGGTAAAAAAGTTTCTGCGTTAGCCATTGTGAGTGCGAGATAGAAGGCTGCTTTTACTCCGGTACGAAAATTCTCCTAAACGGTTGATGTTTCGGACAAACTAAGAGAATCACGAACTGCATAATAGTTATACGCAGTTCGTTGTTCTCTTCGTTACTTGTCCAAAAGATCAACCGTTTAGGAGAATTTTGGTACGCAGTTTTTTTTACCGACAGAGGAACATCGCCTTAAAGACCATAGTACGATGCCATTGTACACAGCGAATTGGAATTTTGGGTAAAAACTTAATCTCAAGATCTTCGTCAATCAATTTTGCATAATATTTTTACTTCGCGGTATCGCCATTAGGCATTTGGATTTCTAAAATTTTAACATCACTTTGAAGCGAGATGAAGCTAAAATAAAAAAAACTTTGAAAATTATCCCGCTCACTAACTCCTCAACGATTTTTTCCTCGAAACTGCGCGCCTAAATATGTCGTTAATTTTTTTCCTCGCAGTTGCGACATGACTTGGATAAGTTGGCAAAGAGATCGAAAAAGGAAATTGGCCGCGACGATTGTACAGGGGTGTACAATGGAAATGGTTTGGGAATGTATCATCCTGTATCGACGGGAGGTGGCGCGGGTGATCCATATTTGCAGATGCAGTGGGCAGTTTTCGAGCTCGCCACCAGGGGCGCATCGGCTTTCAGGCCGTGGAACGCGGCAGGATCGTGTAAGCACAGAGACAGGTAAAGAAAAACATGATATCGACAAATTTATTGGTACGCCTCATTCCCCCCCCCCCTCCCCCCGACTTGCACCATAAATAAATTATTTAAAATAAAAAAAAAATCTTCTCTTAAATTAATGTTATGCACAAAAAATAGTTCATCACTGGTACCTGCTTACCTCAGTCGAGGTCCGCCGGTTCTCCAGCATCCGGAGAGGGTCGTTCCAATGTCAGAGTGCGAGCGTTTTGAGCCTCATTTTCAGCCGAACGTTGCCCTCGCACCGATCACAACACCCTCGATTCCACCTGGAGCACCGCCGCCCCCTCCACCGCCTTCGATAACTCCGCCACGTCGTCCACCAAATCACGAGCGTCGACGAAACAATCATTGTCCAACGAGTCCAAATTCCGAAAAAATTGAGCCTCTGACGATAAGCGTCAAGCTCGAAAAACCTTCGACCCCTGGACCGGAAATCGTGGCTGAGGCTTATCCCCCTTTGCTCGCGTGTACGACAGACCCTGGTGAAAATTGTCACGATGAATCACGTCTTGATGAAAAAATTTCCCACCAAGATGTTGAAAATCACGCGATGGACGACCAAGAGGCAGAGGCGGAGGAGGAGGAGGAGGAGGAAAGTACCGCGGTAACGTCGTCGACCGTCACGATGGAGCCTCCGCCGGCGGAAGTTGGCACATCGTCGCCCGGAAGCGACACGGAATCGGAAATTGGTGCAAGTCTCGCTGTTGAACTTGAGGAACGTCTTATTGGCCTAAATGTGCCACAGGACGTTGTTAAACTCGTACGACAATTAAATCTCGAGTATCAACGCTTGAGAAATCGTCATAGCGCAGATTCCCGTGAAATTGCCAGGTTACGGGGACAATTGGAGATGGAAAAAATTCATACAATTAATGAGACCTGTGACGATAAGAGAGACGTGAAAACCGCGAGTGTAGTGGATAGTACCGATGATAGCGAGGAGGCGATAAATCTCCATACGGAAAGCAACAATGTCGATCCTCCGTTGGCGTCTATCAGTAATGATTAGAATTAATATTTCCAATATTTAACGATAATAAACAAACAAACAAAAAAACTGCTCAGCAATTATTGCGACGCTCATCTCTTTTTGTCGGCCAGATAAGCGTGCACTGATTTTTTCTTTTCTTTTTACTAGCACTAGAGGAGAAAAGTAACGATATATAACGATTCTAAATAATAACAAAAAATTAGAAAAACAAAAAAAAAAGGAAAAATAATATGAAAACTGTCTTGGTTATGTGATATATGAAGAGCCTTTAAAGTTGTAACAGTTAATTTTTGCGTTCTTATTGTAAGTAAACTTTATCGACGGTTTTGTTTGTAACCGAAATGTAGATATTGTATTATACGGATGAAAAAAAAACAAAAAAAAAAAGTAATAGATTTAAAGAGAGAAATGAGAGAGAAGAAAGAAGGAAGAGGTAGAAGAAGAACATGAGGAAAAGAACTTACCACGCAAATATATCTATTACTATGAATTTATTATTAAATGCGTAAGCGTTTTTGTGTATATTAAATATGCATAATACGCAAGAATGGTTTTTTATGGTCGTACGTTTGATTGGACGGAGTGGAGAAACAAAATGGAGGAGAAAAAAAGGAGGAATATTTAGATTGCTTTCCATTGACATCTTCGTAATCCTATCATGTAAATACATTCTCTCTTCATAGGCGTATGTTGATAATGGTAAATAATTTTACTATTATGCGAATTATTGCAAAAGTACAAAAACCCTAGGTGCTATGTTGTTACACTAGGTAGCTTCCGAGCACGAGTAAGCTCGCAACGAGCCGTTAATAACCAGAGAGAGAGAGAGAAAACAAAGAGGAAGAGGAGCATTGAAGGATCATTCACGCTGTGTTAATTTTATCATTGCAATGAGCACTTCGTGGAATGCAATAATTTCATCATCGCTGTAAAAAAATCCACCATTATATTCGAACAAGTATTTAAGGATGCTTCAATTATGCATTCCTAATCAAAAGTTAGGCTCGATGAGAATTTTCAATATTTCTCGATACGACAAGAATCTGAAAAAATCTACCATGTTGTGATGATGATAATAAGAACATTGATTTGAAATAATGATAATGCCAAAAAGCTGTTAACAAGTTGCTTAAGAAAATTTTAATTTTTTTTCGTAAAGAGATTTCATGTTACGCTTGCAAGTTTCAAGGTCATTGCTAAATAAAAGAAATAAAAATAAACTGTTGAAAGATTCTCGGAAATTAGAAATTCAAAATTAAAATTAAATTCTTTTAAAAATTCAATTATATTTGAGAAAAAGTCGCGATTGTATTTTGTGAGAAAAAAGCAGTCTGTAAATTTATTAAACAGTTTTTTTCTTTTTTTTTTCTTTTCCAATTTATTAATAACTTTGGCATTAACAATTAAAGTGGCCAAATCATACTTTTGATTGGGAACGCGTAGGTTAAGCATTCCCAGCAGAAAGCAGACAACGATAATTTGAGATAATTTGAAAAAAAAAAAAGAAAAAAAAAAGTGCATTATTTGTCCTATATCGACTCTCTCGCGATTCGGTGATCAATAAAATTTGACGAAATTGTTAGCGCAGCGTATTTGATGCTCGGTTTCTACAGACGCACCGCAATTGACCTTAAGAGACGACCCTGAAGTGAATTCATATAAAAAACGAAAGAAAAAAGTAAAAAAAAAAAAAACCACCTTTCTCTTTATCAAGTCAAACCGTACTATTCTATATATGTATAGATGATACGATACATATTAGTCATAATAATTATTGATAATAAAAATTAATGAAAGATAATGAAGGAAATAAAACATAAAAATTAAAATAAACAAAATAAAAAATCAATCGTATATCGTACATATTCAAATTTGCATTATATAGTCGAGAAGATACACTTGTCAATTTTTTTTTTTTTTTACGATTTGTGTATTTTCAAAGAGTACACACACCGCGTGTGTGAGTCGATAACGATTGCTTCGAAAATCTCTGGTGGGTGCCCCATTTGATAACAAAAAGAAAAACAAAACAGAAATTATTTAACAAAGATTCTATTCTAGATTCTTTATTCTAATCGTCGCCATATATATACCGCGTGACCGGACATTCTGCCATCCTTGTATACATCGATATATCTATATGAAAATTCTCCGCTAAAGAGTATTTGTATTGTAGTTCAAGTCATCACGTCTTCGGCATTATAAAGAAAAAAAAAAAAGTATAAAATAAAAAAAATATGTCTTCCTCCGTAAACGCAATGAAGACTTCCAAGCGAAAGTCCAGCCAATTCGTCAGGCAAATTTTAAAAGCAAAAATCATAATTGAACCTCGTATTGCATTTGAATCACGGTTTTATCCGTGCTTCGAATACTTTTTTTTTCTCTCCCCGCTCCGCCACCATTTACGTTTCAATCGCATCGCGAGCAAGCGAATGCATGATAGAATTTCAAAGCAATTGAAATTAGATACTGGACATACTAGTTGATTATATATATATATATATATATATATATATATATATATATATATAACATTTAATCGAACAAGAAGCATTCAATCATTACGTTCGATGTAACAAACCCGCATACGGTTGCATTGTAATCTTACAGATATAATAAGAATCCCACCTAAGATAAAGAATGTAATAGTCTACGTTTTTCATACACACTCAGTTATTATATTTACTTAGGATATACGAGCTAAAATAATATATATATATATATACATATATATATATATATATATATATATATACGATGTATCTCGTGTACTCCTCCATTTGGAAATACATTTGAGGTCAATAGACACAAGTTTATCCTCCGAGATCGTGTGTGACTGCCGCGTCTTGAAATGTATTCCGATAGAACGCAAAACAGTAAAAAAAAAAAAAAAAAAAAAAACAAAAAAAAACAGTAATGTAATTTATAAAATAAAAATACAATATTTGTGACGTCTGATTTTTGTTATACACGCGAATTGAGACGTGCCCGAATATGAAAGAAAAAAAAAAAAAAAAACAGATGAAAGAATGAAAATAATGTTGTATTGAGAATTAAACGATACTCAGGCTTTATTTATTTGTTTGATCTCGATGTCAACGATTTATTTGTCAAAATCTATCGAAATAGATCGAGATCAATTTCATTTTTTTTTTTTTTAACTCGTAGCCTAATATTCTGAGAATAGACTCTTTGTAAGCATCATTTATCGCGACCTACATTATATATATTTAAAAACAAAACGTACATCATTGTTAAAGAAAATAAACTATTGGGTATTACGTATGAACCGTACAAGTCGATCTTAAAATGCAACTAAAATTGAGATAAGCGACCATTGAAACAATTTTTTTTCTTTTAAAGAAAAAATTTGTTAAGGATTTTTCCTTAACAAATTCCTTAACATTGTATCATATATGGTGAACTCTCTTAAACGCGATAAGCAATTTATCGAAGATTGTCCGCTAAAATTTTCAATCAATTAATGTCAATCTGTATTTGCAGAAATTTGCATTTTTGTATTTAAAAAATTATTTCTCTTGTTCAAGTTGCCAACGATTCTAAATACTTGAATCTAGTACTTGCAATTGGTAATCGCCTAATAATTAAAAAAAAAAAAATTAAACGAAAAAAAGCTTGCTTTGTAATATGACGATTCATGTAATGCAATGTTCAATAACGTTTTCGAATCATCCTACATAGCTGCTGTTTGGCATATCGCTATCTCTTTTGTTCTTGTGCGTAAGCTACACGGGTTGTAGTCTGTGGCAGACAAATCGAAAACGCCATAATAATTCCCTAGCAATGTTTTACTCTATCTCGATGAATCGCGATTAAATTTAACCAACTGAATTTTATCGATTAAAACACATTGACGTCATATTTCGAGAATAATACTGCTTTATTTGAAAATTCAAATACTTTGGATAGTTGTAATATTTATTAATTACTCGATATGAAAAGGATGAAATTTAGGGCTTTTATACCAGCGTGCATAGATATATAAAAGAATTTGCGTGGTCAATTCGGTGAAAAAAATAAAAATCATTTTCATGATTCCATTTTTAAAAGGGCCCGCGCTTTTCCTTCGCTTCCATTATATTGACTGACATTGTCACAATATGGCGGCCGTCGATGTGAGCGCGGGAGTTTCAAACGCGATATTTTCGTCTCTCGACTTGATACTATTCAAACTCTACAAGCGAGCGCGTAACAACTTATTTAATTTTGTACTCATTCCTATCATTTCGTACCATAATTTTTCTTTTAATTAATAATGATAATAATAATAATCGTCGTGTTTTCGGGAAAAAAACATGGTTCGACTATTTTTCCCTCTCTGGATATTTGCAATTTAACGATAACAATTTTCATCAGTTCTTTAATTCTCCTTTTTCTAATTTACAATCATTCGCTTATAGTTTTATACACACGACATTTATTCCGAAGATAAAATGATAATGGCCGCAAAGATTTATTTCTTAGAATGAAAATTCAGTAAACAACAATAATAACATTGAGGCTCCAACATGACAGCGGGCCATCAGTGAAGCAGCTTCTGTGTAAAGATGAAATTTGTGAAGCGGAGTTGACCGACGATCAACTTCACTTGACGCGATTCTGTCCTTTCTGCTTGCACTCGTTTGTTCGTCGCTTCAGGCTTCGTCCACATCATTGCTTCTTCCTTTTGTCCCTAAACGCGGCCAAATTTCCTCTCTCTCCCTCTCATTGCTACCTCTAGCTTAAGGTCCCGGATGACTGACCGTAGACTTATAGTATATCTTTCTGAGATGATCAGCAATATAGGAACATTTTTTACATTACCCTTCCATGCTCTCTGTCCAAGTTGACTCCTTCAGCTGACATTTTCTTTCTCCCTCTCTCTCTCTCGTTTGGCTGATATTTTCTCTCTTTTTCTCCCCCATTCTGCAAACACTGTCCTTCCTTGTCTCTCTCCCTCACTCTCTCTCACCGGAGAGAGAAGTCTCTCCCCGGCGTTTCAGCGCCGTCTACACGTCAGGTCAATGACTAAAGTACGAGTTTCAAATGTTAAATCTCAACAAGGACAGAGCGACGCCTGGGTTACAGTGGCGGCCTGTCAGGCCAACCTGTACCAACCTGTATACATGTGGTCTGTGACCCGTACAGTGTGGACACTCCGAGAGCCAGAGAGAGAGAGAGAGAGAGAGAGAGAGAGAGCTGTCCTGGTCCTGAAGAAATATCCCGTCTCCGTCACCTGTAAACGCGCTCGGGAAAATCTTTCTCATTTTCGTCACATTTTTTTCGTCTTACTGTATAAAAAAAAGACTCGTGATCGTTCCAAGTTATAATCTCGATTATTCTCTCCCCTTCCCCTACGACAATAAAAGCATTTTCGCTCAATTCATTTTTTTTTCTCGTTTTAAAATGAGTTTGCTCGAGTGATACACAACCTCCTGAAAACCGCGACGTACCCATCTCTCTCTCTCTCTCTCTCTCTCTTGCTCTCCTGATGCTCTCGTTTCATTCCCAAGACTCGGTGGACGGTCCAATGGATTCTTTGAGATAGCCACAGTGCTTGTTCGTTTTTTTTTTCTCAAATGTTTTTTTATTGTTGTCGTTTTTTTTACCATCATCGATTTGAGATGTAAATTTGTGCACGAAACAGAGAGGCCACAACCTCGAAGTACGGAAAATGGCTTTTCTGTGCCCGGTTCGCATACGTCGGGGAAAGAAAAAAAAACGTGAGTTATCTTTTTTTGTTTTTAATAGTGATGAAAATTATATGCATTACACTCGTTAGGATACGATTATGTGAATATTATTTTGCACGCAAAGTGTGATACTTTGTTAATCACACATACACGCACCTGTTGCATTATGAATAATAGTGCCGTGTAGTACGACAAAACCCCGTTTCTCATTGTCATGCGTAGCTCAATTGTCACCAGGCAATTGTGTTAAAAAAAAAAAACAAAATTGTCACACATCTTGTTTATTCACGTTGACTGAATTACATGTGCGGAGAAAAATTGTCGGCGATTAAGGATATTCTCATGCTATTTTTTGGAAAAATTTATCTGTAAAAGAACGAAATTGTAGTGGTGGAGAGAATATTTTTGGGCTTAAGGTATGAGGTACGTTCATCTCACCTGAATCAGTCAAAAATAACGGAGAAACGAAAAAAAAAAAAAAAAACATATTTTAGCGGGTGCCCACAATTTTACTCTGGAAAAGGATGGCACAGGTTTGAGTGGAAGTGGAGGTGTAGGTCCTGGAAGCAGAGTACCTCTGCCTCCTGGACGGATAACGGGCAGTGCGAGTATCGAGACTCTCGTGAGAGTCGGAATCGAGAAGGAAAACGGTCTTTCACCGGACAGCAAAATGGTGATAGTTCACGATTTTACGCCGTGCGTAGATGACGAACTTCTCGTTAAAAGGGGACAGGTAAGAAATTTATAGACGCAATTTTCAAATTAGTTGGTACAATATTTTCATTCTGACTGTCTATGGTCTTTGACTGGGGTTCATTACAGTTTTCATCAATAATTGAGTCATTATTAACTGTTACGATCATGTGAAAACCGAGTACGAGTACAAAGCGATATAGCAATTTTTGAAAAAAATATTTTCTTCAAAGTTGTCTAGATTTTAGTAAAAAAAAGAAATTGTGAACCCATGTGGTCTAAATTTGTCTAAATTTCATTCACAGTAAATAGTTTGAATCGACCAAGTCAGCCTCCCATCATCTAAATAATAAGATCGTTTATCCAAGATTTTCTTAATGAAAAAAAAAACATCTCAATTTTTCCTTTTACAGATAGTCAACGTACTTTACAGAGAAAACGACTGGGTTTACGTTATAGCGGCTGACACGAGAATGGAAGGTTTTGTGCCACATTCTTATTGCGCCCCGTATACGTCGCAATTGGGCGAATCAACTCTCGCAGCGTTGATGAACAATGTGAAAAAGAAATTGCCAAGATCTAGCGATAATGATGGCGATATTGCGAGTACGACGCGTTCACAGGCAATGGAATCTCAACACACCGACACAGGCTCAGCGTCAGATTGCGAGAGTTATGCTCGTAATATCACAACAGCCGATATAAACGTTAATCGTTCGAATTTGACTCAGTCGCAAAATTCAATTCAGACGATACCGTCACAACCGGATGTGCATCCATTTTTCAAGGTAACCCACCGAAATCCACGCGATTCTCATTCATCACTTTTTGTCTAACAAAAGTTTCATTATGTAGTCGGTACATCGTTATATAGCTGGATGATGAATCCCTCGTCACAATATCCTTGATAAAATATACCGACCAAAAGTATTACTGCGTTAAAATATCTCATCGGGCTCAAATAAACAAATGAACAAGAATTTATGTTTTCTTCGGAAAGATAATCATTGATAAGATTTTATAACTTGTCACTGATAAATGTCTGTCTAGATATTTTGCTCTTTGGGCATCTTAAGTTTATGCTAATTCTCTACATGTTTTGCCATTGAATCGCACTATTCGGCTGCGTCCTACCTAATCCAATTTTATTCCATAATTTTCTTAAATATTATGCCAAAGCTTTACTTCTCTACTAGAGACATATCCTAAAAAAAATCCTCTGCTTTTATAGCTCATATACAAATGTTGGAATTTTAGAATAAACTTTTTATAATAAATACAAATGCCTTACTTCATCTACGTATATTTGTTTGGGAGACAGGATCCATCGGCAGGACGTTATATAGTGCTATACACGTTTGTTGCGAGAGACGAGAACGACGTGAGTGTGGAAAGGGGTGAATTCGTGACTGTCCTTAATCGCGATGATCCCGATTGGTTCTGGGTACTTCGTCATTGTGATGGTAATGAGGGTTTCGTACCCTCGGGTTTTGTTTATCCCGGTCACGTGTTGCATTCGTACGCGACAACAGCGACAACCACAACTACAACGACCACGGCTGCCAATCATCAGCACAATTTAGGTACAAACTATCAAATAAATTCCCTTTTCTCTATCAGTTTTCCCCCTAGTGCGGGATCGATTTTTTTTCACCTCGGAAACAAAATGAAAAAAGAGTACTACGATTAACATCTATGAAGAAAAAAAAATCTTTCCAAACCCAAACTCTTCTCATTTTCAATAAACGCGTAGGATTTCTCGATTATATTTTCCCTCTTGTTTTTCAACGGGAAAGAAAAAAAAATAACAAGTTATTTGATTCGTGTGATAATTGTAACGTAAAAATGTTCGTAGGTGTGGCAAATGGAAATATAACGGGAAACGAGCAATTGCAACAAAAGGATCTACGAGATTTCAGAGATGAGACAACGGGAACCGAGCTCGTTGTACTTTACGATTACAAGGCGCAGGCGCCGGATGATTTATCAGTGAGACGAGCAGACTGGATATACGCTGATCTTGGTAATCAAACTGTCGATGGTTGGCTATGGGCGTACGCTCCGAAAACTCGAAAATACGGATTTATACCGAAAGCGTACGCTCGTCCTCCCGCAATGACCAGCTTATGATTCGATGACTCTTGCATACTTTAAGACTCTTTTTTTTTTTTGTTTATGTACTCTTAACTTTTATACTTATTTTTTATCAACTATCGTGTTTTTTTCTTTCTTTCATTTTCCGTACCATAAAACGGGCTCTCTCCTTCTGTTGAAACGATCAAGATTACTCGTCGTCGTCGTCGTTGTCGTTGTCGTTGTCGTCGTCGTCATCGTCGTCGTAGTTGTCGTCGTGGCAATCGGAAAACTTATTTGCTTCTGAAAGTTTTATTGTTCTTTTTTTCTGGGATGTTTGAAATTATTATTTTTTAATTGTCCGGACATCGATGGCTGTAGAGAAAATATGGTGGTTGTTGAGGATTTTTACTCGTTGACGAGAAGTCATTCGAAGTATTGAAGATGAAAGGAATCAATGAACGGTCACGTTGACGTTGAGACTTGTGCAATCGGATGTTATGTGATTGACGAAACCCTCGTGGAGTATCACGCAGTCACCGGTCATAAATACTTGGCGTGGACGTTGAGCAGTTCGTAAGGAATTGACGGGTCCGGTGTACGTTAATGAACGTACAGATTCGTTTTCGACGTTGTCCACCGCCTTTATAATAGATAAATTGCAAAATAAATCGGTTAACGTGATTGACTACAAAAATTCTCTCTCTCGCTATCTCTCTCTTTTTGCTCGACCGTGAGATCCGCTAATGTCATCTGTCTCGCACCTCTAGTACCATCTTAAGGTGAAATAATAAACCCATGATTGCGAGAGAGATAGCTGCAGAGTTTTCCTAAACAATTGGGAGGTTTTCGGAAAAATATGAAAATAGTAAACTTTGGAATGGTTCGACCCAGTTTGTCGTCCCCTCATTGGGTCCGGAAGATCAAAAAGCTGATGACAATTTTTCTCCGAGACGGTTCCATCCATCCGATAAATTTTTTATTTTTTTACCTGACGCTTTTATTGAAGCTTAAATGTTACACCGACCAAGTGATGATTAGTGCGAGAGGGATATGAAAATGAAAAAAAAAAACATCTACGAAATGATAAAAATGAAACGTACTTGTATGCTGCATCGCAGAGAGCCAGCCGTAACATTTCCGATATCCAAACCGGCGACCCACGCGATAATAACGTCACCGCCACCTTGGCCCTCGCCACCCGCGTTAACTTCGTCAGGAGTCGCGTAACGACTTGTGCAATGCAATCGAGCAGCAAGAACCGGAAGTGGCAAACGATTTCTGTATTTCGGATGAATTTGATTGCCGTTGAAGATTCTTGAGGCTGGACCACTTTATTTAGCAAGGAAAAAATTAGAAAATTCCGTATTAAAAATTATATTGTGATAAATTTGCTGGAAAAAGGGTGCATAATGAAAGATGCCCGAAAGCCCGTTGCCACGTCTTTAGCTCTTTTCCCTTCTCTTTAACTCTTTAGCTCACTCTATGAGAAAGGGGAATAGAAATTGAGGGGGAAGGGCAACGAACTTTGTGCAATATACTCACGAAAGTTTTCCAGAGACTAAGAGAAGTGCGAGGCATCGACTCGAGTCACAAGATAGAGCTGGAAAACTGACTATGAGAGTGCTCTTGACTCCTGGCTCGACACTGAGAATCGGAACTTCCGGATGATCAAAGAGAAAATGATGCGTCAGCGCTGAAAAGGCGACATTAACGGCACAATCGAGTCTTGGACATCTTATGGGTCGTCTCGAGCATTCCGTTACTACGTGACCATTTACCCTTGTCTCTGAGGATGTCCCTTCGATTGTCGCCTCTTTACCAGCTATCATACTGCAAAAACTTCGCTGCTGATGCTGCCGGACACCAGTGTTGTAATGTCCATCTCTTATTCCGGTCTCTGCGTCTTCAATTTCCCACTCGGAATAACAAGACTCGACTCTTTTTACCCCATTACGATGTGATATCATTCGCGTTCCCACTACCGGCGCTTCGGAGCGAGCCCATGGAATACCATGATAATCATTCGTACGTGTTCTAATGCAGGGTTCATCCTCCATCTCGTGGGCATTTCTCTCACTACGACCTGTCACACGGTTGTTGAAACTTTCGACGCTAGAGCGCGAACCACTCGAGTTTGAGTGATGGGAATCAGTCCGACAAAGGACACAGCCCATATCTGGCCATTCCAAAAGTCATAAAAAGTAGTGAATTTTATCGGTTATCGGTTATATCCCCCCCTTTTTTTTTAATTTTTCAAAAACAAATACAAAGCCTCTTTTGCTATTAGTTCAATGAACTAATATCAATGAAGTTAACAAAGACGTGTGACATTAGTGCCGTTTTGAATTGAAAAAAATCGAGTGTTACCTTACTACTCGATTACGTTTTTCCGTGATTATTTTCACGACAAAAAAAAAGCGCACATTGGCCAAAAGGTTTTATTCCGTCCGTCCCGTTGCCACAGTTGCATCGTTTGTCTCGCAAAATTTCTTTCTCAAAAGAAATAAAAATGGAGAAAAGGTTTAAGATAAAAATCTTACCCGATCGTATCGCAAATCGTTGAACGCAACGATGACATAAAAGATGTCCATGATCGCAAGATCGTGCCTGATCAAAGCCGAGAGTATTGCCTCCGGGACCGGTCGTGCCACCTACGGCCAAATGGCAAACTGCACAGACACCGATTCTCGCGTTGAAATAAGGCGGGCCATCGTCACGTGTCAGAACCTCATAATTCTCCTCCAGTTCGATATCGTTCGCGTTCTCATAGTCATTTGTACGTAAAATTTTACGGTCTTGTGGATCTCTCTCATCGCCCGATTGTCTGATTGCACCTCTCATCAAGCGATAGTCCGAATCCTTTTCAAAATAACCGAAAATTTTCACGGATGAAAAAGAAAAAAAAAAACAAACATTTTTTTTTCAATAACTCGCACGTTTCGATCGAGATAATAGCTCCGTGAGCTTGCCAGAGGGCAACACGCGCGTAAACATTTTTTTCTCTCTCTCATATTACTCACAAGTTCGTTGTGTTGATTTTTAAAAGTATCCTCGTCACTTCGACAGACACGATCCATAACGGTAATTTACACGTTTTTCCAACGTAAAACGCCTTACGATCCCCGTGAAATTTGCGTCTGATGGGCTTATTGCCTCCTTCTTTTCTTCCCCTTCTTCGTAATTTCCAAAGTTTTGCGGGATAAACAACAACCCGTGTGCATGTCACGATAAATTTCAAGTCGCTCGCATTCTCGATTTAACGTTGTGCGTCTTCTCTAAACACGCCCCGCTCCTCTGTGAGCTCCCTTCACGCTTTATCAACGATATTGGGCAAAATATCTCGGAGCTAATGATCGTATTATCGTTCATTGATGGGTTTTTTTTTTTTTTTTCTCTACGTGACAATTTTTTTGTTCCAAGAAGAATTTTTCGTATCCATACAGTGTGATCGTGGTAGCGGTGGCGGAGAGGTGGGGGGGGGGGGGGGGCGCCACAAAAGTCAGTCGACTGTGTGAGAATCACGAAAATGTATTCTACCAGTTATGTGACCAGTTTTTTACGGATTTTTTGTGGATTAAACAAAAGAAGAACATCTGCGAGGGAATAAGAGAAAACTAAATTTTGTTTTTTCGTTTTCGCGGCAGCAGTGAGAACGGATAAGAGAAATTTTTCCGAGCGATTCGAGTCATCCATGACGTAAGTAAACTTCAATTACTATTAATGGTAATAATAATAATAATATATTTTTATAAATGGGTATTTTACAATGAAATTAACATGAATAAGTATTATAAAATAAAATTTTCGGCCGAATTTCTGAAGTTTTGAGGCGTCCTTATTCGGTCTTATTCTTATCGCGCCATTAAAATCGATAAGCCCTCTCTCGGTTGAGAACGTTTGAAGCTTCGCCAGTTTCGATCCTTTAGTGGCAAAACTTGTGTTTTTGCTCTGAAAATATAATGATTCAGATATTATTAAAGATCTGGATTGAAATATTATTATCTCACCTGTAACCCCGATGATCCGCTGTGTACGTTACACGAACAATTCGATACATTAGGTTATCGGTATATCCGTACTCGCCGATAACCGTGCCATTCTTGAATTTCTCTTCCGATCTGTAATGCTCATTTCCAGCAGAATCCACTACGTTGTCATACCCAAATGCAAAAGTTCCTGGACCCTGAATTTTTTGTTTTATTATTAGTAACGTTTTCATCCTATTGCTCTCGGGCAGTCTGGCAAAACTTAAGAGAAAAAATCTTTTCAAATTTGATGAATTGGTGCAAACAAAGTAGTGAGTCAAAAGTCAAAAGAGCTCATTTATCGAGCATTTTCTACCCAACACATCCAAAGATATTGAAATATAATTCAAGAGGAGAAAAAAAATAAAGAAAAGGAAGAAAAAAAAACAGAATATTTTAAAAGGAAGGATAGTTTAAAAGAGAAAAAAAAATACATTACGTTTCGTTCACGAATGTTGTAAGTCGACCATTCCGCTTCCGACAATCGAGGATTTTTCATATCCAAATTTTCTGTTTTTTCGCGATGCGATTCTCGATTTTCCATACCGGAAATATCGTTTGTTCCTCCGTTTCTCGAGCCATCATGATTCGACAAATTTTCGAGATCGACGAATCTCCCATGAGCCAAAATAATCGAACATGAAAGAATGACTAATTTGAGACTCTGAAACGATTGTTGGCATTACTTTAAACGGTTTTTTCTCTCCCATACAAGAGATTAGCATTTTTTCGTTTACACTATTTGCTTTTCTGCCTATAATTTTTGCTGTACCAACATGAACAATGAAACGTACCACTTTTTTCATCACTGAATATTCCTGTGTAACAGAATTGTGAAATATATAAAATTGTCGATGATCTTTTTTTTTGCTTTTTTAAGTCGTGCTTAAGGAAAATCGATTATAGTTTGTTTTTGTTTTTTCAATCCTAAAATAGTAAAACAATTTTAGGCACTTGTGACATTGGAGTTGCTCTCTCGAGTAAGTCCGTGTTGTCTTTACCAAGAGCAACGAAGAGATGTTTCCTGTTATAAGGCATCGGTCGTGGAGCAGGCAAATTCTTCCCTCTCCAGTGGCATAATTGCCAATAAACATTGTCCGAATGCGATTAATGCCCACGTGTTTCCTGTTCGAGAATTTAACCAAGTCCAAGATTTTTCCTCGCGAATCATATGCGGGCCACAAATTTTCTCAACTCGTCCTTTCAAAGTTCATTTTTTTATACCATTTTTATATAATATTAAACATTTTTCACATATTTTTTTGTTCTTACTCTTCTTTGATTTTTCTTAATCGACTTTTTCGTGTTTTTCTTGCCGATTTCTATAACATTTCCGCCAGTCTTGGCGAAAAAAAACAAACAAACAAAAAAATAGTCATTGAATGTATCTTGAATCGTGTTTACTCGTTACAGAGAGGAAGAAGCTTTCGTAAAATTGCAGTCCCGCGTTGATTTAACGTCTTGAAAATTGTATGTATGCGTTTGAGAATCATCGAGGCAACGAGAGCCTCGATTATTAGTTATATACGAAGAATTTTGCCCGAGGCAAATATTCCTAATAACTACCCCAGTTATATTTATATATGGGCTTTCTCAATCCCAAAACGAACTACATGTTCTATGCCTGGCCCAATTTGAACCAAACCATCCTTTCCTCTGATCATTCTAATTCTAAATATTCGACTGTTAAATCATTCAGTCAAAGTTGCACCAAGCTTAAAAACCTGAAAAAAAATTTACCAAAATCTTATCGCATATACAATTTTTTCTATATCGAAAAAAAAAATTGCCTCAGCTGTAATGTAATTTTGTTTTTATATCAAATAGAATTTTTGATAATCGAATTGGTAAATTTGGCATTGAACGTTGCTTTGGAAAAAAAAACTTGCTTAAAAAAATTGAATCTCATCTTGGACCAGTAATAGAAAAAAAGGCAGAGAGTGTACGAGTTGGGATGGAATAATATATATATATGTCATTTGCTTAAGAGATGTTCAAACCCATTTTTATTTTGTACAGCTATTCTAATGAGTCACGCAAGCATTGGTCTAACGATCAGCAAAGATCTTTTGTAAATTTTGTTTTCTTAGCTGTTGGCGAGAATGAAAAAAAAAATATATATATATATACACCATTAAAATATTTATAAAAATGCAAATTGCCATTTTTGGCCTATGGCATGAGCGTTATTCACAGATCAGGTGCGAAGCATGGTCGAATCTCAGTTAAATTGGAATGATTCACCTCGTTTTGGTACGATTTATGGGCCAATAGAGAGAACAATTTTATTTATCTATACAAGTGCAATTTTACGTGGGTTGAAAATGATGGAAAAAAATACCATTCGTTACCCGCATAATCGCATTTAAAACTATACAAAACGCAATGTGCTCTCCTCAAGCAGCCTCCACAATATGGTTGAAAAGAAAAAAATTATATGGCGGATGGCAAGCGTCGTAAAGGAATTTTATAGACGATAACGATACTGTGGGCTCGATTCTGAGCAAGAAATATTTTTCTTTCGGTCCAGAACTGCATTGGCTACATGTATGGGCTATTTCAGGTCGAATCTCTAAGCTCGATTAAAACAAAACAAAAAAGAATGCTGCTTCGAATATTTCGGAATAATCGATATCGATCCGGTGCCGATAATTTTTTTTATCTAAAAATTTTTTCCACCCCTTTTATACAACATTCTATTTGGAAGAAATAAAAGTCTATTTTGGAAGAAATAAAAATTCAGTAAAATGATAAATCTCATCCCAATTTTTATCTGGAATGGCCCATAGGTATATGTAATATTGTTCATGTACTAAATTTTAGAGATATATTATTTATCTCACTGTGGCTTTGAATGAGCTCTCAGAGCATAAACTCAAGTCGAGCATTAACACAGTTTCAACTGCGCCATTGATATTAATTAAACCGGAAGTCACAGTAATTGTGTGAATCATGAAATTTTTTTGTTTTTTTTTTCTCGATATCGCAAATCGCCCAAGCTCACCAACTCACCAAGACTTTGTCTTGGACTGTATACTAAAAAGAAAAAAATCACGTGGAATAGCGAGAAAATAACGGACCGAACATCCTCGCGAGTACAATTTTCTTCATCCATTGGAATGCACGATGTGAGTCGTGGTTTTATGTTGTAGTTCGCAATGCAGTTCTCATAGATGAGAATTACGTTTCTGGTAAGGTTAAACTTCTTGTCGACAATTTTCTTATTTTTATATTATATTTTTTTGAGTTTCCTCAAACCGTGAGAAATTGACTCGTCGACGAATTTCATATCTCCCATCAATCTCGCCATTTCATTTAGTACTATAACGTGACTATTTTTACGTAATAATTCGCTTGCACGTTCTGGGGTAAAACAAAAAAAAAACAACATGATAACAGAAGCGCCTAAGAGAAAATATGAGGAGAGAAAAGGATCGATTTCAATGAATATCATTCCATTTTTTAACACGATTAAATTAATTGAGATTTAATTTTTTTTTAAATCCATTCTCTCCATGAGTCTGATCGTTTTCGATACTTTTTTTTTTTCTTCATTTGTTTCTTTATTCGTTGCTGTTTTATAAATCGAGAAGACAAAAAAGACGAAAAAATAAACAACGGATATGGAGTATTCGCTTGTAACTCACACTGTAACAGTCAGTTTAAACAAAGAAAAAAGTAAATAAACAAACAAATAAACAAACAAAAAGCGTTATCAATATGGAAAAGTACTTGTGAAAGAAATTACCCGGAGATCGCATACTCGAGAGTGACCAATAGAAACATTCATTCAGCAAATGGAACGATTGACCGAATACGATTTTTTTTTTTTTTTTTTCTTAGTTGTACGGCCCTCTAATTGCTATATGTATATCAATATATATACATATATAATATGCACCTTAGCTGTAGCGTGTAAATAAGGCTAGATGGATTCATCTCAGAGGATTTTTTAACATTCTAATATTATTTACAATTAACAATAAAGTCTATCCTATGATCTATGAGTTACGAAGTAATATCAATTTTTTCATAGGAATTATCTTCTTCAATTACGCGACAATCGTTCGTCTACTTTACTCATATTTTTTGTTTTGTTTGGCTCTTAGTGTTAGAGAGTCTGTACCAATGCTCGAACACGCCCTATACTTTCTCATATAGAGACAAACATTAGTTGTCTCTAACATTTGAGTTTACTACGAATTAAATTCGTAAAAAAAAAAAAAATTAACACTCTAAATCGTATGTAGTAGGAATCGTTCATTGAGGTACGAAAAAAAAACTTTATGGATAGAATATAATTTAATTTTTCCGTATACTATTTGAAATATTTTTTTTCAATTCATAAAAAAAATAATCGATCCCTATAGAATTGCTGATCGCCGGACTATCTCAACCCTCATTGAAATAATTTTTCATCCAAATGAACAAAAAATTGTTAAAAAAATAAATAACTTGGAAATATTTTATATTTCAAATGTATTTATTATAATTCATATTATTGTATAAAAATGTATGAAATATTTTTATCATATATTTGAGATATATTTTCAGAGTAACTATTTTTCATCAGGCAAAATTTTCGAGCATTGGTACTTTTATCGTAGTCATTATGTCTGTGTGTATCTATAATTTCTACAATTATTAACACATTTTTTTTTACATAAATACGACAGCAGAACACAATGCGCGCTTGGCCACTTAAATTTTCTTTTTTTTTTCTCTTCCTTTAAATACGTAACAATTCGGCAAATTTCTTCCAACATTTTGTTTACGTGCATTATTCTTTTTTTTTTTATAATCCACTGATTGATTAAGTAGTCTCTACTCGTTATACATAGAAAATCTTGCTGTCTTAAAAAAACTTATTTTTTTTCCTTCTAAATTCTATATTTAATTTCATATAAGATGTTTATTATTATTATCCCGGAATATCGAGTGGCTGGTTTAAGCCTTAAATCTTGGCATAGCAAACAAAAAAACAGTTGCTAAGCTAGAACAGAGAGTTTGAGCGGTTATTCGATCGAGTGTCAATTACTCAAATTCGTTGCGACGACTGTGATATAGTATATAGGAAAGTGTTTTGTCAATAAACAGGGAAAAAGAGAGAGAGAGAGAGAGGGCTCTTTGCATTGAGACTGTGAAAATTGACGAAAATTGCAGATTTTCCAGTTTTTCCCAATAAGTATTGTTGAGATTTGTAGAGTTTAAGAATAGTATTTGTAGACTTAAAAAATCCGTCGTTGTTACGTCCTAAATTTTTCATTATAGTCGTTACTAACTTTTGAGGGATTAACCGAAAGCAATGATGTGGGTTTGACCATACGCCGTGAGTCACGGATGTACTGTACAAAATTGATAAATCTGTACTGTAAATTTTATAAAACTGATTTGAAAAATTTAACACTAATTTGTTCAGTGGATAGTTCTGTAGCCACCTTAAAGACGTACCGGCCGTATAATCATGTCCAAAAAAATACACATTTTTTTTAACTAATTTCTACCATTTTCTAAAGAGGAAAAGTATACTTTATTCATTCAGAAGGATGTTGTACCGTTGACATAAAACCGTTGGTTGAAATTAAATGATAGTTATTTATAAAAAACGATAAATAACTATCAATTTGAAGATGAAAATTGTTCTTGGCTCATTACGATCACCCGGATAGCGACCACGTAATTTTTTTTCTCTTCTTTTCAATGAAAAATTCATAATAAAGTTTATTATTATCTTTATTGAAAAATAATGAATTAATGCACTGAAACAAATGCTGAATAGTTTTTTATGTTCAAAAATTAAAGCTAAATTTGTTCAAAATATGTTCGTTGGTAGATTGAAAAATGTATTAAATCATGGCTGCTATTCAGCATGCGTTTCAACGAAATTATAGAAAATCTTTCGAGAGCCATGGAACATTAAGATTGGATCATTAGTTGTCAATTTTTTAAACCAACTAATTTAATCAAAAAATTTCATTCTCGATAATTGCAATCAACCAAGCGATCTCTATGTTAATCTCTGTGTATTTTTTTCTATGGCAATATTAGACATAGACAATTAACGTAATTGTGTTTTCGAAAAATTGTCGTAATGAAAGAAAAAAATTTGCACTTTTTAGACATAACTATACGCTCAGTACATTCTTAAATGAATCAAACCCTCAACTCGTCTCCAATTCGCCATGTTGTTGTCGTTTATGAAAAAAAAAAAACAAAAAAAATACAACCATTATGTAATCTGCAGAAATCTTTCACACGGTGAATTTTTTCACAAAGTTTGTGTGTCATCTACCCCTTTTTTTTCCATAAAATTTATCTCTTTTATCCTCACTTCCGGTTACAATTTTTATTTGCCTCAGAGTGTTGACTCATTATGTTATTTCTCGCACTGGCCAATCTCTCGACACTGACAGCCTGTATATTTCGCAAATTTGGATTATCCAAAAGTGTCTTTAAATTGTGCTTTTCGGCCAAATTTATCATACTGCAACTTTTGTCCTTTGACATTGACGTTGTCGATACCGGACTGGCATCGAAGAGCGAGAGTAACGGCAATTCTCGGACGCTCGAAGTTTTGCTCGTCGTCTCGTTCTTTCTAAAACTCGATGATTTCACGAATCCTTCATTCTCATAATTGAATGATTTTTCAGAATTTCTTGACAAAAGAATTTTCGATCTTACGGGCGTTGAATTTACACTGTGAGATGAAATTTCAACTTTTCGAGATTCTCGATTCTCATCGTGGGATTTTTTTTGTTTCGTCAAATCGTCGATTGGCCCTGATTTGTGTACTTTTGTCTCGTTTGATTGTCTCGTTTCGACGGTTGCGAGCATTTTTTCACGTTTATTGTCCTTCACGAGGATTGAATTATCTCGTTTCGAAGCCTTTTCTGGTGAGTTGATCCTCGAATCGATACTCGCGTCGGACGTTTGAGTGATCGAGTCTCGATCTCGGCGATCCTCGATCGAGATATTGTCACTCGAAGAATTATTATTTCCGAGAGGATTTTGTGAGCTCTCCAGCCTCGATCTGCCAAAGGCAAAGCTCATGTTTACAGGACTATTGCTTAGCGATTTTGATATACTGTTTCTTATAGCTATTTTGGATCTGTTGAGAATTGAGTTAATTGGACTGTGTGTGAGGGACTGTCGACCATCGGGACTGTTAGGTATCGCACCAATGGTTGACGATAATTTTTTCAATATATAAAACTCGATTGGCAGCTTTTTCTCCTCGTTTTCATCGTTTTTAAGGGATTTTGCGGTTTGTTGTTGAGAGCCACCACGCTGAGAATTATCATCATCAATGTCACTCAGAGTCTCGGGACATTGAATTTTCGGGTTTTCCGTGTTGTTCTTTTCTTCATTTTGCCAATTTGGATTTTTCATCGAGAGACTATTTAATTTTTCCATACTCGCTTGTAACTCCAATTCCCACTGGCTTGAGAATGATTCACTACCGTCGATCGATCGACCGCCCAATTGATCGACTCGTTTTTTCAGATCACGAACGTCCTGTGAAATTTTTTATTTTTTTATTTTTAAATAAACAAAATAGAAAAATGGCGATAGATTAATTTAAAAAATCGTTCGAGCACGATGACTCACATCAAAGTCTTTTGATCGATCTTCGGTGTCGGGCTCGCTAGAACTGGCCAGAGAGGCGAGTCTGCTAACGGATACTTTCTTCAATTCAGCTTCATAATTCAAACTTTCTTCGGGAGTTATGAGCTCAGCACCAACACCCGGTTCTCTGGGTCCGTTAGCAACCATATCTAAAAAACAAACAACAAAAAAATCTAAATAAATCGAATTTTCTCATATATCGGCAAACAAAATTAAATCAAATCGTCATAAAAAATATTATATCATCAAGAATTGCATCAATCTTGTAATGAAGAGTGAAGAGTTTGCTGATAAAATAGCTGAGGAAATAATTTTTTCGATACTTTTTGGAAAGTATGTCATTGAGTGAATTTCTCGTTTTGACAATAATTGATGAATTGACAATATTGAGAAAAATACATTTTTTTTTTCAAAAAGCCTATAATTACCATAATCTCGTCGTTGTTGATGAATCTGATTGCTGATATCCTCGAGAGCCCGAAAACTCGCAGAGTACGATCGTTTGGCATCTTTGACAGCTTTTTTTAAGCACTCAACGCGTTCTTTTTGTGTCGCAAGCATCTGATCATATTGATCTCTCATCTCGAAATACTGCTCAGCTTTGACGATCGATCGACGATACTTTTCGTCCAATAGTTGAACTTTCATCTCTGCTTCGTGGAATAACATTGCTCTTCTGTGATGCTCACGACCACATTCGGCTTTTTTATTTTCCGCATCCATCACCTGTTACACAAAAGTTAATAACTTTGAAATTTACTTGATTTGTGCCCCATTTATTCTTTCTAAGGTTAACAAATGTTGAATTTCTCTCACAGAAATCTTCTGATGGGGACAAATACAATTATCAAAAGTATTATGAGAATTTGACAAAAACCTTGATTGTAGCATGATTGAGCATATCCTGCCATGCCTGATCAAAATTCCACTCGTGTTGGTGAGACATAAATCTTGCCTCGGCGAGAGCAACAGTTTCCTTTGCAGCTGCATGAATCTCGCCAGCCCTTTGAAACGCTTGCGCCTGATGCTGACACTGAACCTATTTTAATGATTATTCGAGCGTTTATTCACAAATTCTTCTCGAGGGAGAAAAAAATGAAGGATATTTATATATACCTCGGTTTTTTTTTTGTTTTTTAATGAAATATCTTAGTTAAAATGACTTAAATAAAAATAGCTGACAAAATATCTTCTGTTATTTATGCTATTTTTCAAACTTGGCTGGACCACGTTTCGGCCATTTTTTAATTCCGAAATCTTTTTCGTCCTCTTCATTGTTCCCTATCCATCTTTTTAGTAGCTCACCTTGCCTATTTTTTCATTTCATTCGTATGTGATATTTGTTGGCATTATTCCCTTCATCACTGAATCTTTGTTTTTTCTTTTGAAAATATTTCGTCATAATTTTTATTTTGTACGTGTAACGACAAATAATGAGTTTTTACAAACCCGTGCTTGACGTGCGATTTCTCGCGCCTCGTAATAACATCGCGCTCTGATAATGCAATTAGCGCCAACTTTATTTTTAATATCATTCAGACGACGTGTCGATTCAGCCAATAATTGTCCAAAAGCCGTGTGCGCTTCCTGAATAAGAATATTTATTGTATAACAACAAAAAAACTAATTACAGGCAAAGTGGTATAGAAAATTCTCAGCCACATCAAGCAGACCTATGTTTGATATTTGTAGGGACAAAGAGTGATGTTTAAGGGTTGAAATACAAAAAATATTTTATATTCTCAATTGGCGTTATTTTTAAAGATTATATATGAGTCCTTAAAAATCCGATCCAGTCTCATAACTTACATCTAATTCAATCTCAAGTTTGTTTATATCATCAGTTGCTGTGTTCAAATTTTCCAGTTCGATCTAAAACAGAGGGAAATAGTGAGTTTAACGAAGTAAGTCAGCGATAATGAGATTAATTTGACACACGAGTATGCGTAAAAGTGGATTAATTTATTCGACCATTCATGCTTAAATTTTACACCCAATTATAAAGCAATAAGGTGGTGCAAAAAAAGTGTGAGATGATAGTAGCAGATTTCTTGAACAACTTTTTTAACGAAATAATTAATATTTTAGGCCTCAGAAAATTTGTACATTTTGAGTTAAAAATATACACTTTCCATGTAGTAACTTAATGGTAATAGTAACTTTGTGCTCTGGAGGTGAATTATTTCCATTGAAAAATTTAAATCAATGTTGACCTTTTATATCACCTTACGCATCCAAACTATTGACATCACACTCGAATAGTTCGATGCGTGAGTCATGGAGAAAAAAAAGTATTCTATGACTAATGGTAACAAGGTACATATAAAGTGCGTTTATCGAACCACCGAATGCTCCGTAATACGGAATAAGAAATAATAGTATAAATAAAGCTTGATGACAAAGAAAAATGCTTAGAATTAATGGACAGCAAAATTCAAATGAACATTTCCACACAAAATTAGATAGCAATAAAGATACTATCCGTGCATATATCAGCGTAATTATTATAAATTGAGGTTAGAAAAGACCGGATGATCGAAGAATTAAAATGATTGTTTTTGCTGATATCACGTTAATTATAACATTGATAATATCAAACTGACGTGTTGTATTTTAGACTCACAGGTGAATTTGGTTTTTCATTTTATAGCTTAAATGGATAATAAATGAGGGAAAAACCAGGATTCAGGAATAAAAATAGGATATATATGTCATAGTTTTTATTAAGAAAGAAAACGTGAAATCAATTACAAAGAATACATAAATAAACATAACGGAGAAATAATATGAATTTTATTTTTTATTAATGATGAACGATGATGTTAGGTATGCATAATAGAAAAAATATACATGAGAAAATGGCATTTGTAAACAAAAAGTGGGGCACGGTGCTAGGCTGTGTCAGGTGTCACCAAATGAAATTGGTTATCGCACATAACCTCTACGTTCCGTCAGTTGATGAATGAAGCACAATTGTGTGCGAGTTTGAAGAGACAAAAAAAAAAAGAAAGAGAGATGATGAGTGTTGGAAATGAATGAAATAGGGGAAAAATTGATTGACAAACCTGTATACGAGGGTCAAGAGGCCCTTCAGCGTCATCGACAACGTCCATTATATTTATTATTATTCCACATTTAACGTAAAGTTAGATTCGTTATATAGGCTGTGAGCATCGAGACTCTTTGTGAAACGTTAACGTAAGTCGAGGAAAACTCGGACTATTTTTACGTAATAACGCCAATATATGACACAAACAAACCGACTTGATAATATACATTCACAATTCGATCCTCATGTTTTTGCTGCTACATCGCGTCAACGCATTTTGATGCGCGAAGATGAGCAGCATCGCCAGCATCCATCTTGGACTGTTGAGCAACGAGCGACTGTGAGCTGTGAGTGAGGTGTTGTACTATAATGTGCAGTCGTGCAGTACATTGTGGCGTCAAGTGTGGCGCGGCAGTGGGAAATTGTCCCTCGGTTTTAGGTTAGGTTAGGCATGGCTGTTGCTGTCAACCTATATAAAGTTGGCCTGAAACTTTAAGTATTTCACTTTGTTTCTTTTTCTACTCGTTAGGCAAACGTTGGGGAGTTATTGGCAGTCTAATTAAAACGCAGGGGAGTCAACTGATTTTTTTAAATCGAGAAATCAAAATTTCAGTGTCAAATTAGCCTGATGAAATTTGAATTTTTAACCGATTCGATTGTATGAGCTCTTAATCGACGCGAAATCGTTAGGGGGTGACGAATCACGTAATCAAAACGTTAGGGAGTTTTTAGTTTTTCCGTCAGATCTGAAAAACCATTCCCATCGTCCATTAGAGGACGAGTATACGTTAATGTGTCGTCCGAAGTTAGCCGCTGTATTTTTGGCCTTTTCGAATTTATTCATTTGTAAGGGGGGTTTTGAAAGGTGGTGTCAAAGGTCGTTTCATGCAGATATGCCAATTATTTCTGTTCCTTAAGAGCATGTCAAAGCTCTTCTTTACCATCGTAGCAGACCTAAATTTTCGTGCAAATAACATTGAAATACCATCAAACCAAATGAATGGAAATTTTAGTATATAATCCAGTTAGTAATATAAGATGACACTCATAGAATTTTGAAAATCAAAAAAAAAAATACAGTTTGCATTACCACCAGTTATCTGTAAAATAAAAATGGATTTACTGACCTTAAAAGCTAGTTATTCAAAAAAATCCTTAGTGTCACCCTATGCAGTAATAAAAAACTTACACACTGAGTACTTGTACATTTTTGTAGGTGCAAAACTTCGGAAATGCTATTTGCACGAAAAAATTTCCTCATACAATCGAATCGGTTAAAAATTAAATTTCGTCAGGCTTCACTTTTTTGCCGACGAAAAACAGAGCCACTGCCTGTGAAATATCCCATATATAAATGCAATTTCATTTGTATGCAACGCTGGATTATGTGAAAAGTTTATTCATATATCTTCGCTTACAAAGTACATAAATAAAATTGTCTTTCACTTGATATGAAACATCGCCATAGACGATATAAAAGTACTCTTGAATAAATCGTAATGTTTCACTAAGTGCTGAGCATAAGATTAAACAAAAAAAAATAATCGCCAAAAACTAGAAATGAAAATAATTCCAATCCTATAAAATGACCGATAATAAGAGACAATTTTTTCGATAAAACAAAAAAAATATATCTCAATTACTGTTCTAGGTGTAGCTATACGAATTTATAAAAAAAATAATTATATGATTGACGGAGAAAATATTAGATTAATTTTGGAGTTGGTACAATGATAGAAAAAAAAAAAAAGAAATAGTGGATGAAATCCGAGATGGTCAGGCGTTGATGACATAAAATCCAACCATCATGTAGAAAGTCATTTTCGTTTTACCTAAATGCCCGATTAACGTGGCCCGAATGCTTACGAGAGTTGATAAACAAAAGACTATCGTGAAAGGGCTTTACTATTTTATGACGGGTAGAAGAAGATGATTCAGCATAAAAGCTTTTTCCCCTCTTGTCTCTGTTCTCCTTCGAGCGTGGCTCCTTCTATATTTCTCAAGCTCTATATGTAGTTTCATCTCTTTTCGCTGTGTCACATCGCTTTGTATAAGTAATCCGTGAAAAGCTTCTCGATCCTCTGAAGTCACTAATACAACCTCTCTTGCCGCTTACCCTCAACGATGCCTATATATATATATATATATATATATATACTTAACCTTTATCTTCTCGAAGATAATAGGACCTCGAGAAATTTATGTGTTGCTAAGCGGTAATATTTTCATAGCAAAGTATTTACGAAAAAAAAAAATCATTATCCTTCTCAGTTTTGGCTGAAAAATTATTGTTTTATTATCAATATTCAAATGTAAAATACATTTTATTTTTTCCCCGTTTCTCCTCTACTTACAAATCGAACTCGAAATATTTTTTTTTTTTTTCCTATTATTTCTAATGTTCCAGTTTGATGAAAATTATGGTCATGGTAAAAAAAAACATCCTATAGTAATGCACATAATGACATAAAATTGTTGATGCGACGAATGAATTGGGATAAGGCTGGAGATTTTTTTTTTGTTTGTTTTTTTTTCAATGACGATTAAAAATGACAATTCATTCATTTTTTATTCCCAGATGGATGTTTATTAAACAACGCAGCTTGTATACATGGGAGGGCACGAATCGAAACATTCAATCGCCATCAGTTCAAGTAAAATAATATCATTGAAACAAAAAGCCAAAGCATTTTTTTTCGTATTGTTATCGTTGCATTTATTGGGCTCAGTTGCAACGATGACAATTCAATTTAATGCTTCGTTATTGATTGGAATTGTACGATATATGTATACATATGCACATACAGACATGTATGCATATATATATATATATATTTTTTTTTATGCTATACGTATTAATTGGATAAACAGTATAAAATATATTGTACTCCGATTACTCACCGATTTCAAATTATCGGATCTCCCTCCGTCCCTTTGCAAACCCTCCGTCCTTGCCGTCCATTAAAATTGAAATTATTTATTAAGAAAAATTGATTGTGCCTCACATTGCTTAAACTTGGACATTTACATGAAAACAATCGACCAATTTTAACGTTGATGCTATACTTGTGCACTTGGGGGCAGGTTTAGGTTTTATTTGCTTGATCTCAAATGCAATGCTGAGGAAACGTTTATATATATATATATATATATATATATATATATATATATATACGTATCGTAAATTATTCAAGCTGTACAGATTTTATCATGACGTTCGTGCGATTCAACTCATTCTCACAGAGATGTGTGCGATTGCTTGATTGGTGTTTGTGTCTTTGTGCAGTGAAAAGAGATGAGATAACACTTATTTTTCAATATTGATACATTAGGATACAATCAGAATATAAATAACGCGTTTTGATTCGTGATCGAGAATTACTACAATAACTGTTGAGAATTATGAATTTATTTATTGCCATCGATAGTTGAAAATTCATTATTATATTTTTTTTTTAGCTTTTTTTTTCATTTTTTCTTGTCTGGGGTTTTTTTTTTTTATTTTTCTCTTCAATCTTCGTAAATTTTTCACGCTTATGTATAATTCGATTACACCGAGGGAACATTGCCCTTTTTTTTCTATTTAGTTTTTTTTTTTTTTTAAATCGATACGTGTCAGTCACTCATTTTTTTTTTGAAGGCTTCGTAATATTAATATAATGTATATCGGGAACTCTTGGTGGAGTGTCATATATACGTATTTACCAAAAAATCACGATTTTTTTGGACCGTAAAATCGTGTTATACCAACGAGGGGGGGTCTAAAGATATTTTGTAATTTTAATTAAACAATAATTAGTAAGGAACCATAATACATGTGCGTCACGAGCAAGTCACGTGTTTATCGTTATACGTGAATGTATCTTAAAACAGCTGACCCATCGAATAGATGATTTTTTTTTCTTTTTTTTTTTTTTAATCACAAGTATAAACTACATTTGGTCCTTAGATTAGGGAAAATTTGTTCTTTACACATACAGATTATGAATAACGGAATTATATCGTATCTTGTTTTTTTTTTTTTTTCCTTTTTAGGTTTTAGACACATATATTAGAATGTATTCTACAGCCTCGGTTTCGTCCACCACTTTTCATTGATTGTTCCTCGGTCTTAATTTATTTGTACAACTAGCTCGCGATAACTTTGATTCTTTAGCGTATATTTTTCAACATATTTTGTCTTAAGGCTAGATAGAATGATATATACATATATTATATATAATTATATATATATATATATATGAATATGTTTAATTAACACGTATGAGTCTAAGGTGAAAACGATTAAGAATCATCGATCGATAGTTTTTCATGTTAAAAAGAACAGTGGGGGACATTATTTTATCAACATCGATTATTCTTAAACGCTTTACACGAATCACATTGACTTTTTTTTCGTACGTAAAACAGAGTCTACGTTGGAGCGATATTTATATACCTATATATATATATATTTTTTTTCACCATTAACTGTAACACTCTGAATACTTTTAGATTTTTTTTTATCGTACATATTTACATTTTTGTCACTTGGTCTCTTATGCGAGATACATACAATTGAATGATGTGGATTTATCTCATTTTTTGAATGCGCATATACAATTTATCGATATGCTCGACTGTATAGCCGCGGCTGCACAACGTTACCGAGACATTTGTTATCGATGAAGAAATCGAACGCGGTGATCTCGTATGGTATAAATATACATATATATATATAACGTTGAATTAAAAATCGAGTAATATCATTGTTATTTCGACTCTCTCTCTAATTTCGTATTTCACGCATAAACAGAAAGATTGGACGAAATATGAGCGATCTTCTAGTGCCTACTGATGAGCCCGATTACGATGGCAAAAGTACTTTTAAAGTTTTTTTTCAACCCCCATGAATAAGGCGAAGAGTTATGTATGATATTTGACACTGAATTGAAGTTATATAGCAGATTGGTGGTTTTGTGGCCTCGCACAATACTCTAGATACAGAAATGAAAATTAACATGCAGGGAAAGAAAATTGTTCAGAAATTTTTCTAGCTTGCATTGAAAAAAATTTATATTTAACAAAAATTATATGGAACAAACAAATTATTGGGGCAAGTGAATTGTATAAATTAAATATACATTTTTTTTCATATTTTTCAAATATATGTTAAACATAT
Source organism: Dyspetes luteomarginatus (assembly GCA_963669185.1). Taxonomy (NCBI): domain Eukaryota; kingdom Metazoa; phylum Arthropoda; class Insecta; order Hymenoptera; family Ichneumonidae; genus Dyspetes; species Dyspetes luteomarginatus. Next base: position 2,309,824 of record OY769908.1, on the reverse strand, counting down.
GTGATAAAAAAAAGTATGCATATATATATATATAAATGCAGAAGAAATTTATGTATTTTCACATATGAAGGATTTAAGGATAAATTCTTATCAGCAACAACTGATAGAAAATTTGATAACGAAATATTTAGTCGTTTGTAATTTTAACGAAGCCATCGTATTGTTCAGCAAGAGAGAAAGAGAGAGAGAGAGGGAAAAGAGAAGAATATATCCTGGAGAGCTGGTTCGAATATATACGATGAGGAAATCTTTTACCACCAGCAACACAGGCAGTTTTGATTAAATTTTTCTATCCTGGTACATTCCTCGCTCTCATCTTCTTCTTTATTCAAGTACCAAAACAAAAACGCTCGCGAAATCAGAGAGCAGCCTTCTTCATATATAATCCGGTATTTTTGCTTGAAATCTTCTCTAGCTCTCTGGGGGCAAATAAAAAGGGCACATTTGTAGAGTTCAAGGGTCAATAATGAGGAGGCTCTCGTACTTTTAATGAAAACAAAAATAAGCGAATAAAAGGTCCGAGCATGTACGCAGATTTGTTAATTCCTTTGTGAGGTTTTTTTTTCTTCTATTTGACGATTTATACATTTCTCGACAATTACTGACGCTTTGGAAAGTATTAAAAATATGCTAAGCTGGAATATTAATTAAAGATGAAAAAAAAACAACGAATAAAAGAATGATGTGGGGATACTAAGGAGCTTTACGAGTTCGTTACGTTTATTTCACTTATTTCGGGGGCTCAAGATCATTTCTTTGAAGATGGAAAAAAAAAAAAGTTATATCCAAATGTATTGTAATTGTGCCATTATAATTTTTCTTCAATTAAAATTAATATGAGCGTTATTGTATATTAGGAGGAAGTATAACGAAGAAAAAGTTGATGAAAAGTTGAATAAAGGTTGCTAGTGACGACGATAATAAAGGTATGAATGGAATATTGTCTAAAATCACCTCTGGCTTTTTTACTGTATTCGAGATGGATTTTGTATTCCAAGTTCCACTTTTACCCCACTTGGTGAGTCGTGCTAAGGACTCCCCGAGGCTGAGGGTAGCCTGGGTTAACGGGGGAGTCTCAAGAGATACATATGTGAGGCATTCCACGTCGAAACGACTGGATCCTCATAATTAAAATTTTTTTTTTCTCGTACATTTCATGACACAAAAAAAAAACGATGAATTTTTGAATCACCACTGCCAGCTGTTACCGATTGTTATGCAATTTTTTTAGGTAAAACAAAAATGAAAATTATTTTCTTTCGTTATTTTGTATTAAAGATCGTATGTCAAAAAAAAAAAAATAGTGTAGAGTATTTTTTTGCACCTTGCAATATGATAGAAGAAAAAAAAAAATGGTGAGGTTGCCAGTCCTGTCCATCATGCCTGGAATGGCCCATATAAGAGGGCGTTTCACCATGAGTTTTCTTTTAATGGATCAAGAGTGAGAAACTGCGAGAAAGGCACAACGACCTCTTCTTTGGCAAGGGTGGGAGGTTTGCAATATCTGTAACCTATCGATCCAACTTTTCTTCCATCTCCATTTCCACTCAATTTACGGATCGTGTTGTTACTCTGTTGCAGGGTCCCTTTATTTGATTTTCGCTCCATTTCCCGCTGCACAAAATCCCAATAAAATTTTTCCAAGCTCGTCATAATATACGTGTTTATTGGTATTATTTTTTTAACACTCGATTTTTTTATTTATTTTTTAAATTGAAATCTACATCGCTTTTTGCCCCTTTTACGAGAAATATTTGAGGGGAGACTACACTGGAGAGTAAAAATTTGGCAATTTTTAATAAATCTACTCCGGTATCCCAAAATTTATTTTAAGGCAAAAAAAAAATAAGATCTTAAATTTGGTATTCACCAAAAATATCTTTTGAAAATAAATGAAGTTCGATGTTTGACGATGTCAGAGCTTCATAAAATTTGTGAGGCTCGAATTCAAGGGGTTTGAGTGTGTATTCTGAATCTGACTTATTTAACCCTTAAAATTGATATTTAAATGACTTTTGGGATCTAATTAAAAATTATTTCAAAATTTTCCATAGTTCAAAAAATTTCGTGTTTGGCCTCCCGTTGACACCTCGAACGGTTCGTTCACTCACAATGCATAAAGCTGGCAGTGGTTTTCTTATATTTTTTTTACCCAAAACGACCACATTCTCGCGATCTAGAGGCACATGGTCGATGGAAATAAATATATATTTTCTTGGGAAACTGATAATTACGTATATCCTTAGAGACATTCAATTCGTGAGGTGGAAGAAAAAATAATAATGGCCAGCATTTTGCCATTTATTGCACGGGCTTAAAAGTAGGTGACTTTCAATTTTTTTTTTCAACTTTTGCTCTTTTCCCGTGCATTACGCAATAAGTAACAATAATTTTTTGTTTTCTTATAGTGAGTGTAATAATATAGACATATATATATATACAGGATTAATTCGCGAATATTTTATTTATAATAGAATGTTAGAAAAAGTATAATAGTCTCCTATATAGTAGATCCATTAGTCGATTCTTTACAAGAACTTGTCTAAACACTTGGAGTCATTTACTTCAGTCGTGTATTCTCTCTGTTAACCCCGAGGATAAAATTTTCGTCAAGATTTCATCAACACCCCATTTTGTTACCTCAATTCCTTTCTCATGCTCACTTTTTCGTCATACATGTTCGTTTCTCGAGCTCAACGATTTATTAACATTCCGACGAATTTATCCGAGAAGAATTTTCTTCACAGGGATAAATAGCGGGCAGTTGATTTAGATCTTTTCTCTAGATGAGAAAATTTAATTAACGATAAGCAAATTGTACTTTGGTCCATTGCCAGATGGACATTTATTTCACGATCTATTGGATTAAAAAAAAAATTAAATTGTTCAAAAAATTGTTTAGTTAATTAATTTGTTTGCAAAAAAAAAACTATTTGGCTCGAATTATTAGGACGAACATATATGTAGACTTTTTTTTAAATTCGATTAAATAATAATTGGCATATAACTCGTTCACTGCACTCCATATTTCTCTTGTCTATTCTTCGATCGTTATTATGCAAATATATTATATAGTATAATGCAAATTTCCCGTTATTACAAATTACAATTAAAACTTCTATGAGGGAGCTTACACGTATTTAGATCCTTGGGGTTAGATGATGGATGTTTTTTTTTCTCTTCAGTTCTGCGATATAATCTCGCTCGTTTGCCGAGAGTCAATCAGGGGATCCCGAAAATCTCAATTACCGAACACGTTATAATTCCAAAAGTCCCACATTTGTCACACGAATGAACGATCGGTTATGAAGTTTCGTTACGATTTTCACGTGAAACGGCCCCACATAATAAACATTGACAACGTCGATTATTATTCTCATTTTTATCAATAACTGTGAGCAGATTCGAGCCCAAAATACGAAAAAGAACAATAACACTAAACATTATTTTGGGAACAATTATGCAAAATTATAGGGTGAATAAATAAATATTTTCATTCCTCGAATAACAATCATTTGAAATAATTATTCTCGTGCAACGAAAATCCCCATTTTTTAGAATAAAATTGCAATCATTGCGCTGAGATATTATTAATAAATTTTTTTTTTTTTTTAGATCAATCATTTTTAAATTATTTTGATTTGAATTTTGAATAATTTTTCCATTCTTGTTTTTAAATAGAAGTTATTTCAATTGATAAACGTTTCGTAAATGGACCGAGTTCTTCAGGCCTTTTTATTATTATTATTATTATTTTTTTTTTTTCGAAAAATACACAGCGTTATGGGGAAAAGTTTTCACGTAAAACATCCATCATTCTCGTGTCCGGCACGAGGTCTTCTTGACATTAGGAGCGTGCCTTGGTGAGGTTGGCCGGAAATATATATCGCCCGCATAGTTTTACCCTCCGATAGTTATCGGACGACGTCGTAGTAATTTGGCAAATCCCTGGCATAGCTTAGAGAGAGACAGAGAGAGAGAGAGAGAGAGACCGCGAGAGGATCGATCACATGGGAAAAGGCTGGAGAATGATGGAGCGAAAGTATAGTCGAAAAAATTGAAAAATTCTCTACAAACTGTCAATCATGCAATCTTTCTCGTACGAGTGAAAAGATAATTCGTCAATGGCGACTTAGGGCTGGACAATTTGTGGCAATCGATGAATTCCCATTTTAAACAGCATTAAAAAATAATTTGAAAAAATTAATTCTGATTAATTTGATAAAACAAAATAATTATTTTAAATTATTCTCAATTATGAAGAGAAGAATCGTTTTTTTTTTTTAAATTTATTATTCATCATTCTTTTGCCATAAAATGATTGTTATTCCTTGTATATTTTTGGTTTCGCTCTCTCTCTCTCTCTCTTCCTCCCCCCTTTCTCTCTCTTTCATGTAGATTAAAGACATTGACCCTCGAAGATTGCGAGATGATCTCTGGGACTAAAATTTAGGCTGACAAGGGTGGAAAGCTACAGTATTGGCGTAACGTTATGTACAGCAGCATTTTATATTTGGCTCTACGGTTATTTATTTCAGAGTCAGCCCCGTAATTTTCATCGCAAACGCGGTAATGCATACAAAAACATTTATATATATATATATATATATATACATATATATATGTATCGTATTAGACCGTATATCGTTCGTATAAATATTTCTCATACGAGAAGCATCAATCAGGGTTATTTTGACACATGATGAAATTCGTTCGATATAGCAGTCTATATATTTAATTAAAGACAAAACGAAAATAATTTTTAATTCTTTTCAATCGCACGAGGCTCAATAAAAAATGGTCTACGCTCCTCGTGGATGGTAAGAATTCGAAATAACTTTAATTGAGAATAATTAAAATGAAATCAACGAAGTATTTCCTTTCCTTGGAGATTTTTAAGGCATTGTAATATTGGTGTTTGACGTGGAATAAAAATACCCTGATTGTTACACTCATGTTGTAACTGACCAAACTTTATATTTGTCTCTCTCTCTCTCTCTCTTATGAAACTAATCCTGTCTCACTGACTCGTTATTCCATCGGTACGTAAATGATAATAAATTGCACTGAGAAATTTCCAAGTCAAAGTGTCTCAGAAATAGCATATGCTGCTTATATACATATAGAAAAATGCTGATTTATCGCCCATGAGGAATCGTCCTGGTGGAATAATCTTGAATTTTTTCAAAGTTCACCAAGGTTGACTCAATAAATTTGTGGCAATATATATATATATGCATAGATAGACAGAAATATCGTGGATAGTGAGAGGAAGAAGAGGGAAGGGAAATAGAGGATCTATTTCGTGCGAGTATGCGGAGCTGGAAGGATCGAGAGGTTGAGAAAAAGTAGAGCAGGAAACGAGTATGAGATAGAGAGAAAATATATCGATTTTTATAGCGAGCGATTGACGTATGCTTCACTTTTCGAATGACGTTTGATTAGATGAGAAACACACGAGCTCGATATACAATTTATATACCTATATATATATATATATATGTTTACGTTGGTGCCACGAAATGTAGAGATCTACTGCTGATGCTGGTGATGTTACTCCTTTTGCTGTTGCTGCGGTGAGATGGAATTCCCTCCACCCTAAACCCATTCCTACATATAATGACGACCTGCCATTCTTCGGCCTACACCCCTTCTTCTTCTGCACAGTAGTTTCTTGAAGGCATTTCGAAATTCTGGCGAAAACACCGTGTAGATTGCTGGATTCAGGGTTGAATTGAAATACCTGAAACACGATTATTTTCACGAATACGAGTAAAAGGAAAATGCATCTCCATGATTATTATTATTTTTTTTCATTTGAATCAGGGAAAAAAGAAAAAAAAGAAAAAATCGAATAAAATCTACTTGGCCCGATTTAGCATTATTTGTCTTTATGCACCAATTGAATAATTAATTGATTGGTTGAAATAATTCACAAAATTGGTTTTTTCAATAGTGCCAGAACGCGTAAGCTCGCCATGAATTCGTGAATGAAAAATTTCATCAATCAAACGTCAAAGTGACCAATCAATAACGATTTTTCGCATTAACAAAATCTGAGGAGATTTATTTTTTTCGTGTGGAAATGTAATTGTCGTATCTATATAATATATCATAATATACGTGTATATATCGTAGCTAATTACTGTGAGAGGACTCGTCTATTAAATGTCCTTTGTGTATGCAATTTCCAAGTGTGTTCGTCAAACACAGCTGAGAGTACTAAATGCCTCCGAGCTATGTAATCAAATATATATATATATATATATATATATATATATATATATATATATATATATATATATAGCCTGTAAAGGCCAAGGGGTGTATTTCGCACCTTTATTACACAGCTCATACGCCCTTTGGTGTTTAGACGCGCGGTATGTCGACGATATCTGATTAACGGTGGGTCGACCGAGCGATCATCGAAAATTGAATTTCCAGTACGAAGTAATCCCACGATTAATGAATACACAAGTAGCAAACGAATTTAATCGTCACCTATTGACCTCTCGTACTTTGAGCAATTTATCCTCATTTTATATGTTCTCAGCAGCATTAGCAAGATCCCCATATTACTTCGTAAAAGGAAAATTGAAATTTTTTTAGTCGTACAAAGTAGCTTGGAAAATGGGATTATCAAGTCCATGTGAAATATCTGACATATTCGGGTAGTAATTATTTTAGGACAATTCGTCTATCAAATGCCCTATGACATTTTCGGGTCTGTTCGTTCCACTCATCTGATTAGAATACTGTAAATCCTTCCCCGAGGATTGTAAACCAAATGCAATATATCGCAATTTTTAATGGACAAAGGGCGTATCTCCTATATTACACAGTATACTTGCCCTTTGAACTTTAGACACGCGATATGTTTTACAACGTCTGATTAACAGACCAGGTCGAACGAGCGATCATCGAAAATTGAATTTCCAGTACGAAGTAATCCACACGATTAATGAATACACAAGTAGCAAATGAATTTAATCGTCACCTATTGACCTCTCGTACTCTGAGCAATTTATCCTCATTTTATATGTTCTCAGCAGCATTAGCAAGATTCCCATATTACTTCGTAAAAGGAAAATTGTATAGAGCAAAAAGGCACAGTGACTAAACAGACAAAGAGTTTTCCAAGAGATGGTCCGAGTGGCTTGATTTTTTAGTCGTACAAAGTAGCTTGGAAAATGGGTCCATGTGAAATATCTGACATATTCGGGTAGTAATTATTTTAGGAGAATTCGTCTATCAAATGCCCTATGACATTTTCGGGTCTGTTCGTTCCACTCATCTGATTAGAATACTGTAAATCCTTCCCCGAGCATTGTAAATCAAATGCAATATATCGCAATTTTTAAAGGACAAAGGGCGTATCTCCTATATTACACAGTATACTTGCCCTTTGAACTTTAGACACGCGATATGTTTTACAACGTCTGATTAACAGACCAGGTCGACCGAGTGATTGTTGAAAATTGAATTTCCGGACGCACCTCTTGCCTCATCCTTTCGTATTTCCATGCCACACTGTCTCAATTATTCAATGGAAGAGAGTCGTTTAGCCATGACGATAGAGGTCGAGGAAAATCGATAATGAATTCAACCGCATTGAAGTCGAGAGGTTCAGGTTCCCTTGTACGATGTCTCGATATCGGGACTATGCACGGAATGGTCGAATGCTCTATGAGCGAATTACTCAAACTAATGCCCACCTCCTTCACTCCGAAAGCTCCCAAGAGCATTGGTTACGATCGTGAAACTGTATAGAATGTACCAGACGAGCATGTACGTATAGATATAGATAAATGGAAAGAGAGAGAGAGAGAGAGAGAGAGAAAGGCAGACATTTATAGACAAACTCGAGGATTGGAGAGTGATAGCAATAGAGATTGGTCATGGCAATCGACTTCGTGACATCTAATTCCCATATGCTCACGTCTATTCCCAATTCTACGACCAGTATCTGCAAGAAGCACCGCAACGCTTCAATTAACCGTAACATCAGCGTTTCATTCATGATGATTCCCTTGAGGCTTATATATCGACGATCAGTCCAGATGATTTAAAGGGCACGATCGAGTAATCTCTAAAACGTTTGACTCCATATGGACAATTTTTGAATATATATTGGACACTCGTTTTTTTTTTTAACTATTCCTTTATTTTTGTTGATTGAAAGGATAAATAGATGTTGAAGTTTTTGGGAATGTAAAATTTTTATCTGTTAGCGATTGAGCAATTTAATGTTAAGAGAAAAAAGAAACCAATAGGAGCAAAAAAAGGACCAATGGGAGCAAAAGAAACCAATAGGAGCAAAAAAAGGACCAATAGGAGCAAAAGAAACCAATAGGAGCAAAAAAAAAATGAACATACCCGAGCCACTGGAAGAATGCTATCAGGTACTCGTTGATGGTGCAAACAGTATAAAGCTGACAGACCGGTAGCATTATGGCGATAACGAAGAATGGAAGCCAGCATACGACAAAAGCTCCCGTTATTATGACTAATGTTTTTGCCGCCTTACGTTCCTTCTTCGATTCAGCGGCAATTTTTTTTCTCCTCGATGCAATCGGCTTTGGCGATGCCTCGAGCGTGGGTGGATCTGGATCCAAGCCATTGTGGTAGGACGTCTTTTCTGGCGATGTGTTCGGCGAGCTCACGGTCGTAAACTGCGTCGTCGTTTCTTCAAATAAGAACAAATTTAATTAAAGCAAAAATAAAAAAATTAATATATCGTGTTTAAAAAAGGGCCTGCATGATTTAAAGAGAGGGGCTAAACGATTTTTTTTCGCTGCTGATTCGTGATAAGAAAATTTCGGAAATTCATTATCTCATAAAGGATCATTTTTATTGTCCTTTTGCACTCCAGTTTATGAAAAAAACAAAAATTTAGACCCCATAGCTGCTTATGTTATTTTTTATTACACAGAATACTTGTTTTGCACAATATGTAAAATGGTTTAGCGCGTTTTAGTTCGATAGACCTGCGATGTATGTAATGTCAAAAGATATATATATGTGTAATTGGGGGAGGGAAAATAATAAAGGGCTTTTTTCACTAGTCCACCTATATGTACATGCATTGGTATGTTTATCGCCCTTTTTCCTCTTGGCTATATATATATATATACAACCATTGAGTTTTGTATATTATCACCATCACCGATACTACAATGGACGAAAAAAACAAGGCTCGACTTTGTATGCATGGAAATTTCGTATGCATGGAAAAGAGCGTGTATATAAAAATACCGCGAAAAAAGTGATATATGGAAAGAATCAAAACTGCAAATCAGAGATATATCGTTCTCTGAACCCCTGGTGCACACGGTTTTAGTCGGGCTTTTTTTTTGTCATATCATTTTTTTTTTAATGCGTTTTAGCTATTGATTCATTGGCGATTTGAAATTGTTCGTTGTTTATTAATTATTGGAGGAGAGAAAAAAGATGCGAGACTGGGCGGTTTTGAATTTTCACGAAATTGCATATGCATAAATGACTATTACAAAAAAATGCACAACTTTAATCAGAATATCGGGGTCACGACATTTTATTTTCGTAAAATTACGTATTCCTGCGGGAGGAAGAATGATTTTTTAAACGATAACGCATGGATATACGAATAACGATTTCACAGAGAAACTAAACGTGCATTTTTTTTTTTTTTTTTCGTTCAATTCACTTCTTAATTTATCGCATTTTTACATCAGCTATACGAGTAAAATTTGTGCAAACAGGGCAGTTTTATATTGTATAAGTTCGAAGAGCTTTAAAGCTTGCTGAACGCAGAAGTTCACCTAAACTGTATTCGATAAAAATGAAGAATAGCATTTAGGTTTTGTCGGGAATTTTTCATGCAGAAACCGATTTGATTGTTATTATGAGTGTATTTTTCATAATAGGGAAGTCGTTGATACGGTTGTATGGAAGAATAACAATATATTTGTCCACGTCCAAATATTGGAACGTGGTTAGGGTGGGAGCTAGCTTGTGGGATCATTGCCATCAACTTATCTTTCTCTGTCTCTGTCTGTCTGTCTGTCTGGCTGTCTGTTTGTCTGTCTGTCTGTCTGTTTGTCTGTCTGTCTGTCTGTCTGTCTGTCTGTCTGTCTGTCTGTCTGTCTGTCTGTCTGTCTGTCTGTCTGTCTGTCTGTCTGTCTGTCTGTCTGTCTGTCTGTCTGTCTGTCTGTCTGTCTGTCTGTCTGTCTGTCTGTCTGTCTGGCTGTCTGTCTGTCTGTCTGTCTGTCTGTCTGTCTGTCTGTCTGTCTGTCTGTCTGTCTGTCTGTCTGTCTGTCTGTCTGTCTGTCTGTCTGTCTGTCTGTCTGTCTGTCTGTCTCTGTCTCTGTCTCTGTCTGTCTCTCTCTCTCTCTGTCTAATTTTCGTTCAATCTTCTCACTCACCGGATATTGTGGGAAGAGGTCGCCCAATGACAGCTACAACAGCAGCTGCTATTCCACCAGAAACCTGAGCCTGCGCTAAAGCTCCACCAACTGCATGACTGCTTCCTATTGGTCTCGGTGGACCCATTGTCTTTGTAGTACCTAATGAGAGCGAGAGAAGGGTATTGATATATGTATTACACTGTCGATTATCACCGGTTCGTTTGCATCTAATATCCCTCTTATAATGCTTTCCTTATATCAAGAAACACGGCAGTATCTCGACACTGAATAATACACATCTGTCAAAGTGACGCCAATTGATTAACCAAAAAAAAAAAAAGTTTAAATATATTAAACTGTCAATGGATGAGGCTATATGAATAATTAATATGGGGCCGGTTATATTTCGTAGTGACAACATCTGGAAATGTTATAATTTGGAAATGTTAAAATTCGAAAATGTTAATACTTGGAAACGTTTATCATAATATGTGGCGAGGATTATTCTTGGACGAGGTTTGTGGAAATTACGGTATACGCGTGGAATAGTTTTACGGTATGATTGACAGTTCAGGGAATATATGATTGATGAAATGTAAATATTCTTCAGATTTTTAGACAGATTTATAAAAGGTCGAATAGCCTACACACTGGAATAAAAAAGATTTTGATTATATTGCATTATACTTTTAAGAAAATGCCCTTGCAAAATGCGAGACCTCTACGCTCGAAAAATCATCATTCTTTGTAGGGAACCCCTTAAGATCTTAATAAAAAGGATCTCATTTTTTTTTCGCTCGCATGTGTGAAATTAAACAAAAAAATAAAATGTACCTTGTGCATTAATTGGCTGACCGCCTCTTCTTCGTATACGTTTACGGGCAGTTTGAAATATCCTCCAGTAGAGGATGAGAATTACTAGCAGTGGGAGATAAAAGGACATCACCGTGGCGAATATCTGCAACGTATAAATCAAATTTTCCTCTTTTTTTTTTATTTATGAATTTTTCGTGCAAACACACAAACACTTCATTGAGATTAGTAAATAAACAACATTGTGAGAGTAAAGAAAATTTGCTTTCTCTTGTTTTTTTTTTTTTTTTTAATATTTTAGTTGATAAACTTTTGCCATGTTTTACTTCATGATTCATTATTAGACTCTCGTGTTTATGGCATGGAAGGATTAAGTCATAAGTCATTCAAAGAACGTAAATGAGCGAGTCGTGTGGTGGACGTCAGCACTGCTGAACATTTATCTCATCCCTCATACCCCCTCATTCTCTCTTTCTTTCTCTCATGGGAGTTGATGGTCCACGTACTCTCAATATTTCATCGAGGATGTACATCCTTCTGCTAAATATGCATACGTACAGGCATACACACATGCATATAATTTATCTACGTAGACATATGTACATATATATGATAACTAGCCTTTTAACTAGCACCATATATATATATATATATATCGTGCTAGATAAAAGGGTTTCCTTTCGCACTTGCTTTCCACCTTTCACTCTCACGTCACTTCCTCGCACGTCCTTGATCATTGTCGTCCGCGTCGCATTTTTCATACTCTACCGCGACAAAAGTTTGCAGAATTACTAATTTCCCCTTGAGTTGAACGACAAATGCGTACGCAAATTTAATATTTTTTGCTCTCTTTTTTTTTTTTTTTTTTTACGAAATGCATAATGAAACAATCATCTCACACGTCCTGTATTTGACACTATGCCTCGGCTTGTTCACTCTCCATAATATAACGGAGGAAAAAATTCAATCATGTTAAAATGTGGTAGCTCACCGTATCTTTTTATATGCACAGCGCCGAGATCGCGATTGCCATACATAACGAGAAAATGACTAAAAGTAACGTTATATATAGGAGGATTAAAATTTCTCAATCTCGTTAGCAGTGGTTGATGGAAATTTCGATGGAAATTGCGAAACGTCTTTTTAAGTTTTCTGTGTTAAAAATTCAATTATATTACAGATAATTAACGCGTGATATTATCTGAAAATTTGTTCAGTGTGGAAAAAAAAATTTCAACGTAAACGAAAATTGTTTATTCCATGCATACAGAAAGAAAAGATTCTGAAATTGAATAAATTACTTTGAATTCTTCTCGTTGATTACGAATAAATTGTTTGATTATTTATTTAGGCTTATTTAGTGCGTAGACAAGGTACGTCAAACAAAACATTTAGTCAAATTAAATATATAATTTATTTGGAATTAATTAAATATTTAGTAGACCGAAAAATTAGATTTCTCCAAATCTTTGCTCCCTGTGTATTTCTGGTGTCAATATGAGTCTGAAATATCGTAAAAAGACACAGAGAAATAAAGAGAAGATAGAAAATGTCACTCGAGTTAATTCTACCTGATAGCCAATGTCCTGACTGACGAGACACGATTTTTCTTGTACAACTCTGTTCTCCCACAGCGGATCCTTCCAACCTAGAAGGGGCGCGATGCAGACGAAAAATGCCAGCATCCATACGACAAAGATCATCACACTTATGCGACGTGCTGTTCTATGGTGTATGTAGTCGATATTTGTGACTGCCCAGTATCTAAAAATCATTATCAAAGGAATTATTTTGGGCTGTAAAAAATTATAAACGATTTAAAAAAATATATTTTCGATATTTTGAATATTTCACATTGAAATGTCTATTTGAAAAAGTATATTTAACATATAGTCGTGAATATATAAAAATGTAGTGGAAATATATAAAATGCATTTTACCCCTTAAAATTTGAATAAAAATGAATCAAAAAAATTATCATCCAAAACTCAGAGGGCAAGTCCGACGTTTAGGTTGTGTCGGGGTGAAATGTCAAATTTATATCCCTGGACTCGTCAGAAAAATAATGTGGTATGGTTAGAGCTGATCAGAGTTACCGAAGTGGAGAGGTCAAAGGATGAGTAGAACTCATCCTTTTCCACATGTAGTTTCTATGAGTTTTACCTCGGTACGAAAAATGATTGATTCGTTTTACAATATCATTATTAAACAACTGTACCAAACAAAAAAAAATCTATAAACAGTATTTCATTTTTTTTAATTAGAACATTAATGTCAAAAGTTAGATGTTTGGTTCATATTGGGGTGGAAGATCCCACCCCAAAGGACGAGAAGGACGAGAAGGAGGAGAAGAAGGAGGAATAGGAGATAAATAAAAGGTTAAGCTGTTCCCGTGCTTGATCCTTCCGGTCTATCCATGGTCCACCCAATGAAATTCTGTTTGGTTCGTTTCGCGTTTTTCCATTTTCTTTTTTGCTCCAAACAGTTGTGCCTCATTGAAACTTGACTCAATTTGTTTCAAAGAAACCGATGAAGAATTGTTTAAATCGTGTAGTCTACGGGCTGATGGAGCGAAGTTTGCCGAGCAGCCGGGGTGGGTTGGGTTGGAGAAAAAAAGGAAACTGGAGGAAAGAATTGTTGGCCATTGAGTCACCGTTGCCACTCGTACATCTTCTATATTGCGGTAGCTTAAGACTCCCACTCTACTTTTTTTCTCTCCCCTTTCCGGTATCTCAATCATTCGTTCAGTTCGTTTGCTACTTGGTCGATTTTCTTGCCCGAGCACAGCTTTGGCCACACTTTTTCTTCGATCGCTCGATTCGATTGTAAGATACCTTCACCTATATACTCTCACTTTGCCCTGTTCTCTCTACGTGTCCATTTTACAGTGACTAGTATATATAATACTTCTCTTCCGTCGTACAGAAAATTCTATTTGCCCCTTAAGACTTTCTCGTTCCTATTTATTCTGGACGATCAATTTCACCTATTCAGTTACTTGCCAATTGCCTATACTCTACAAAATAACATCTATTTCCGTTTTACAAAGTCTTTTCTTCATTCGCGTTTTTTTTTTCGCCAAGAATTGAGACGTACGAGAAGTTTGTCCACTGGCAATCTATACTTTTTCGTGGGTGGGACGTAAACAAATTTTTCTTGAACGTTTTGGTAGATTTTTTTGGCAGAGGACCCTTTTACAGCAATCTATTATTATTATTATTTATTTACGCTCTCAATCGCCTTTATGCCGCCACCTATCTCGAATAATTTAATCGATATAATTCGAATACACGATGTAAAGTCTCTCTCAATGCCGTGAAAAAAGAGCCTTCCGAATTTATTAAACTTGACAAAAGTTTTCAATTATTTTCGATCACACAAGTTTGTTCTCGTATTTTTTTTTTTTTAATTATTTTGTTCCTATTACTTTTTTCGTTCTTGTTTCCATTTTTCTTGAAAATTCATCAAATTAATATATATATATATATATCTACATTTTATGTACACATTAAACCAGCATGGTTGTAATATAAATGTGTATCCAGAATATCCATCACTGGAATATTGTTTGCTCCATAACCAATAATTGCATCTATATATAATAATATGCAATTTTCAGTGCACTTCCGAAATATGCATTGCAATTTCAACACTTTATCGTACACACGTCGTTGATATGGTACACATATCGATGAACCAACGTCACAAAGAGTGTATAAGCTATATTTATGCACACTCGATACGTCCTTTCTACTTTAGGCCATCATTATATATATATATATATATATATACGTTCTGTTATACGATCCGTTACAGCATATTTGAATGTGTGTAGTGGAAAGTGGAAAATTTCCCCCCACATGTCTCTGAGTATATATTGAAACGTACATAAATATGATGGAATATGTTTATGGATATGCTGGAGTATAACATATGTCGGTCGATATAGGCTGGTAAAGCATTCGTGTCCCATTTTATACATCTGAAATTTCCACTGAGTTTTGCAGATTCAAAATATTTACAATCTTTGACAGATCTGTACTTTCATGACATAAATAGACACTAAAAAGCCTCTATAATTTTATTCAGCATTTTAACTAACTTGGAGATTTTCGTAACGGATCTAATACACGCTATACGATTTGCAGCGAATTGAAAGCTGCCAAATGTAATTGGGAAATTTGCTTCGTTTACTAAAAAAAATTGAGATAGGAATTTATTCTGAAAATTTTCCTAATTTTCGAATTATTCGACGATTTCATTGCTTCCTCGTTACGAACAAACAACTCGAAGTCGTTGAGTCTAGCGTGGAAATTTTGTTTCTAACGAAATACATGCTTATAATGTGAAGGATTAAATTTCTCATGGGTCCATAATGTGAAGGATTAAATTTCTCATGGTCCATGGACCATATAGTAGAAAAGCTATGAGAATGGGATTAGTAAATGCGAAAGGGTATTAGTGACATAACTGTATCGCACACTTGTTAGCTTTTGCTTGAAAACAATGAGAAACCTGATGTAACGAACCACCAGAAGTTCTCCCAAGTTTCTCAAACTGTCGCGTCAACTACAATTTCCAACCCTACGTTAATTTTCTTTTTCTCCCCTTACGCTCATTCTCTCCCCTTGGCTTTGAGTTACCAAACTGTCCCCAATTAGTAACGTGTGTGCACAATAACCACCGAGCTTTCTACGTTATTCCAAAATCTACAAATGTCCTCGAAATAACACTCACATAACTAATTATCAAGAGTTTATTGGTTTTTTTTACAATTGATCTCAATATATATATATATATGTCTTTTTTTTTTACATATTTTAGAATTAAATCATCAGGATAGATTTTTTTTTTTAATGGCCTCATTCGTTCAAATGGCGATTCTACGAGTCTAATTACGTGTAACGATCCACGCCTGTATAATTCCGCCCATTCCGTTTTTAATTAAAATTAATTTGATCGTAGTCTCACGTTGCAGAGTTCTCGGTGAATTGCAAGAAATAAAAAATCTCAAAAGAGAGATTCAGACCTCGGAATTCACTCAGAATCCATTAAAAAACAAGGAAAAATTTTATATGGTAGATAAAAATTACCGAGAAATAACGAATAATCTGAGTTTAATTTATTCGCTTGCGATTAATCTCAATATTTTAATTTTTCCCAATAAATCTGGACTTTGAGAATGAATTTATCAGTATAGAAATTTATTTTATTTGTGACGGTGTTAATTTTGTTTTTAATCAAAAGTAATGTGATCGCACGACATTCAAATGTGCTGCGTTAAAGAAAAATATTTAATCATTGTGAGAAATGCAGTATTTGTACGAGGAATGCATCATAGATCTGAATTCGATCAGGTGATGCAAGACGAGAATCATTTAGACGGGGATGAGTATGAACGAGCTATAGGATAGTTTGGTGCAGCTGCGCGAGGTTTTGACCTTTATGCGGTTCATTGAATTATCCCAGAAAGCGTCGAACCGCATCTGCACTGCATGGTCTGTGTGCGAGAGGCATTCCACTCTGTACCCTGGCGCTTCTTCCATATAGCTTGTTCGCTAGCTCGCAAGCTCTCTCTCTCTCTCTCTCTCGGTTCACGGGATATCGAAAGGTACAGCAGGAGAGGAGAGTAAGTGAATCGGGCCATGTACCGAGCTTACATTCTGTGTGCTCCTATACACACACACACAGATATATATATATATACATATACATATATATATGTGTTTGTGTGCATCTGGTATAGAGATATTTGCAGGTTAATCAAACCCGCCAGCGAGTACACATTTACAAGCATCAACGACATACAGGAAAATATACGTATAGTCATATGACATCACTTCACATGCCTTATTCATTATATTAATGACACGAAGCTTTGATGCAGATATCCTGACATATTGGAGAAAGATAGAGAAAGTTCGCGTTCGCCCAAAAATGTGTATATATATATGTAATTTTATCGGTAATTTAACGAGGGAATTTATTAAGTGAATGGACACATTGACCAGTTTCGAATGCTACCCGGATACTGTTTTAATCGGAAATAAGGTGCACCTTATCATCAGCGATTTTAATGTACAAATGGCTTCGCATATTGACCGATTATTACGAATTGTTTGCGTGTGTACGATCGATCGTGGGGTTCAGAGGTCACTAAATGTAAGATAGAATTAAGAAGAGTTTTGCGCAATTCATGCAATCGTAATGATTCTCTCGTTCCTTTATAGTAAAACCTCTCTTGAAATGTTATTTCCGGTTTATCTCAATAAAAATTAAAAAAAAAATTATTCTAGCATATACGTTTTTGGTCGCGAATAAGAGCTGCGAATATAAATGGATAACAAAAAGTTTCCCAACTATTCTGGATTTGTTGTCGTATGTATCTCGTCGGTCGTAGAAACCATCAGGAGTAAAAAGGACCCCCGTATATTAGATATATATGTATACATATATATATGTATATATATATATATATATACAATGTGTGCATGCTATGGAGCCATAGATAGAAAAACCTTTATAAGATGAGTCAGAGTACTGCGTCATATCAATTGAAAATTGCTCGCACCGTTGCTTTTATCCTGTCTAAACACTCCATCATCCAGGATACATCTTGCTATTCACATATATATATATATATATATATATACATATATATGTATGTACATATTTTTTTCTCGTTGATAAATTTACTGGATATTTGCGCAAAGCTCGAGAGACTCTGTGACCGATGGATTGCTCTCGTGTATTACATCTCATCCACAAGCCATATGTATATATGTATTTATTGATTTCACAAAAAACTATCTGAATTGCACCCGCAGCAATTTTTATAGGGTATTTTTCTCTCTGTTTTAGTGAAATAAAAAATAAAAAATAAAATCATTCGTAAAAATCGACAAATGACGTTGCAGCAAAAAGTGTCACCCATTTTTCAGATCACTAGGCTTTGAAATAGATCATACTCGTTTTCTTTTTTCAAGATAGTATAAATTTACAAATTATCACAATTTTCAATTGAAGCAAAAAAAAAATTATTACTTTGTCTTCTTTTACTCGAAGATAAAATTCGTGAAAAATTGTCACTTATTTTCCGGTGGAAGATTTTGGGAGATATAGAGGAAAAGGAAAAAGAAATACGGTCGTAAAGTGCTCGGAAGTACATAATACAAAAAATATACGATGTTCAGCGAATAAAAGTTGATCTGCACGTATGTTGCAAGAGCTGGATACACTAGGAATGTCCTGTATATATATCCGAGTAAGGTCAGTGTGGGAGGGTATTAGATTGTGTCTGGGTTTTCGATGCTGTGGTCAAAATGTGTGTAAGCTCTTGTTGGCCCGAACGCGAGAGAGCAGGCGGGGGAGGGGAGAGAGAAAGAGAGAGAAACCCCGTACTAGTAATGTACCAGAAATTACACGTATTTGTACGCGTACCGTAAATACAGAGTTGCTCAGTCGAGCCATATCCCGTCGTAATTCACTGCTAATTCAAAACGTTTGTTCGGGGAATTCAAGAGGCGGAGACACGAGGACTATAATTCTAATCTCAGGTAATCAAGGATATACGTGAATCGAGAGCGCATGTATATTTAGTATCGTGAATTGTACAAGGATGAAACGCAGAGAATTAACGGAGATGATAACAGTTCGAATAATGAATCCAATTCACGTATATCAATGGCTCTATTTTCTCCTAATGAAATAAATCTTTCGGTCCAATCCATGCAGATGAACTTTGCCAATATCATTAATCAAATACTATTATTTATATTTCGATGATTAAAATTTTTAATAACGCAATGTCATAAAAATAAAATTTCTCTAAGCACCCTTTTCAGAGATTATCGATACTTGGGGCAAAAGCAAAATTAATCGATTTTTCAGAGCATAATTTCCTAGTAGTATCGTGAATTGTACAAGGATGAAACGCAGAGAATTAACGGAGATGATAACAGTTCGAATAATGGATCCAATTCACGTATATCAATGGCTCTATTTTCTCCTAATGAAATAAATCTTTCGGTCCAATCCATGCAGATGAACTTTGCCAATATCATTAATCAAATACTATTATTTATATTTCGATGATTAAAATTTTTAATAACGCAATGTCATAAAAATAAAATTTCTCTAAGCACTCTTTTACGAGATTATCGATACTTGGGGCAAAAGAAAAATTAATTGATTTTTCAGAGCATAACTTTTTCTTGTCGTCAAAAATTTAAATAATTTGTAATCACAGATTTTAAGATGGAGATTTAATTAATTTATCATTCTCGAGAAAATCAATTTTCCTTCGATTCAAAGAAGTAGAACGACCGTTTAATAGTCATAATGATAATAATCGTGATATCGAATTCCTGTAGCAGTACTAAACGCTTAAATTAATTTTTGGTACGTGGAGAATTTCACGCTCGTTACTTTGCCTCGGATGCTGAAATTACAGGGTGCAATATCGATATAGGGAATTTGGTTTATCCTGATAGCACGCAAATTTTCGGTCACATCGTAAATCGTCGTAAGTCTCGTAAGTTGAAAAATGTACGCTTTAATTTAAAATAGGGGGCGGTTGCATGCATTAATTAAGTAATGCCTCGAACGATGCTCGAGTCTGAGAGAGAATTACACGTGCACATGTGTACGTAAAAGTGCCTGAAACTGGGGCATCTCGGATGGGGAGATTGCAAGACGCCACAGTTGCAACACCCAACATTAAGGGGTACTTTTAGCCGAGTTTTACTGCTTGAACCTCTTTCCTCTTCACATTTATACTTTTTATCCAGTCAACTGTCACTCGTCGACACAAAAAAAATGTCACGAGAAAAAGTTTGCTCAGAATTTCTTTTTGTGTTCGCACAACCGTCCACGTCAGTCTGATGTAAAGTTCCACTTTGCACGAATGCTTTATATTAATTTATATGCTTTATATGAATTCGTTATTAAAGAAACTAGCTCATTACTTTTTTATGTCACATCAGTTCGCAAAAAGACATAAAAAAAATCGCCCTATTAAACAATTGAAAAAGAAATGTTTCATCTCGAATCACATTCTCTTGAGTTTCTCTATGGAACTTAGGGGAAAAAAAAATTCTAGTTGCTGGTCCATTGTGAGGCATGAACAGTGTAAACATTATTTTACTTTGGCAGTTTAAAGAGAAAAAAAATCGTCCGCAAGTACGATGTGATTGAAAAACACTTTTGTAAAAATTCAATCCACCATTCAGAATGAAAAAAAAAAACATGTAAAACATTTTTAGTTAGAAATTGTTCAAGACTGTCAATTATAAACTTTTTTTGTCTTGTGAGAGCATCTTCATTAATTGAATAGTTTTTTTTCCTGCATTTTGCTTCTCAAATGTTCTCAAAAGCGAATGATTTTCAACGGGCCATTTGGTCAGTTGGGGGCAGCGAAAACCATGTACGTGCCTTTCAATTAAACGGTGCATCATGTGGGCGGAATGCAGTTTCAAGACTCACCAATCTCACGTGGTTCAGACCGTTTAGTGGTTGGACTTTGAAAGTGGAGTTTATCGAATAAGAGAAGGCGAGGGAGATGCGGAGAAAGAGAGATAGGAAGATATTTCATATATAGTGATACACGTGCTAGAACTTCGAGTGGCAGTCTATACCATGAGCGATCAGGATACAACGATAGGAATACATATGCAATATATATATATATATATATACACACAAACACACATGATCCGTCTCGAGTGGCTCGGAAAAACGTACAGCACAACCTGCACAATGATCCGAGTTGCTTTATGAAAATCAGGCATAAATCTTGTCTCAAAATACAAACAAAGAAATACTATATATAATGATTCTGGTATAATAAAAGTGGGAAAATATTTGCCAGGAGGATAATTTTTATCACGATAATTTACGTGGTCTAGTTTCATCTAATCTCATTTTTTCGTTTAACGGTATATATATATATATATATATATTGTATATATTGACATACGGTATATATAGATATATAAGTGTTTTTTTGTAGAATGAATATAAAAAAGTATTATATAGCTGAACTGCTTATGTTTAACCGATGGGATAAACATAAACCATTATTTACACATTGAAACAAAAAAATACCTCTTAAAAAAAAATCATGCACACTCACTGATACTATTTTTTTTATATTGAAATCAATAGAAAAAAAATAGTCAATAGTCTAAGTAATGGTATTGAAATCAATAGAAAAAAATAGTATCAGTGAGTGTGTATGATTTTTTTTTTTTAAGAGGTATTTTTTTTTTTACTTGACCTCAACATCGCGAAATTACGCTCGTGTGGGGTGTGCCTAATCGCTGCCAAGGAGAGAAGGGCTGTTGAGTCTGAAAATATTAGAGGAGATGGCTGCAAAAGGCAAGACTCTTTACTACAGTTACGTCCTGCGCTCGTCTCTCTCTCTCTCTCTCTCTCTCTCTCTCTCCCTCTCTCTCTCTCTCTCTCTATCTCTCCTCCTCTCGACTTGAGGGCGTTTTTAATGACTACACATGTAACGTGCAACGTATAATTGGCTAAGGCATGTATATTCATTTTTTGTAATTTTTTTTTACGTTCTACCTCGTACTGTACAATCTCAAGTACTTTTCGTTCACTGTACTCGTATCGTTCACTGTTTCGTATCATGTACTCGCAGATAACCTCAACTAATTAACTAAACTTTTTCCTTTCTCGTCGTTTTGTCTGACTCGCTTTTTTGAGCACTCGAGCTCGCTTTTCACGACCCTGTAATTTGCTGGAAAAAAAAAAAACTTTACCGTTTGGCCGGATTCTGACGTGTCAGTAGATATCGTTGGCTTTCAGTCTCTCTCTCTCTCTCTCTTTATCTCTTTCTCTCTCTGCTTTTCTGGCTTTCTAATTAGTTGCTCGAGATGATGAATTTCCAGGGACGTTCTTACTGCGTCGAGGCAATTCATACAAAAGGCAGTATAGGGACGAAACTACCATCCGTAATAACTTGAAAAACGTGTTTGCAAAATTCAAGGAGTTGCTCCATCTAACTGTTGAGAAAAGCACTTGTCCTGTTGTGCGTCAGCTAACACAAATCATAATTGTTCTCTTGTTTATCGAAGAATGTTTTATGTTTTGTTGAAGAATCAGCATTAATATTCTGACGTTTAATTTACGCTGGAAGTGTACGAAGAATATTAGCACGATCAATAAAATTTTACAGACGTAACGAATATATTTTCGACAGTTTTACATCTCAATTACATTATTGGGAGCAAATAAACATGACAGATGGACATCCAAAGTATATTGCAAAGTGCAATTTTGGGTATAAAAATCAACGTAAAGTTTTCCATGGTGGATATATTTGTGAACGTAATTCTTTTCTATGGGGGATGTTCTCTTCAACTATAAATTGATCGATATCGCTCGAGATCTTGAATGATCATACATGGATTTACCAAGTCACTTTTAAGTGGTCCGATAAACAGCTGCAGGCAGGAGATAGCAACGCTAGAGTTATATTAATGCCTGATGTAATCTTCGAGGTTTCTATATATGGGACGATCCATGTTACGCGAGTTCCCCCGCTGATTTTTGCTCATGTGCTAAATGCCTTTTGGGCTAAAGTCCAAGTCCAAGTCCATTAGGCATTTCGGTACCAAGTCTCCGAAAGTCCCCCATTTTGTTTAACCTTCCTCGTGGGCTGATCTGGCTCGTGTGTCTCGAACTTAACGCAAAAATCTTCTATTTGCGCAGAAGACATGAAAGCTCTTTGGGCTCTTTACTCACGAGCTTTGGTGGGGGGCGATCGTTTAAATTCTTATCATATCGCTTAGTCGCATCTCGATGGATCACCGAGAGAGAGAGGGAGAGAGAAAGGCGTTGCCTGTGAGGTATATCCTAAAGCTGGACTTGAAACAAACTTCACCCTTTACAATATTTCGTGACTACTTTGAGCTTTTTACTTGTGTTACAAGTTCTTCGATCTGATCCATTCGAATCAAATATCCGCCACTGCCATTTTACCAGTAATTACGAATCATTATTTTTTAATTATTAATATTAGATATTTTGATTTTATGGGAATATTGGTCGTTTGATTAATTATTTGACAATTACACGTGTTTATTTTACACGTTTTTTCACCGATTTCCTATACCGTCTTTCGTGACCACTTTGAGCTTTTGTCATTACTTGTGTTACAAGTTCTTCGATCTGATCCAGTCGAATCAAAAATCCACCACTGCCATTTTACGAGTAATCACGAATAATTATTTTTTAATTATTAATATTAGATATTTTGATTTTATGGAAATATTGGTCGTTTGATTAATTATTTGACAATTACACGTGTTTATTTTACATTTTTTTTTCATCGATCTCCTATACCGTCTTTCGTGACCACTTTGAGCTTTTGTCATTACTTGTGTTACAAGTTCTTCGATCTGATCCATTCGAATCAAAAATCCACCACTGCCATTTTACCAGTAATTACGAATCATTATTTTTTAATTATTAATATTAGATATTTTGATTTTATGGAAATATTGGTCGTTTGATTAATTATTTGACAATTATACGTGTTTATTTGTCATTTTTTTTTCACCGATCTCCTATACCGTCTTTTTGCAGCTTTTGTTCCAATAAAAATCTCAATCATAAATTACTCTGGGTAATTTCAGGGATACTCTGTATTTGATTTCCTTCATGCTCGCCCTCTCACAAATTGGCCCATATTTTAGGAAGCCACGAAAGACTGGGTGAGTTTGGATTAGGGAGAAGTCTGTGTTTTCTCTCGTTTTCCTTCTCGCTCTCTCTTCATATATAATCCTCTTTTCAGTTTCTCATCGGGGCTCTCGCACCCTCGTAATCTTATTTCACACCGTGCTCGCGCACAATGTAAAATATATTTCCGGTGATTTTTCTACCCCCGGATGCATCAGAGAGAGGAAAAGAGCTCATCTATATCTATATATATATATATATATATATATATATATATGTATACTCTATGAATTGCTCGCGTGCAATCTCATTCAGGAGAAAATCCTAATAGGTTTTCATTCGTATAGCTCGTCGGAAAATTGAATACGCGTTTTACGATATATATATATATATATATATATATATATATATATATGTGTGTGTGTGTATAAGAGAGAAGAGAACGATTCATAAGCTTTTATGACGATATTGAAATTGATTTTTCAACACGTCAATCATTTTATTTCAAGAAAGAGCAGCTAATCGAGGACCTTTTTTTATGCTTTCAAATTTCAAAGAAAATAAATCCTTACCGTTATGAGTTATGAGATTCATTGACAGTAAAAATCAATTTTTGTACAAATTAGTTTGGCTCTTCTTATTAAATTATTATTTTCTCAGATATCTCTTGTTTGTTTTATAATTAATCAACCGAATAGTTGGATGAGTTGAAAAAAATCTTCAAAAAATTTACAGAAGGTACTTTTAGGTAGCAGACTGAAGCTGAAAATTTATATAATTCCAACTGTATAAAATTTATTACGATAATTTATATTTAATAATTTCGCAATTTGCTAACTGCTCAAGCAGCTTTTATTTCATTAATATATAATTTCATTTCGTTCAATTATTATTATTATTATATTCACCGAAAAGAGAATATATTTATCCAGTTTTTGCATACTTTACGAATATCTAAAATAGTAGGCGCGAGTTGAAGCGAACGAAGTTGGAGCGAACGGACAA
The DNA here is from genome assembly GCA_963669185.1 of Dyspetes luteomarginatus. Lineage (NCBI taxonomy): Eukaryota > Metazoa > Arthropoda > Insecta > Hymenoptera > Ichneumonidae > Dyspetes > Dyspetes luteomarginatus. The sequence goes on along the minus strand of OY769908.1, from coordinate 2,284,925 downwards.
GCTACGAGCAGTCAGAGGGGAAAAATGAGCTTAAAGAACGGAAAGAAAATAAAAAAAAGGCCTCAAGATCAGAAAGGAGAAAAGAAGGGGGTGATACGAGAGAGAAAAAAAAAGTTGTATAATATACGCATGCATGCAGCCAGAGGTTGAGCTTTTCCACGTCCCGAGATTTCTTTTCACGAAGAAAAAAAACCACTTGAAAGGATGCGAGCATACTTTGAAACGGGTGTTAGCTTTTTGCTGTGTATCTACAAGAGAAAAGCAGAGTATACTTAAAAAAAAATTGTACAGAGTTAGACTGGAAAAATCTCGAGTGCCTTGGCGCGTTTACTCCATTAGTCACGTGACTAACGTGCTATACGAGATATTTCATGAAAATATTTTACTGCCCAATAATCACTCTGCCTACGGTCAAAACTTTTATACGTCCAAGTCGAATAATTAAACGTGCATAACTGACCTGTCGAGAGCGATGGCAACCAGATGTAGTATCGAGGCGGTACAGCACAGTACATCACTACTGGTCCACATGTCGCAGAGTTCCGGACCCAGAGCCCACTCGTGGGAAACCTCGTACACGGCTCCTGTCGACAATCACACACTAACAAAAAAACTGGTCTCATGGTGTTTGACTTTACGTGGAAAAAAAAAAATTGATATTTTTTTTTTGCACGAATAAATTTCCTCGATGCTTAAATGAGAATATTGATCCAAGCTAAAATATATTATACGTGGAATTTGCTAATTTTCAATTCACTTCTGGCTCCATATCGTCATTGCGTGCATGTCAATTGTCCCAATAACTCAAGTCCCTCCTTTGTTTCACTTGTATTGCTCGTACTCGTGATAATTGAGAAACTGACGAAGATTACGTATTCAAATATACGATATGTATATATATATATATATATATATATATATATATATATATATAGGCACCAGTCCACCATATATATAGTCAAGAAGACGCAGTGGGTGAGAGACCACGTTACGAAATGTGAATGCCTTTCGGCATATCTCTTCGCGAAGTAGTTGCCTCGAAGTTAGTCAATCTAGAGAATTATTATGCCGAGAGTGAAATTTCAAAATGAAATGCACTTCGTCAAGATCAAGTCCTGATGTCTCATACAATGCATTTACATCGTGTGAACGATTCAACGACTTCGCGATCTCAAATCCAAGATTATTATCTTGTGTAATATATACTGATATATATATATATATATATATATATATATATATGTATGTATATGTATAGAGAATTAAAATCATGCAGCAATCTCGTGGTGTACCTTAAAGTTTTCACTCGAAAGTGACTTTAGGAATTTGGTACGAGTACCTCCCGTGCGAGCTTTTCAGTTGATATTCATATACATGTTCGACTATATTCGTACTTATATATATATATATATGTATGTGGCATAAACTTCAACGAGAAACGGAATTATTATTACTTACCCAGGGGCATTACGAGACACGCGACTAGTAAATCAGCAACGGCCAACGAGAGAATCAGATAATTTGCAACGCTTTGTAAATTACGCTCGAGGAGTATAGCCGCTATCACGAAAACATTGCCTGTAATCAGAAAATTCATGCAAATTGGATAAATACGATGATTATACTTTTTATTTATTTTTTTCAATCAAAGTTGTCTCGAGTAAATGTGAGAAAATTTTTTTAATAGATATTCTCCTGAGCTGTTGGATAAACCGGAAGTTCAATCAGAAATAATTTTTGTGCTAATTCGGCTGATCCTTGATGAGAAAATCTCATCAGTGCGAACAGAGTGTAAAGTTTGTGAATGAAGGGAGAAAAAATAATTAAGTTTTCATGGAGAAATCATACAAACGACGCTCTCCTTGGGATTGACGCAAAAACTCGAACAAAAGTTTTACGGTGTACCCCTCATTATTCAACCTCGTTCGCTTGTCAACGGAGTTTCTGGTTGTTACGCAGCAGAAATTTTTACCAAGAGCGAAAATATATGAGGCCATGAAGAAGAAGAGTTGTTTGTATCCAATGTGAAAAAAAAAAGCTTTTGTGTCAAAGGGCAGGGTCATGCTTTTAGCTGAGCCTGTGCACTTTGACTCGTTATTGTGTTGGACAAAGAGACGAAATTTTGCGAGCTTTGCGACACGTCATAAACCGTCGCAGAGAACAATCTTTCTCCAGTAATGACACATGGAGTTGTTTATGAGTTTTAAGAGATCCAGTCGTAGTTGTACTTACTATATATATGTACATATATATATATTGCTGAAATATGGACGATTATGAAGGCAGACGACTTTTCCTTCCACATATATCTCGACGATTCGTGGCTCCAAAATTAATTCCATGCATCCTGTGAGTGATGGTCATATCCGTTTTCCACCCTGCCACGACGACGGTCACTCGACCATGAGCTTGAGCTTCTTCGCGAGGGAATCTTTCCAAATACGGAAATTTTCATTTCAATTAGCCTCAATGGACATGGATATTATTTTTCGTTTCTTATAGTTCACGTACGTTGTCATAACTGAGAAATTTTTGCAAAATGAGGGAATTGACAATTTTTATTTTACATGATATTGAAGTTTGCGTCGATGGAATGCAACGAAATTTGATGGAAAAAAAAAATTTATCAACATTGCATAGAATTTTTTATCCTAAGATTACTTCATAGGATGAACAAGATAATATGAAAAATTGTCAAACTGCCCCGACCCCCGGACCTCACCCTTGTCAGGGGTTGAAATTTTTCATCGAATTTCGTTGCATTCCAACGATGCAAATTTCAATATCGTAATAAAAGCGTGCTTGATTTATTTTTCTCATCGCATAGATTGAGCGTGACTTGGCTTAAAGTACAAATTAGACCATTGGGTTTCGAGTAGTGAATTTTCATCGCCGGAAATTTCGACTAGATATAGTGGTCCATTTTATCACGAGATTCGGCTCGCAATTCCTGGATCGGGAGATCCTGGTCTGATCGGACGTAGTCATGTTTGACTTTAGCGTTATAACGATGAAGGTCGATTAATGATCAACCTGACTCTACAACGAAATAGAAAAAAAAAGAGGGTAACCCTTGCAAAGAGCAGAACGCTGTTCTGGTGTATACTGCTGTATATACACACCCATATATATATATATATATATCGAGCTTCTCGACGATATATGAAGGGGGTTTATATGGGGAATTTCCCTGGGTGACGTGGATTTCGTTTTCATACCAGTTCTGGAAAGACCATTTATATTCATCCCCGAGATTATAGACGTATCCTAATAGCCGGGATGTGCCGGGGCTTTGGCTTCGCACGGGCCAGGCTTGCGTGACGTAGTGCAAGTTTTATGCGTATTTCCAGTTATATATATATATATAATAAGGGATATATATATATATATATAAGGGAGGAAATTAGTCGATGGGCATATATATATATACAGGGTGATTCGGGACTGCCCCTTTTCCTGATATGGGCATATACGGGATAAAAAACGAAAATTTTTGGCATTATTTTTTTTGAAATCGGCTGCGTCGTTTTCGAGTTATAGCCGATCGAAGTTGGCCAATCGGATGGCCGCTTTAGCCGCAGTGACGTCACTGGTTATAATCTATGAGAATGGAGCGTTCGGGTATCTTCGGAATCACACTGCCGCCTGCAGTACATGTTACCCGTTGCTATTGGAGATGAGTGAATCGAGACACGATGAAAATGACATTTCAGAGATGACGGATTATTTCAAGATGACGTTACTTTTTCGCACATGCACATGTAGTCAAACTATTATTTTCCTCAAGGTTAAATTCTTCTATGGATGGCATCGTAGCTGAACAATGATTGAAAAATAAAAAAAACAAATAAAATAATTTTCTCAAATAATTCTCATAAGAGAACAATGGGGCTTATGTGGTAGTGGGGATTGACGGTTCACGCGTCACAAAGCCATCCACGCATACCGTCAAACGTCTATTGGACGTAGCAGTTGGCCAAACGCGGGCAGGAGTGAAGAACGCGCGCCACCGATAGATGGCGGGAGTATATCACTCGTAATGTCAAATGCAAACGAGTGCTAGACTCTCATTACGAAAGCTATTTTTATCCTTGATTAAATTGAAATTTTAAAGAACCAATTTTTTTTTAAAATAAAAAACTTGTCATTTTTACAGTTTTTCTTTATTTTCATTTTTCATTCGTAAAAAATTACGTAAAAATAACTATCATCGAAATCATGGAAATTTCGTCTGAATTTTGTCTAATCTAATGTATGTAAGAAATGTCTCTAGTCAGAGCTTTCTCGTGTACAGCCCACATTAAAAATCATTTTTTTCAGCATCTTGATGGTCATGTGACTAGCAGATGTGATCTTGACGTGGGTTACACAGCCGTTAAATTTCCACCCTCAAAATCTTGAATTTTTCAATCATATCAGTTTTTCAACTGATATGATTGAAAAATTGCGTTTCATGCTTCTAACCCACGACAAAAATATTTTTTTTTATACTTTCATGATCGACTAATAAGGGGGCACCACGTTTAGCGTGGGTTTGATACCTGATAATGAGCAATGATCGAAATATTATTATTTTATCGACAATGAGGCGAAACTTGGAATATGCTTGTAGCATTACTTGTACAGATATTCCATTTCTATAACTTAAACTAAAAATTAACTTCCCAAAAAAAATGTGTCCACCTCCTATTTCCAAGCAAAGTCGGACCCGGCGTACAAAATTTTCTATCACGCGATCGAGCATCTCCGGCGTAATTTTATTAAAAGCTTCATTTATCCGATAAAATAATAATATTTCGATCATTGCTCATTATCAGGTATCAAACCCACGCTAAACGTGGTGCCCCCTTATTAGTCGATCATGAAAGTATAAAAAAAAAAATATTTTTGTCGTGGGTTAGAAGCATGAAACGCAATTTTTCAATCATATCAGTTGAAAAACTGATATGATTGAAAAATTCAAGATTTTGAGGGTGGAAATTTAACGGCTGTGTAACCCACGTCAAGATCACATCTGCTAGTCACATGACCATCAAGATGCTGAAAAAAATGATTTTTAATGTGGGCTGTACACGAGAAAGCTCTGACTAGAGACATTTCTTACATACATTAGATTAGACAAAATTCAGACGAAATTTCCATGATTTCGATGATAGTTATTTTTACGTAATTTTTTACGAATGAAAAATGAAAATAAAGAAAAACTGTAAAAATGACAAGTTTTTTATTTAAAAAAAAAATTGGTTCTTTAAAATCTCAATTTAATCAAGGATAAAAATAGCTTTCGTAATGAGAGTCTAGCACTCGTTTGCATTTGACATTACGAGTGATATACTCCCGCCATCAATCGGTGGCGCGCGTTCTTCACTCTTGCCCGCGTTTGGCCAACTGCTACGTCCAAGCGACGTTTGACGGTATGCGTGGATGGCTTTGTGACGCGTGAACCGTCAATCCCCACTACCACATAAGCCCCATTGTTCTCTTATGAGAATTATTTGAGAAAATTATTTTATTTGATTTTTTTATTTTTCAATCATTGTTCAGCTACGATGCCATCCATAGAAGAATTTAACCTTGAGAAAAATAATAGTTTGACTACATGTGCATATGCGAAAAAGTAACGTCATCTTGAAATAATCCGTCATCTCTGAAATGTCATTTTCATCGTGTCTCGATTCACTCATCTCCAATAGCAACGGGTAACATGTACTGCAGGCGGCAGTGTGATTCCGAAGATACCCGAACGCTCCATTCTCATAGATTATAACCAGTGACGTCGCTGCGGCTAAAGCGGCCATCCGATTGGCCAACTTCGATCGGCTATAACTCGAAAACGACGCAGCCGATTTCAAAAAAAATAATGCCAAAAATTTTCGTTTTTTATCCCGTATATGCCCATATCAGGAAAAGGGGCAGTCCCGAATCACCCTGTATATGCCCATCGACTGATTTCCTCCCTTGCTCTCTCATCATTTTATGCATCCTTATTCTTTTTTCTTCCATGATATTTTTCTCATTGATACGAGCCACCCGTACAACCAACGATAAGAATACAGTAAAAATTATTATGCCAACGATATTTAATGAGAAATATTCCCGGTACGAAAAGTCGAAGCTTTTTCTTCAATCGTTGTCGAGCTCTGAGTGCTTTTCCCATAAAGCCCGAGTATCAGCGAAATTATCGATGTGCAAAGAAAAGTTGATTTGCTCTCTTCTCTCTTACAAAACGAGATATATACTCGCTTCTCTATTAAACCGTCTGTACGTACGTTGAAAATCCGATCCACCAGATTTGATTCTATTTTATAAAAGTCTTTTTAAATTCGCCGAACAGACGTAAATGAATTATTGCTCGACTACTTTTTGTGAATAAAGACGTAACAAAGCAACGAGTATATATCTATACTAGCTGTTGCTAGTTCAATCAGTGTAAAAACATTTGACCTCTTTTCACCCCGTTAGGGGTTGAATTTTCAAAAATCCCTTCTTAGCGAGTCTCTAAATTATAAAATAAAACTACTGACTAAATTTCAAGTTTACAGGCTTTAGTTTCTGAGATTTCGCATATATAAATAAATATATATATATATATATATATATATAGAGAGAGAGAGAGATATTGACTCGTATTGTTGATCGACGTCTCTCTCATTTGGCAGAGAAATCACTTCTCGTGGAGGCATAAATTTAATTGATTTTGGTGTTTGGGCAGCAAGTTTGTGCAACGTTAGCTAATAAACTTGATGGAACCACATCATCTGGCTTTGGCACGTTATATAACCCTATAAATTATAGGATATGGAATGCGGATTGTACAGTGCCGTTGCTCTGTGACACAGCTATAGGCAAAGGAATAGAAGACGGTCCAGACTCGAGTACGTATATTGACCGTCAGACAATAATATATACGCTGGACTTTAATCGACCGTATATACTGTTCGGGTGGCGTGAAGTTTTCGAGTTAGTGGACATAATAGCTATATATAAAATAATATTATATCAGAGAGCATTCTGACTGGCATGAAACTGGAATGAAAAAAAAAATATTATTACCCAAACAGAGAAATCTGCTGAGACCTCTGGTCTCTGACCACTGAATTACGAGAATGCCAGCTGTTATGGTAACAGCCATGGTTAAAAAAAAAAAAAAATACCAACACCGAAACCTCCAACTCCATCTCTTAATTTGCACTGTCATTTCTACAAAAGGGTAAAGCTCTTATGTAGCTAAAAAAAAGCTTTTATATATAAAACAGAAGCGTACAAAACTTTTATATATAGCTAACAGAAGCGTATAAAGCTTTTATATAGCTAAAAAAAAGCGTAAAGCTTTTGTATAGCTAAAAAAAAGCGTAAAGCTTTTATATATAAAACAGAAGCGTATAAAGCTTTTATATAGTTAACAGAAGCGTACAAAACTTTTATATATAGCTAACAGAAGCGTATAAAGCTTTTATATAGCTAAAAAAAAGCGTAAAGCTTTTATATATAAAACAGAAGCGTATAAAGCTATTATATATAAAACAGAAGCGTATAAAGCTTTTATATAGCTAACAGAAGCGTACAAAACTTTTATTCATAGCTAACAGAAGCGTATAAAGTTTTTATATAGCTAAAAAAAAACGTAAAACTTTGATCAATGATTCATCGTTGAGAAACAGCCGCGTCTTTTTATCACATACATTGTAAAAACATTTATCCTTAATTTATGAATTAGAGTGGAATAATTCTCAGTAAGTTACAAATGTTTGACGATTATGACGACGATGAGTCAATTAGCTTTGTATTTCTCTCAATAAACGCAGTCACTCGTTAGTTAAATGGGCAACGTCGTGACCCACTGGATGATTTCGTCCAGTACAAATATTACATACATGTATAGAAATATCGACAGATCCTTATGAATAATGAGCGGCCATAACTCACGATATGTATATCGGCGATTGTCTCTCTTGCGTATGTCATCAATTTCATACGATGTTCCGGCACATTTTGGCTTACACCAGTAAATTTCAATACATCAACCATCCTATACGAATTTTCTACTCGAATAACTCCTCCGAGGTATTACGGGATGCACATCCTTCAATGAACCTGCGCAGGGCATATGAGCGCGCTGTTCCAAATTAACCCAACGAAACTAATTTCGAGAGGACTACGAGACAAACTGCCAAAGCCTCCGGCTATTTCCGGTTTGCAAATGCATTCCCACATCAAGAGAAGTTGCAACGTCTTGAAGCCGATTATGTTATATATAATATACCAGCGAACCTTTAGTTTTTTTTTCGTTTTTGGGCTATTTTTAGCTTAATCGTATCCTTAAATAAACTCGCGCAGGATATATGAGAGGATCGCTTGAAAATTCTCACACAGTGTTACGTGAATCCATTTACGAACAGATTTTTGACGAGGAGTTGTAACGTCTCGTAGCTAACTACGTTATATATATATAATATACTAACGAGTTATCTCGCCTGAGACGTCTCGAGTTTTCGCTTTGGGCCTGACAAATACTTTTGGGCCAGTTTTAGCTTAATCGTATCCTCGTTAGAGATTTTTCTTTTTAAATATTTAGTAACATTTATTAACAATTTCATCGCGAGGGGTCCGAACAGTCTTGCGAATTTGTACAATCACTACGTATGCCGATAGTCATTTGATCGATGATTATTATCATAATTCAACTATTATCATGGAAAAAATTATTATTGCATCATTATTGGCCCCAATATTCTCTCTTATTTAACATTCGTCGAGATTTATGTTGACTGGCCGATGAAAGAAGCAGATAAAAAGCGATATAAAAATAAAATACATTATTCATAGGCACTGTGAGCTCACGAGCCACTGTACAATCCCACCCACGGACAATTCATACCCAACACTCATTCATAAATTCAGACATTCATGGAAATCCCTTCTCACAGATACGAAACGGTGTAAAATATAAAATTATTTCCCCTTCTCTCTCCGATAACATTCGAAACAAATCATATCGGTGGAGACAGAGTGGGGGGTGCGTGCGTCAGTTCACCATATATATATAAAGAACTCATGGTGTTTGTCACCAATAGAGGCGTAGAGCCGTCCACAATGTGGAGATACCCATTACGCCGAAAGGGTGAAAGCTTATTGCTATCAACCAGCTAATCAACCACTAGTATATAATATTCAACTGTGCGATATATATATATATATATATATATATATATTTATATATAGAGAGAGAGAGAGAGTCCCTGTGTTCTGTTTCCCTCGGTATATGTTTTCGCGCCTCTATACAGCGGAACCCACATAGTCCAGCATTGCGGAGGATTAGTTACATAGAGGTCAATGCATGTGGAACATTATCCAAAAGGTCAGGCAAGACTAGGCAATGCAAACCTGCACAGGAGAGATCCATTGAGAATTTAAATTTCATTTGGGTGTACATTATATATTCATACATATATTATGTTCTATGTATATATATATTTATGAGATTGGCAATGATGCCATTTACCGCTTCGTAAGTATTGATAATATGGGGAAAGTATGCGCCAGGCATACCTCACAGTATTCCTGATTATTCCCGAAGAGCTTCGTTCGTTACAAGAGCAGCAGGCATCATGATTGCCATCAATGGAATTTTTGCAAAAGGATCGTAAAACTCGACCTTGCATTTTTGAGGATTATAGGGTCACTTGTCTGCCTCTACGTCCACATGCTGTGCAAAAGGATCAGCGGTGAGCTCTCTCGTATTCCATTTTACTCGACCCATATGGGAGTCTTTCTCTTCCATCAAGTAAAATTCAACAAATTGCGACCGGATGTACGCATGTACACGTATGAATGTGAACGTTATGTGGCATATCACACATCACTAGAATCCAAAAAAAAAATTGACGTTGGATCTTTGGCTTAAATGGCGAGAGATCATAAATATCCATCCATATAATATTCTGATCTTTTATTATGTTTTCTCTAATTTTTTGTCATGTATGTGTATACATTACAAATGTATGTGCGACTTGACAAAAATATTCTTAATCGCTCACGCAGCCATCCACGCAGATATAGACGCGTATCGTGAAGGGGTGAAACGCCCAAACCAGGTTAAAATAAATTCACGAAAAATGTACGAGAGTCAAAACTAATAATTTATCATTTTTTTTTTTGACAATAGACAAAATCTTTGAGCATTTTATGCATCAGTATGTAACGTACTAATGAGGAAAAGGAAAAAAAAAAAAAATTGTGAGGATCTGGAGAGCGCGATATCGTGTCAGAGGTCGAAATAGCTCTTACAGGAGAGTTTATGATGTGCAGATGCATCGAATTTTCATGGTTATATTCGAAATTGATATTGGTGCCGACCTCGATAAGCTCTTTGGTTCGCTGGAAAATCGACGTGACTAAGATAAATGGATACACATGCATCAGGATCTGTCAGAGCATTAAAATATATCAGGATCGGTTTTTGCGTGGATCCACAGCATTGAAGAATTGGACCTCCTCCTTTAAACCTTCCTCTCGGGTAGGAATGACGTAAAATATACATACAGATAGGCAGGAATATGCATATAAACGAGCTTGGGGCGATTTTCATGGTCGTCCCTTGAGTGTTCCTTTTCGTAAGCTGTGGATCTTTGAAGTGATATGAATTCCTTATCTCTTGAGTTCGAGTGGTAAAGTATGACCATGAATAAAGGCCTCATTAATCATGGAGAAATTTCCATACATTTGCTGAGGCCATCAACGAACGAGGTCAGAGAAATCAACAAATTATGCAACGTTGAACAATTGTCGACAGTGCATAATTCGTTGATTGAATTTCGCGAAAGGGAAGGAGAGACGGAGGAAGATTGTACGAAGGACGAAGAATATGTAGGGCCAGCTTGAGAGAAACTTGGCAATGGAGGATCTCTTATACGATCTTCTCAAATTGTGGCTACTTGGCTCGTTCGTTTTCCTTTGACCATTTAACCATTGACGTCACGATGAAACATGAAATGCATATTTTTGGAAAATTGCAAGATTTGCCCCTCATAAATTTTCCGCATTGACCGAATTTCGTCTATGAGAAAGTCAACAAAAGGAAACTAAATTGCTCATAGGTGGGGAAAGTTGGACTTTATGAATGGGGGAAGAATTACGAGGAAACAATTTAAATTTTTTTTATTATTATTTTCTCAACGATCATTCTCTTTTCTGTTCTCTTCTCTCTCGCTCCCAGGACACATGAAACATTATTTTGTCTTCTGCTCATTCAGATTGATCTCGGCTTTGATGCTATTCGATAACGCCTCTGCTTTAAAAAAAAGAATTTATTTTCATTTCCGATGGATCTATATATATACATTCAAAAACACGAGGGTCACTCATCTCGTGATTATTTTATTTTGTTAGAAACGATTTGATTCATACGCGTCGATACTCATTGCCGATCGTTGATAAAATAATAAAAATGAGTTTTGAGACTCTGCTGCCTGCCACGTCACTGAAATAAAAGCGCAAAAAAATAATCTCATGAAAAAAAAAAAAAAAACCTTTTGAAACGCTTCGACGATTCTGGCAAAGCTGGCGGAAATGATGAGAGCGGGTGGGATTCGGTTCGAGGCAGGTGGCTTTTATCCCATGGTAAAACTAGAAACCAGCACGTTGATAGTGCATTGGAATTGGTATGTATTCTCGTATTCGAGCCATTCGGACAGGGGGTGGTAAAAATGAAAAAGGGGGAGGGGGAGAAAGTCAATCGATTTCAATGAAGGCCCATTTTATGCCTTAGCAAAATTCATTTAAAGTGCTCGTTTTTTACAGTTTCATAGCACCTGGATATGATTCGAACGTTCCACCATTTGCGTTTTGAAATATTTTTTAACTCTTAATAATTTTAATGAAAATTCGATCAAAGTGGCTGCCCCTTGATGCATTCTTTCAACATAATTCTAATTGCACGACTTTTTCGAATAAAAAAAATCAGGATGGAAAACATTTTTTCCTCCTTAATTTTTGATCTGATAACCTAATCGATTCGATTGAGTTTCAAAAACCCAGGAAATCATATATTTTGCTCTTAAAAATAGGAAATTTTCAGCATTGAGTTATTTTTCATCTCAACTCTCTGTCAACGTGTAGTCGAAGTAAATGTCATTATAGATGAGTCTTAACTTACATTGGATGTAGAGAATCATGAATTTACGTTGGGTGTATCATCGTGGAGATTTTATATAGGGAGGCACGAGCGACGAGATATATATATATTTTTCCATTTATGAAAAAGAAGCAACAGGAGATATTGCCAAAGTTCTCATCAGCATGCTGGTGGGGATATTTGCCATTTGACGTTTACAAAATAAATTGGATCTATTGTGAGTCGAGTGCAGCAAACTTGTTGGAAATGAAAAACCAGCAGATCAAGAAGACTGTCTGATAACTCTTCGTCTATATACTATATACACTCGTACTTGACCATGATGGTCTCTATACAATTTCCTACAGCAATATACGCCGTTGTATATACAGCATTGGCTCCTCTCGAAGGAGGAAAATGACGTACGGTGAGATATATATTTCGAGTCGTTGCCAGTGTTTCACCGTGTTAGGAGATACTGTGTGAGCTGGTCCATGGCCAAATTTGTGGTCTGGGAATGGCGTTGAACGTGGAGAATTGAACGTTGATCACCCCAAACATCCAAGCTACACTATCTCAGGCTCAGGACTATTGGCCAACTTTGGTGCTTACCTTATTCGCCTCTACATCCTATAACTATATAATTTGTTACGAAAACTTCATGTACAGGTGGAATAAAGTAGGGGAATATTGAGTTGAATAAGATCGTTATGAGTACAAATTTGTCGTCGGCAACAAATATGAAACACGTCACACTTATTTATGTTAACCCTAAAGATAAACAATAATTAGTGACTTTTTTGCACTTTTAAAGAAGTTGGGCATGTGCAGTTTTTTTTAGTTGTCAGGGGATAAATTATTTGTTACAGTCATCGAAATCATTGAATTTAGGAATATTTGGACTGTTGCTTGAGATCTTTGCTCGGGATTCTCATCGATTTAACTACGAAACTGGTATATTTCTGTCCATGATCGCTGAGCACGATCAGAGTACTTAAAGTCGTAAATTTTTGTCAATTTTAGTATGTACAACAATCGTTAAACTTTGCTGTATTTGTTGAAAAACTTGTACACGAATACATCCAAGCCAGCTTGATGTGAATGATTATCACCCACACTCGAACATTTTTACATTCCATAAAGCTTGAAAGCCTCGATCGCGATTTATTTTTAATTGAATATCAAACATTGTTTCTAATATTGGTAAATTTCTGTAATAAGTTTTAGCCCGACAGTTTCAACGATGTACGAGCTATAATTTCGCAAAAGTTTTCAAATAAAATTGTAATAATAAAATTATAATTGCTCCATCAATTTTTATGAAATTCATAGCCCACAAAAAAATGATCGTTAATGTTTCTTCAAAAGTGTCGGATCAGACTCTGCGACGATTTATCGTCGTCCAATATAATTTGCACAAAAATCTTGCTAAGCGATATTGCTGTCTAGTCCGCGAGGGAATTCTTAGACTCGACACTATAGTTAAAACTTTCATTTCCACTTTGAACAGATTGTCCCTCGTACTTCGGTGGAGGGCTCAATATACAAGTTGGAGATTATACAGACCGTTGCAAGCTCCATAATATTCCTGTCATGTTACATGTGGCAACCAGAAAGTTTCTCTTCGACGTCTCGTTAGGAAATTTTGTATGTCACACGAAGATGTACTTGTATAAGCGTATCAATGATGTCCTCCTCGTTATTACTTCATTCTCGTTCCCTGATCCCTTTCGATCTCTTTTTATCTCAACAGTGAGATTATATACATATATGTTTGACTTTGATAAATTAGTGCGTTTCGACACATAATACGTCCTCATCACGTGTCCTGATACATGATATGCATGTTAAAGTTTTGTCCTCTCGATAGATTTTTTTGGGCGTTTGGGCAAAACTTATACGTGAATTTCATATCCTTGATTTTCGTTAATCCTTACGCGATCAATTAGCCCGCACAGACAATTATTTTCAAATCAATATGGGATATAATGATACGAAATGGTTCTTCGAATAATATATCGTCAAGAGTTCGAATTGGGGCAAACTTGCACTGTAAGAGGCAAAGGATTTTGGTGATAGGAACTTGAGAAAGCGAGTCGAAGGCAAGATTACGTGTAACGCCGCAGCGAAGAGATAATTATGAATAAGGGATCTCGGTTAGTCTCGGGAACACCCAAAAGTTTCCACCCCGAACTTTGTGAGCTCTACAGTCTTTCTCATTTCGATGCTATCTATATAAACGCATCTCAATAATCTTGGAACCCACGTGAGATTTTAATCAAAGAAATAGAGTCTTACGATTTTTTCGAGGGTTCGCAGGAGTAGGTACTTAGCCCCTGAGAGATGGACATGAGATAAAAAGATGCTGAGGTAGAGAAAAAGGGTTATGTATAAGCCCTATACAGGCACACACACATCTCCTTCTTAACCTAGAAATGATTTTTACCCTCCACTGGATCTGATCTCTAAACCGAGTATATAAACGTACAGTCATATATATATATATATACTTCAAACTCTGATTACACCTGCGTAATTTTCTTATTGCATCCACAAATTCGCTATACTCTTATCCTATTACTGACATATGTAGTCTGTATAATGTATATATGAACATTTCAGTGAGTACGAGAAAGGGCAATGTAATTTATTTTCGTTGTAAATGTAAACTGCAGAATAGACTTTACATATACATTTTGTTTTCTCGATGCTAAGAGAGTAATTTGAAAGTTATTTCAGCCACAAAGGAGGTAGTGTGTGTATAAATGTAGATGAAGAATTTAGAAAGAAATGTATATATATATATGTTTTATATGTTATGTACATGCGAAATTTCATTTGGGATTTCCAATCGGAATATAAACTGGGACTATAAGGTGTTGAATGCCAGATAATCCATATAATATAGTGTTGGGACGGAAAACAAATTGATAGGTAATAAAAATTAACGAGAGAACGAGATGGAAAAAAGCGAGCAGGAAAAATTCTCTATCCAAAACCAATATACGATTTGCACCAGCCATGGGTGAGACTCTGTTCGTCTCTTCGCATATATGTAGTGGCGCATTGGTCGTACTACCACACCAACCCAACCCGAACCATATCATCATCAATGCCGACTACTCAGCAAATTCGTTTCTGAACGTGCCATAGTACAACGAAGAGGATTATCCTATCGAGAACGAAGCATTGAACTCAGATTGGCTCGAGTGAGGAATGTGGAAAATGGGAAAAAACGTTAATGGAAAAAATGTGAGGCGGAAATGATAGAGGACAGAGAAGACCTTTGACCATTCAGCCACTTCTATACTCAGACGTCTTCATGATTAAATATTTATTCTCACGAAATAATTGACCCTTGTGACATTATCGTTTATTTCCTTCTGTGACCTGTCATTATTTGAGTACCAAATAGTGATAGCATGTTCGGAAAATATGAGCAATTCTCCAAATGCATAATCTCTTAAATGCACTCCATGGTGAGAGAAATTTATGGCTTGGCAGCTTTCCAAAATTGATCGCATGGCAGTTCGAGAACGTTCATTGCTGTGGAAAAATGAGAAAGGATAAAAATTGTGATAAAGTTAAAAATACTCAGTAGAGTAAAGATTATTTTTTATTGAAGTTTTTCGAATTTTAATAAGGAAATTTAAAAAGATTCTTTCTTTTCTCAAAATTTCTCACAATTCTCGCAAAACATTTATATCTGTGTATAAACTAATATATAGTGAGATTGCGTTTTGTTGCGTCAGTATAACATGTTTCAGAATTAAATTGTCGATAGTCTCCTGGATAAATTAGTCGCTAATGCATTGAATCAACAAACGAAAATCGCCAAGTTTCCACATTTCGGTGGATTTCAAGCCGTAATTTTGTTCCAAAATCCCCTTATTACAATATATATATAGTGTACCGAATATACACGAAGTGACACGGAATATTCGACGAGAATCAGATTGGCCCATGATATTGGAAAATGATAGATTGAAAACGTTTCCCTCTGCGTATAATCGCAGTGAATATATCCGCTGAATAGTAGATGACTACACCATATCAGGATCGAGCTCAAAACTTGGCTCATCGAGGCATCCATGTTAATATAATATCACTGAAGAATTATTTTATCGCGAAAACTTTGACCCCATAAAAATTCATTAATTCCATCTCAAATACTCTCATACGGATAATTTATAAAATTATATAGGATTGCAACGTTAAATTTCATCCAAATGAGAGTTGGAGAGCCTGACTGGCTATATATATAATTTTAATATATATTTTTTCGATCAATTAGTGTTGAGCCGGTAGGGCGTTTCTTGATATCCATAATTAAGCTTACGAAGAGGCGATAGCGTTTCTTCATGCCCAGTAATTAAAAAAAAAAGTTTATAAAACTGCAAAATTTTAACCATCTTGCAAATTTTAATAATCTTGCATAATACATATTGAAATTATTATTCCGTAATATCGCAGATTCACCGAGCACCAGCTGGTGCGCGCGTGTCAATGTAAACTTGTATATGCAAAACGTGTTACATGCAGTGCATGCAGAGGGTGCACATTGGACACAGAGAGGTCTCAAGGATGTTCCTCATGTTATATATATTTCGGACATGGTCTTGTCAGATTTTACATTCCTATTGTTGGCCGGAATTACGTGTGTGTGTGTGTGTTTGTGTGTGTGGTATAAAATCTCGCACTATGTTACAGTTTCCATATCTCAGAAAACATGCAAATTTGCATATATGTCTACACGTATGAGCTATGAGCTGAAGTTTGAATCAGAGTTGCTGGCTCGTGGAAAAAAAGTTTTTCTCCCTGAAGCACGATTCTACACTCGATTGAACACTCGTGTAACTTGTGTCTGTTTTTCTCCTATAATTTAGACAAAATTCCAACACATTTAATTTTATTCTCCGTTGTGTATGAAAACTCACACCTTGGAACGTTCGACGTCCGTTTTTTTTTAAATAAAATAAATTTATATTCCCCAGTGGAAAAAGTTGGACAGAGAACTTTATCGAGTAGTATTCGTACACATATGATGTATTAATATATGAATATTTCGAAAATGAAGGAATGCTTAATAATCAGTAATGAGTACTTGAGCAGGAACTCTGTTATCACGCGCAATATAAATATAATCGAGCGCATGCTCGAGTCTCTATATCATTATGATAATTAAATGAAATTTGAATGTATTTTGAGTCTGTAATTATACGCGAAATGCAACAAATAATGAGATCTCAATGAATGCCGGGAACAGACTCCATGTTTATGCTCTAATTACATGAAATTTGAACCTTCATGGTGATTTGAATAGTTTGATAAAATTATAATCCCCTTCAATGCTGCATAAGCGTTTAGCCATCAACAACGATTCTCTGATCACTTCCTGTATAATCATTCAATCAATGCATAAACACACACACACACACTGGGACCTAGATTGTATGGTCGAATGGGGTTCGTTTCCAAAACTGAGGCTCCACCATGATCAAATCCTGTGCCACATTCAACCATCCCCATGGCCAGTGCTTTTCTCTCCCCCACCATTACTTTCTTCATTGTGCTAAGGGTCACCCTCACGAAGGAAGAAAAGTTCTACTAATATTATATAGATTTTTTTTTTTTTATTCCAAAGCCTCACATTCCTCGAAATGTCGCAGTACAGAAATTAACAAAGTGAGACCCTTACATAGAATCTGCTAGTTCCCATCATTCAGTGGCTGGATGAGTCCATTCATTCGGCAATGTGTGATGGAGAAATTGAAAGAAAAAAGCAAAAAAAAAGCTTCCGTCAAATGTTGCCAGAGCTCGGCTCTGCCTTTGGAATGACGAATGGACGGGACATTTCGTGACAAATTATACGGTAGGTGATACGAACGAGAAGTGGCAAAAGGGATGAAGTGTGAAAAGGAGTGTACGTGTATGTGGATGTGTATTTGTACGTGTATATGTGTGTGAATGTATGTATGTATGTATGTATGTATGTATGTATGTATGTATGTATGTATGTATGTATGTATGTATCTATGTATGCATGTAACGATGTATGTATGTATGTATGTACGTATGTACGTATGTATGTATGTATGTATGTATGTATGTATGTATGTATGTATGTATGTATGTATGTATGTATGTATGTATGTATGTATGTATGTATCTATGTATGCATGTAACGATGTATGTATGTATGTATGTACGTATGTACGTATGTATGTATGTATGTATGTATGTATGTATGTATGTATGTATGTATGTATGTATGTATGTATGTATGTATGTATGTATGCATGCATGCATGCATGCATGCATGCATGCATGCATGCATGCATGTATGTATGTATGTATGTATGTATGTATGTATGTATGTATTTATGTATGTATGTATGGTGTAGATATGTATGTATGTATGGTGTAGATATGTATGTATGTATGTATGTATGTATGTATGTATGTATGTATGTATGTATGTATGTATGTATGGTGTATATATGTATGTATGTATGTATGTATGTATGTATGCACACACATGCCCGTGCGTATGTATATGTGATGTGCGTGCGTGCATGTGAATGTTTGAGAAACAGCGAAAAAGATGGCGATGAGGAATGGGAATTATATTTTTACGGTCAACGAATAGATGAGGATTTTGGAAAAAGCTATCTCCTTGCACTGCTGCGAGCCTTTCCCCACTCTCGCGATGTGGAATTAATTTCACACAGCTCTCTCCGCATATTCATGATATTCCATTATCACTCCCATGATATATATATATATATATTATATTATGTGATATGCCATCACAGATTTCTCACCTCATCTTTTTCGTATATACTTGCTTTGTTATCTCTTACTGGCACAGATTATTATTAAAAATACTGTCCCTTCAATTTTTAATTACTCGAGAAATTAAGATTTTCCAATTTGCCAGTTTCGGAGAAATATTGGAACTGCGTAATACTCAAGAGTTCATTTATATTTTCATTCCTACATATTTACCATTCCAAGTTTTTAAATAAATGTACTTCTTGTTGGTCAAAATATTCCGTCTCAAAATGTCCCATAGCAGTCAAGTTGAGTATCGCCGAGATATCTCTTATATTTTTTAAAGAATATTTACGGCTTCTCGGATCGTGATCATCGCGTTAGTTTGAGAAAATTTTAAAACACAATTTACCAGAATTATGCAATTAAATTGTTTTGAGATAGCCAGTGGATTTTCGAGCACTTTACGTTTTATGGTAATTAATTTTCGCATGGAACGCTTGGAGATTGCACCGCGAAATATCTCTGCGTTTTACACGATATAATAATGAAGCGAAAGGGAAAAGGAAAAAAAAAAATCATTATGCGGGTAGAGAACTGGGTGGGCGAGATAGAGTGGTGACGAAAAAAAAAGGAAGAAGAAAAAAAAAACACCGACGAGTTATAGGTGGCGTCAATAAATCCTCGTGCTTTAGTCGTCGTTCGGTCCGGCCATGAATATTTAAAGCACAAAAACTTTTATTGAATTCAAGACGACGGAAAATGTCCTGACAGTTTCACAGAGTAGATTTATAAACCTACATATATATATATATATAGTATCTACAACTCCACCGTTGAACAGGGTGAAACCGAGCGTGCCTATAGCTTTTTGGCGTGTATATATATATATATATATATATATAGACATAAAGACTGACAGCATGTCATAGCATACCGCAAGCTGAGGATTAATAAGCGAGCGTATGCTATAGAAAGCATATTTAGATGCGGAGCAAAATCTCTCTGTCGATTAAAATTGTTACGAGGGTGAGACGAGACGAAAATCGGAGAAATGGGGTGTGCAATACAGAAGAGGAGTTTCCGCAGGCTGTTTAATTCGAACTTTATAATTGACGGACCTCTGGCTGATACAACGGCTTTCGCACGCTCCCTTTTCTCATTCAGTTCATCCCTTCGTTTTCCCAACACGGTGCCTGCTGGCGTAATCGCTTATACAATCTCGTACTGCAGCTGCATCATAATTAATATTTCAAAAAATCCCGAAAATCTTTATAATTTACGGAGTATGCAAAAAATCTTCGTACAGTGAATAATCGCATCATAAATTTTTGTTTTTAATTTTTGGGAAAAATCCATACTTAACTATTGGCACACAGTTCAAAGTTTACGTGAACTTAGACTAGTCTAAAAAAAAAATCGGCAAACCGTTAAGAATTAAAAATTATTTTTTTATTTCGACATCGATGCGGCAGTAGTAAAAATAGTCTGTCTGGCCCCAGTTTTTACGTGAGCTATTTTTTTAATAAATACTTACATAATTTTACTAGGAGCAACCAAACGGAAAAAGCGCGTTTGTTTTACCGCCTTAACAAACATATATATATATGTAAATCCTGCAACGTGATTAAAAATAAGTATAGTGAGAACAAAGCTGATAAATTGTCGAAAAATGGGCAGCAATAATTCAAAGTTAAAGAATTCACACTGCGTGACAAACGCGAGGAAACTTTTTAACGATAAAGTATGATGATGCAGAGTATATTTACTCGCATACTCTCGCATATAGTCGGTGATTTATAAAATTGTTTGCAAACTTGGGTGGTAAATGATTGCAATTGTTGCCTTGAGCAATATTATAATACTTAGTTGCTTTTAAAATTTGTAATGGTTTTTTTTTTTTAATTTGAGGTATTAAAAAACATTAATCAGCCAACCGATTTTCCTGCCCTGAAATAAGCTGACTTTGAGGTGCCTCAACTCCCAAGTTTTTGAAGCTGGATGCATGCCTAATTTTCACGATTAATCGTTTTGAGTTTGAGTAAAATTCTATGCAAAATAATTCTGGGTTTGCACGAAATAGAAAAATTAACATTTTTCGATCGGTCTAATCGTTCCTTAGATATTTCATTGCCGACTTTAAATGAAACTCCCTGTACATAAATATCAGAGTCGGAACGTCGGTCTTGAAGTTGTGGGTCTCGTGAAGAAATTTCGAAAATATCGTCAGCACGATTTTTTTATTACCATTTACGCCATTTCCACTTTCGTTCAGATACTGATTTCATCCAACCCATCCATATATACGTATATATATATATTCTGACGGGAATTTCTGCTTGTCGCCCAAGATATTATTCGATTCCACTGACTCTCATATTTTCGATCACCTCTATGCCATGACCATCTCACAAATCTTTTTCTTACTTAGATATATGAAAGATAGTTAATCTTTATATATATATATGAAAGATATGAAAAAATATATGAAAGATAGTTAATCTCTAAGATTAACTATCTTTCATATATCTAATTTCGTTTCAAAATTATATTACATATAAATTATCAGCTATAGATGATAAGATTATCACTGGACGCTCAGTACTGATCTTTCCATTAAATTTTTCCATGATATTCTTGAATCGAGTCCTCCATCCTAGATGGTAGATTCATAATAAATATATTTTATAAATGGGACCTATATTTATATATGGGTAGATATGTGACGTTGATGGTTACATGCAGGATGGTTACATGCAGTTATCGAAGGAGACGCAGATATTCCAAGAGTCGAGACCGCAAAATGTGGTAAAATGTATATATTGTATATGAGGGCAAATCGGAAATACATCCTAGCGAGAGGATTTTCGGATCAAATCTTCGATTCCTCGTAATCTGGATTGATTCCATTTGCGACCACGTGAATTCTGTACGTATACATATATTGTACAATATATATATATACCAAGACAATCTGTGCCTGTGTTTGTGAGAGGAAGGGAGAGAGAGAGAGAGAGACTGCATTGGGCAGATAAGGTATGTAAATCAATCAGTGGCACATGATAGAACATGGGGCTGAAGCTTGCTTGGTCTATATCTGTACCATCATCATATCGTTGTGATGGACCATCAGTGTTAAATCTGTACCTACCATCAGCTTGAATATCGTACATAATTATATTTATATATATATATACACACGTACATGCACACTGGTCCAAGGATACTATGAGCCCATGATAATTAGTCTCGAGGTTGCACTGGCGAAGGCAGATGTAACGAAAGGAGAATGGGAGTCCCGAGGATACTGGCAGCTCCGAGACATTATAATACACACCGTTGTAAGTTGCCGAAAAAGGAGATTGGAGTAGAGGTGGCCTCAACGAGGCGGAAGAAAATGAGTCCCCCAGAACCGACAGGGATATGAGATACGCCAGGGCTCGAAAAAGGCATCGAGAATAAAGCTGAATTGATTTTTAAAAAAAGTTGAAGGAAAAAAACAAAGAAGAGAACGAGGTAGCAACATCGAGGAAGAGCAGACGAATGAAAAGGGGTGGAAATAAAAAGAAGAGAAAATGAGCGAGAGAGATATATAGGTACTGGAAATGTGCACGATGGGTCGCTGCTGGGCAGGAAGCAGTTATATGGAAATGGACTTCGATCCAGATTCCCAATTTTTTATGATTATTATTTTTCTTTATCTCCTGAATATTGACTTTTCTTTTTTTAAAATTATTATTAAGTTTCTCATCTTCTTCTTCTTCTTCTTCTTCTTATTTCTTCTGCATAACCGGTGGGCGTTGTCGATTCTCATAGGAAGTCTTGTACTCTTTCTGGCATTGTTAATTGATTTTAAGAAGACTATGCGATACAATCAGTAGGTGATATCCGGTATCCGAAAGATTTTGCTACTTTGATTAATTTTTTTAAAGGTCACCAGACCTTCAAAAATTCTCGATGAACTTTAGCATATTAATGACATTTCTTAAATTGCCATAAATTTGGTAAAAAGTGATTTGAGAATTAACGATTCGACTCTATAAGATGTTTTTCTGCGATGGCAAGTGACGTATCGTTTTGTATACGCGATGACATACTTGCATATTTTCCCCAGGGACATTTCATAGTTGCATAGAGTTTGTCTTCGAGAGTCTTCATGGTGCTGGGCGGTATCAATGACATTTCTGAAATTGCCATAAATTTGGTAAAAAATAATTTGAGAATTAACGACTCGACTCTATAAGATGTATTTCTGCGATGTCAAGTGACGTATCGTTTTGTATACGCGATGACATACTCGCATATTTTCCCCAGGCACATTTCGTAGATGCATAGAGTTTGTCTTTGGTGTGCTTGTGGTGCGTCAAATATTTTCGGGCTGACAATTTGTGAACATAATTTGAGAACAAACACACATATTTTTGATCACCTCCACGTCACGATCATCTCAGATTTTTTGCTCACAAACTATCTTTCGTATATGTAATTTCGCTTCAAAATTATATTATATATATATAAATTGTCAGCTGTATATGATAAGATTATCGCTGGACGCTCAGTACGAACTCGAGAGTCTTCATGGAGCTGGGCGGTATCAATGGCATTTCTTAAATTGCCATAAATTTGGTAAAAAATAATTTGAGGATTAACAACTCGACTCTATAAGATGTTTTTCTGCGATGGCAAGTGACGTATCGTTTTGTATACGCGATGACATCCTCGCATATTTTCCCCAGGCACTTTTCGTAGACGTATAAACTTTGTCTTTGGTGTGCTTGTGGTGTGCCAAAGATTTTCGAGCCGATAATTTGAGAACAAGAGAGAGAGAGAAGATGAGGAACGGTCAAGGTTCTAGATTTTCCACTCGCACGTTATCTAACAGCACTCTAAACTATGTCAATTTTACAAAGACGCACGTGCGACCACCATAAACTATGGCGGTCCCCATCGCCGAATAGTTCGTCACATCAACTTTCGGAAACTATCGAATATCATATGATGCTGTCCTTCCATCCTTATTACACTGTCAAGCATTGTTTCTCCCAAGCGAAAATACGATATTCAATAAACAAGCGAGTAGTAATTGCATTTTAAGTTGGCCACAATTTCAGACGTAAATTCGTGCGCATGAGCGACAGTTTTTTTTTGCGGTATTGCGATGAAATTTCTGTACATACTCATAAACGGTTCGATTAAGAAATACAAATTACAAATTATTTATCGTCTGTAACTTTATCGATAATTTGTACGCTTGGGGGAGCTTCCGAGGTCTCATAAAACACTCTATAAGTTTCCATTTTCCGCAGAAAACGATACACATTAATAAATATTTGCAAATTATCACCGAGTGAAAACAAAAATTGCTTTCCAAGAGAGACAGACAAATTTATGTAAAGATTTCCTTGTACCGATCAGCTCTATATCGGATTTAGCGCACGTTAATTAAATCGTAAACTTTTTATAATGTGTCAAATTAAGGAACATTATTTATGGTTTTTGTCGGATGTTTAACCTTGAAATACGACATTAAAAGTTTTTTTCATCATCGAACTGGCGAAGATGATGAGAGTTGCCTAATACTCCATGAGTAGAACGATCATTTTTTTTTTTTTTTTCACGACGATATATGGGAGATCAGGGGATAAAAACCGCGAATGAACGGAGAAAGTACTTTAGGGAGGATAGAAACCGAGACCGTTGAGAAAATAGACCGAGAAAAGTGTTAGAGAAGATTCAAGTATCCATGAGAGTGTCCACTTGCGATAGGGCTCATCAATCACCAACTGATTGACTCGATTTTTTTAACGTTTTTATGTCTCTTTGCCTTTTCAACTGCCATGTCAATTTCCTGCCAGTATTACTCACTCCATCCTCGTATTACTTAAATGATATCTTTGCCGTAATTCTCTTCTTGATCCCTCGACATAGATTACATTACTAATTACCAGTTAATTACAATTAATTTAAATTCTGCTAAAATATATATAATTTGGGGTAGTTCGATAAAATTATGTGTGTGTGTGTGTGTCATCAATGATATTCATACTCATGATGCACCACCCAAAATTCATTCAGTGTCTCTTTTCTTAAAATCCGATTTAGAGTCTTTCAAAAGTTACAGCGATTTAGTTTTCGCAATCCACATCGCACTCCATTTTCCGTTTTCCCATTCCATCAAAGATCCCACTAAAATCCGCGTCGATTTTTCCCCCTCTAAATAAACGTGCCCAATTATAGATATCACGTAATTCAAAATGGAGAGCAAAGAGAATCGTAGAGCTCTCACTGACTAAGCAACAATTCATTAGTTCAGCAAATTTTAAGCAGAAAAGATCACCAAAGATGATTGAAGAAGAGATTAAATGCTAAAATTACTCTCAATGGTTCAGCAAACAGCCATTAGTGTACCTTTTTGAGCAGCCTTTATACAGTGAATCCTTTTGTGCTGAAGTGTCAGGCAAATCCGGACGAATAAATTTCGATTTCTTGTTTTTTTTTTTCCCAATTTTCATTTTGTATTTTTATCAGGCGAAGGTGAGCCAGTAAAATAAGGGAGTATTTTATCCTCCAGATTTCAATGCCAGCCTGGTATTTATTCGAATAACGGAGAAATAAGAATTTCGTACATTAATGTTCGTTATACGAATTTTATACCAGTGACCAAAAGTTGGAGAGAAAAGTCATACTGAAATGAGAACTTTTTCCGAACCACTCTGCACTTACCGTAAATCCCTTTTTACATGTCTCTACTTCAACCATACCACACACTTGCCTCTCTGCTGTCTACTCGTTCCATTATTCCACTCTCGTGTATTCATCACCCGTTCCGACGATTGAAATCCTAAAGCTTTTGACGTTCGTTCCACCCCTTGGAACTTTACTGGTCGGATTTTGAAGTTGGCCTCATGTATATGCATATATATATATATATATATATATATTACTTTCGACTCGTACTGAAAAAGCTATCACGTGTCGTTGAAATTGACTTTTCGATATTGCAGCTGAGATATTTATGAGGATGAAATAGACAAATAACTAATGGCTTTCCTTCCTTTTATAAATAGAAATTATATATTTCAATAAAGATCAAATTTGAAGGTGGTGGCAATCCTTTCGTGCTTTCTCGCTAAACTTTTTTCCTTTTCGATATAACGTTAAAATTGGCAGATTCGTTAGCGAGGGGCTCAGACATTTTGTTATAATTTGCACTGACGGAAAAAAGTTTGAGAATTATTTATTTGTCAAAGAGTTCCCCCTTCCAGATTTAGCATAATTTATATATATTTATATACATATATTTATGTAATATTTTTCCATGTATGGGAGTACAAAGTTTCTGCAAAATCCTTTTCACAAATTGTTTTGGCAATGTATCAAGGATTGCAAATCGCAGTAGCATTTGGAAGTCGTACCCTTAATGACAAAAAAAGAAAATAGAACAATAAAAATAGCATCGACGTTGTTTCCAGAGTAAGAGAGAAACTTTGACACAAGAACATATAAATTTCCAGAGTTGTTAGTTGAGGGTAATATTATCCCGTGTTTTATCTATAAAAGGATCACATGGCCCTGAAATAAGAAAAGTTCGTCGTGTGCTAAGAAAACACCAGAAATAAATTTCTGGACGGATAAATCTTCGCTTTGTCACTTCAATAATTGACTAAAGAATCTTTGACGACTTTTCGGCGGCGAAATACGACGGGATAAGAACGTGATATTTCTGGATTTGGGAAAAAGTTTCAAGGATCGAAATCTTGTGTATGCTGAAAGTATAAAACTCTTATCCTTCGAGTGACGAGGATAGTTAAGTATATGAATAACGCAAAGAGAGGAAAAGATAAAAATATGGAGGATGAAGATAAATTCGTGAATCAATTTGGCCACTTCATATTTCATATTTCCATTATAGCTTTTTCCACTGCGAGCTGCTCTATGTCCCCTATTAAAAATTCCATTACGATATTATTTAGCAAGTTCGATATTCGATTGAGGCCGAAATGAGGAAAATTACGATCATAATCCGAGGAAATAACGAATTTCTCCTCTATTTAATTTTCCATAATTGAATATATATACGTATTTTTTTAACCTATTTATGTATATTAACGCAAAAACGTTGTACTTACATTAATGTATTTTGTACTGGAAACACAACTTTCACCTCAATAACGAAAATATTTTTCCATAACTTTTTTGTATTGGATTTCAGGATAGTTCGTTGAAGCATGTCCGACGATAAATGGCCAGGTGATATTGTAAATATATATGGGGAAGAAGTATCACCGAGATCACAACCCTCTTGTGTTTTCCTATCCTGGCATTTCCCCCCCCCCCCTCTCTCGCTCACCCTATCGTTCATTTTTTTTGCCATGCCATCACAGAATACAACAACAAGAACCACCTTTTGTGCCAGAGGTATTTTAGCATTACAGCGTTTATTGATGTGAAAGGGCGCACCGCGAGACAACAAAACGAGATCAACAAGAGTGAAAGTTTTGCTTGGGTAAACTTCACCCTACGCAGAGGAAGGAATATTTTCAATTCTTTGCCCGGCCATGGGAAGGCGTCAGGTAGGAGAAAAATTCTCATATATTTTGACATGTGAGCTGAGAAAAAAAAAAACGCGACATACGTTAAACAGAAAGCTCAAGAAGAAAGTGAGGGAGGGTCGCTGTGTATGGGAAATCTCGTGAGCTTTTTCTCGAGAGAATCCAAGAAAAATCTTGGATGACTCTCGTATAGTTTTTCTTCAACTATCTCGGAAAGTAGAATGTGATACGAGATATACACGGAAGGACAAAATGTCCTTTCTTTTCTGTCGGGGGCAAATTTTCGATCAAGTACAATAGCTCGAGTGCTTTCGCATAAGTTTAACTGTCATTCAAGTGACCTAGCAACATCTCGACGCTACGATGGATTAAAAAAAAAATCATCACACCTTTTTTACCTCATAAAGATATTCGACTATTCACCCTAATTTTACACGTCATTTATTATTATATTAGTATCTGCTTGGCAGAATCGAAAGTTGGCCAAACTTTCCATGGATTCGTGCACCGATTTAAAAATCGAAAAATTTAACAGCAATGGATTCCCTCGAGTATTCTTCATTTGCTTCGTCATATTTTTCACACTTACATTTACAGTAAAAAATACGAAATATATTTACTTGTAAATTGTATCGGCAAAATATATTTTATTCAAATGTATTGAAATTCATTTTTTACGCGAATAAAATTGAGTCTTTTCATCTCAGATCATTGACACCCCCATGGCGAGACAGCAGCATAAAAAAGCGCTTGCTGCGTCAATTGTATTTTTAGAAAAAAAAGGTATAGCTTCGAACCATCAATCGTCGATGTATTGATGGTTTGAGAAAATTTCTCAATGTTCCCATGATATTTTATGTTTTTCAATATCTCTCGAATGTCTCGTCAAACGTCTGCCCCTGAGAGCTCTCGGTATTTGTAATCTCGATATTCTGGCTCGAGATACAGGTAAGATTGATATATATATATATATATATATATTATATACATATGTATACCTAAAATATCGTTGAATATATCAGGCTGACAAGAATAAGAGATGGAATGCGAGTGTCACCAGCACAGGCCAAAGCTACTTGATGGGGGTGCATATAATGTTCTCTGGTATATTTCAATACAATTTATATTAATTTATATTAATATATTAAAAAGTTGGGACACTTTTTGTTAATCGGCTGTAATTTTTTCAGTATTCTATTTGTTCCAATGTGATGCTTCTAATAAAGATACTAACGTTACCTTCTAATTTTCTTTCAAAGTACAACAACTAATTATTAACATTTTTTAAGTCACAGCGAATTATTGTAACAAAAACGATTATCCAAGAGGGTTAAATGAATACATGGACATTTTACACGGCTATCAATAAACTAAAAAGAGATTTTTCGTGTTCTCCATTCACTCCTTGTAATTTTCTGCCGTATGGAAGTAATGAGAAAATCCTGCAAAAAAAAAAACATTTCCATAAATTTACTTCTCCAAAAATTATGCATCTGTCTCGTTTTTCCTGGTGTCCCAACATTCCTGGAATTATCCTACATACGCGTATCACGTCTCGGAGACTGACTATGTATAAACGTGAAAACCTTTCAAGCACACGCGTGGAAAAGTTGAAGAAAAGGGAGGGAGGAATCTAACCCTCGTGAACACGAGAGGTGACTACGATATTGGGTTCTGCGCCTACAGCAGACACCGTAGTGCGGCTCAGCAAGAATCGGAGGGTAGTAGAAGCTGTATTGCAGGTATGATAAGGGGATAGAAGTGACCTTTGATCCCTCTCACATGATTTATGACTTTTGTCACTAACTGTACAAGTGAAAAAAAAGACGTACAAAAAAAAAAATTTGAAGATTGCAAGAGGCAACTATTCCAGTTTGGCACTTGGGCCGATGATTCCAGAGAATTGAATTTGGCCGAGATTGGCATCATCTTCTTTATCACCTTTGAACATTAAATGTCCCAAAAATAGGCACCGCGTATCAATATTATACGAATAGAAATTTGGGTTTCAATCTCTCAACTATTTGAAATATTCTAAGGGGATGGGGGCTTTGATAATATTTACTTTACGAATCATTTTATTTTATGGACAAGTCACGATTCATTTTATTATTCGATAAGATTTTTCATATCGTTGAATACTCGCAATTATTCATAAAATAATTCCTCTTAACGTTTCGACATGTTTTCGATTTTTCGTTCAAATTTCTTTAGAATTCTTTTAAAATTTTCGTCGTGAAATATTTTTTTTACCGTAGAATGATACTTGCTTATATTTTTATGTGTAATGATGCTTTATGTATTTGTACAACTCACCAACAATTGTGAACAGAATTACAAGGCTGAGTATGCTCGCTGTGACGATTGACACAATGAGCTCGTGATTTCCCCCAAAGATGACATCGTCCACAGGCCATGCAGTGATGTTGTTACTGCTGCTATTTCCGGATGTCACGTTCAATGAATCTTGTTCAATAATGTTGAAAGTATCGCCGACGAGGCTGCCATTACCACCAGTCGAGTAAACGAGCAGACTCGTGTTGGACACGGTACCTCGTCCGGCCATTCCCCATGTCCACCATAATCTCTCGCCGCCCATCACTTCATGGTCGATGTAAAACAAAAATAAAATTCACAATAAAATCAATCAAATGCTTAAAATAACTTTTAGTGTCGATATTCCATAGATTAAATTGAAACACTTGAGGAAATTTCCCTGAGTCGTGATAACTCTCTATATCAAAAGTGATGAAAAAAAATGTATAATTTATGCGCGTATTTCATGGTGAAAAATTTGCAAAAAATTTCAAGATCAATGAGTACACATTATGATGTCCAGTCCTCACTGTTTCTCCTCAATTTAACCCTGTATATTTATCATTCAACTTACTGTCCATTCAAGCACTGTGACGACGAAAAATAAAACAGAAGTGGATGAAACTTTTACATTTGTATTTCATTTTTCTTTTGCACCAATAATAAATATTCACATGGACGTATATATATGATATAATTTTGAGTTTAATCGATTGTCCCATGACGCGAAAAACGTATCTATCGTTCTTCGAAGATGTGTATAGTTCTTTGTTTTATTTTGCACGCTGTATATTTTTACACACGAAAAGCTTCTTGACTATTTCTCGAGTTTCCTGTTCTCGTTGTTTCCGGGTTGTGTGAACGGGCACAGATGACCCAGCGGACAGAGACAAAGTTTCTCCCCAATTCGAAGAAGGAGAAGAAGAAAAAGAAAGAAGAAAGAAAGAAGAAGAAGAAGAAGGCCCTCATCAACGAACCCCGGAGGGCAATCCGACAAGAGCGAATGTTTCCTGCTGACTGTAAGCTCGACCTCTCGATATTTTCTGGATGTGCAGAAGGGAGGAGGAGATGAGACAACAGAGCAGATGTAAGAAAAAAGTTGCGATAGCACCGCAAGCCCACGGGGCTTTTGTAACGCCGGATGTACGTGCATCGAGCAAGAAACTTTTTCGTACTTCGTACACTTTTTCATTTATTTATTTCATTCGTTAGCTTTTCAATCGGACATTCTTCGGGCTTGAAAAATAAGGTCAGATTTCGATCTAAAATGGCGTCCTGGTCTGTGTCTTGTCTTCGTTTGATTTAGGTCAGTTAAGTCCTGATTAATGAAAACAAGCAAACAAATCTGATATTTAATGTCAAAAAAAAAAATAGAATAAACTTTCTCTATTGGTGACTCTTTATCGGAGAAAATTTTTCCCCATTTGGCAAGTATAAGTCGATGATTTTTTAACGCAGGAAAATTGTGAAAAATTGGGATAAAAAAGTTGAGGAAAGTCTAAAGACTTTAACGTGTGTACTAATGATCGAGCAAGTGAAGAACGAGCAAAAAGAAAAAATATCGTTGAGAATATATAATATGAATATTGTAAAAGTGTCAAACGTATTTGTAAACGTTCAATCGAGTCGTGGAAAATCAGTTTTTTTTTTCTTTCTCTCTTCGTTAGAGGCGAAGGAGATAAAAAGTTTCTTCATTGAAACGAGACGTCGCTTGCTGAAGAGCGTGGGAGCTATTCCACTTTTTTCAATTATTCTCTCATCCTATTGAATTTCCTACGATTAATCCAACAACTGACGGGAAACGACGGTGAGAGATAGGTCAGGAAATTCGTCGACTTGGGAGAACGACGAGGCTATGTAGATTCAATCACGATATAATAGATCAATATATAGATTCACTACTTCGTTCTTCGTTTTTCTTTGGACGAGTCGCGTTTTCATTATTACATGCGAAAATGTCATTGCCAGAGAAGCGTGCAGTCTCGTTTATTTTTTAAACATCATCCGCTTATGAAAAACTTTGAGAAGGGCAAGATTTTTTCATTGGGGGATATCTCAAATGTTTCGGTTTTTAAAATAATTTTAAATATCCGGCATACATTTTTTTTAATTATATTTACTGTATGGAATTGTATTTCGTTTTCGAGGGACAGTGAGAAAAAAGCATAAATGTATTTTTTGACATTTTTTGACATACTTATCAAATTGATGAGTTTAATTAAGTTTATTACCCAGATTGATTCAGTGTCTTTCATCCCCAATCTCATGTTCATCAGTCGTCGTCATATTTCTGAAAACTCCTCCTATCAGGACTCTCGTGGGACAATTCCCTCCTGAGCATTTTTGCTCTGCATCGTCAAACTGCGTTGTCATAGCTCGATGGTGAGTTTCATTTGTGGATGAATTGTGCTGTCAGCGTTCGTGACAAACTGGAACATAAAAAAGGGAATGTATTTTTCGTAAATTAATTCAGTTAAAAAGTGTGAATATCGTGAGAATATGATTGTGACAGGTACAGAAATAGATTATAGATAAATGGTTAATTTATCCTCCCTTTTGATATCTCGTACATAGAGCAACAATAAATATAGAATTACGAATATTTTATAGCAAGATGAATTTCCGAAGTACCGGACAATATCAAAATTCAAAGCAACTAATCTCCATAATAAATAAAACGAAATTTCTGTCCAAATGAATAAATTTTAAGCTCAGAAATTTTCAATTTTTGTACATGACCTATTGATTACACATTCATGGATGTTTTTTCACATTAAAAAAATGATAAAATACACGCCATGTACCTGGTGGATAATACGACGATTTTGAGATCAGCAGTTTTCCCTTATTGTAATGTTGCAAATGTTTTAATAGGAAAAGGGCAAGGGGATGAAATTATTGGGGTTGAAAAATCTTATGGCTGTTTGACACGCAACCCAAGTGTGAAATATAGGTAAAATTGAGTGCATGCATGTATACATAGAGAAATTTTGTCACGTTTCTCCCGTTAAATCGTTCGTGCAGGAAATCCGTGTTCCAGCAGGCTATTTATATACCAGC
The DNA here is from genome assembly GCA_963669185.1 of Dyspetes luteomarginatus. Classification (NCBI taxonomy): domain Eukaryota; kingdom Metazoa; phylum Arthropoda; class Insecta; order Hymenoptera; family Ichneumonidae; genus Dyspetes; species Dyspetes luteomarginatus. The sequence continues at coordinate 2,252,111 of OY769908.1, read as the reverse complement.
TGTGCCCAGCAGGATAATGTTGTAAAGCTGGTGAAGATCGATTTCTCACCTTTAATGCTTTGTCTTGCTATCCCGCTGTGCTCACGCGCGAACGCGTATTTTCTGCACGAGGACATTGCTTTCGCCTGGTCTTACAAGAATAAGCCCTTAGCGAGGGTTTCCTTCATTTATACAGGGCATTGTTTCATTCCTTTTTTTTTCGGCATTATTCAGAGTATCCCGATAATATTTTCGGTATGATTTTATTTATTACTTACTACCCGCTGCCCTCGGCTTTGCACGCGTTAAATTCGATTTTGACAGTTTATTTATTTTAACTCGCATTTTTATCTTGCTAAGCCTATCCTGTATCGCCTCGTACTGCTCAATGAGTGCAAATATATTTAACTCCTTTTTACCCCCTCAGGGGTTGCATTTCAAAAAATCCCTTTTTAGTGGGCACCTACGTCGTCGAAGAAATATACTCCCAAAATGATTGATCATTGATTGTTCTCAAAGGCATGTTAATCGAGAGCTGTCATTTTGAATTTTCTCAAGAAATAAATTCTATTAGCTCGTAATCGCTTTTTGCTCCTGCATTTATCGAATAATTCGTCAAGGTCAGACACAAGTTTTATCCATTTCATGGACCCTTTAAAATGAAAATATTAACGGACCAAAAATTCAATACAAGATTAATTAATATAAATTTAGTGTAGTACAAGATTTCTATATACCGTGTGGAATAGCCAAGTGTACGCCAGCTGTTTATTTGTAAGGGATGGAAGTAATGACAATGCATCTAAAATATCACACATGACCTGAGACAAGTAGGGTAGAAAGCCCTATTAACCGAGCAATTAAGATGAAAATCCACGACGGATCGAGGCTCAGGTGAGCTTAGATATTAATCAACCCCCGTAACATGGTAGGACGGATCTACCCTTTCGAGAAAAATATTTCGTATTTATGTGCATATAAGGGTTTGTGGAATCAATTATAATTATTCTCGTCGTTATAGCGAATAAATAATGAGAGTCTGATGACTGAGTATTAACCCGAGACTTCGCGAATAATTTCTGTTCGAAAGCAACAGAAGTCAAAATATTTTTACAACAAGAAAAACTCTTTCATGAAATATCGAAGATCTTGGAATTCGTTCCGGTAAAAATATTTTAAAGAAATCTTATTCGACCGAGAATTGAATACGTCGCTGGATTATTTATGTATAAACGCATTTTTTATGTTGAGCAGGCGCCTTAAGGCGAGTCTCAACATCCTTTTGCTCTCCCGTGGACCCCATAACGTCCACGTCTGGCACGGAAGCGATGGTTTTCCGTGTTGGGGTTCTCATGAGGGGTGACTCTCCCCTAATAACTTTTCGTAATATTTCAGATCGATTAATCAGACAATAATGAGGTGACTTTTCCAACATGACTATCGTTTCGCTAAGACAATAATATTTCAGAATTACTCTCATCGAGTCCACACAACCAAAATAGTAAATTAAAGATTCGTCAGATTTTTGTATTTTTCTCTGATAAAATGAGTATTGTTTGCCCGATAAAAATGGATCATAAGAATGTATTTTTTGCTGTGCAAATTATACTTAAAAAAGGCAAAAAAAATTGGCCGGATATGCAAAAGTCATTCAAGCATATTGACTATTGTCCACATGGACTATTATCAGACAAATTTTACCGTTGTCTGCCTGCACTCAGAGCTTTTCCCTGTGCAAGTTGGACAATCAGATTTAATGTCTAGTCGTGTTTCCACGATGGTGGGACTAACTCGGCAAAGTGAATTAGATTATTATTGCATTCATAACGAGAGCAGTTTGTCAAATCGACGTAACGTCATAAAAATAAATCACAAAAATGTATTTTTTGCTGTGGAAATTATACTTAAAAGAAGGCTAAAAAATTAGCCAGATATGCAAAAGCATATTGACTATTGTCCACATGGACTATTATCGCATACATTTTACCGTTGTCTGCCTGCACTCAGAGCTTTTCCCTGTACAAGTTGGACAATCAGATTTAATGTTTAGTCGTGTTTCCACGATGGTGGGACTAACTCGGCAAAGTGAATTAGATTATTATTGCATTCATAACGAGATCAGTTTGTCAAATCGACGTAACGTCATAAAAATAAATCACAAAAATGTATTTTTTGCTGTGAAAATTATACTTAAAAGAAGGCTAAACAATTAGCCAGATATGCAAAAGCATATTGACTATTGTCCACATGGACTATTATCGCATACATTTTACCGTTGTCTGCCTGCACTCAGAGCTTTTCCCTGTACAAGTTGGACAATCAGATTTAATGTCTAGTCGTGTTTCCACGATGGTGGGACTAACTTGGCAAAGTGAATTAGATCATTATTGCATTCATAACGAGATCAGTTTGTCAAATCGACGTAACGTCATAAAAATAAATCACAAGAATTTATTTTTTGCTGTGAAAATTATACTTAAAAGAAGGCTAAAAAATTAGCCAGATATGCAAAAGCATATTGACTATTGTCCACATGGACTATTATCGCATACATTTTACCGTTGTCTGCCTGCACTCAGAGCTTTTCCCTGTATAAGTTGGACAATCAGATTTAATGTTTAGTCGTGTTTCCACGATGGTGGGACTAACTCGGCAAAGTGAATTAGATTATTATTGCATTCATAACGAGATCAGTTTGTCAAATCGACGTAACGTCATAAAAATAAATCACAAAAATGTATTTTTTGCTGTGAAAATTATACTTAAAAGAAGGCTAAACAATTAGCCAGATATGCAAAAGCATATTGACTATTGTCCACATGGACTATTATCGCATACATTTTACCGTTGTCTGCCTGCACTCAGAGCTTTTCCCTGTACAAGTTGGACAATCAGATCTAATGTCTAGTCGTGTTTCCACGATGGTGGGACTAACTTGGCAAAGTGAATTAGATCATTATTGCATTCATAACGAGATCAGTTTGTCAAATCGACGTAACGTCATAAAAATAAATCACAAGAATTTATTTTTTGCTGTGAAAATTATACTTAAAAGAAGGCTAAAAAATTAGCCAGATATGCAAAAGCATATTGACTATTGTCCACATGGACTATTATCGCATAGATTTTACCGTTGTCTGCCTGCACTCAGAGCTTTTCCCTGTACAAGTTGGACAATCAGATTTAATGTTTAGTCGTGTTTCCACGATGGTGGGACTAACTCGGCAAAGTGAATTAGATTATTATTGCATTCATAACGAGATCAGTTTGTCAAAACGACGTAACTGCCGGAGGGATTACCAGAGTGCTGGGACTCACGAGCATGATAATATCAGGGAGGTATATCGTTATATAGTTTGTTGGGTTAAGGTACCAATAAATTCGACGAGAGACAAATGAAGAAGCTTTGGGATCTGTCACATACATAATGAATGAGAGAAATTCAATTAATCATGCTGAACTCGTAGAAACCAGATTTCACTTTACGACGATAATTCCATCATGTCGCTCATACAGAATATTCCGGATATTAACCAAATCAACCCATATATATATATATATATATATATATATATATATATATATAAATTACACCATCGTCGATTTGATGCTTCATATCCTTTCGTGCATTCCTCCTTCACCACGTCCTTCTGCACGAGAATCGGAAGTTTCGCTATTGCCTCGTCAAGCCGATCGCTTTAATATTACAGATTTTAAATATTAATCTATTGATGTTCATTGACAAATACTATCACCGTAATGCTGTATAGACAGTGAGAAGTAATATCGACTTGTCACATCGTAATAGGTGAAGATTTTCATGTGGATGAACATAAATCGCTATGAAGATCATTTAGTGAACAATATCCCCATACGGATATCTTAGAAAAAATTGCAAAGTTAATGAAAAAAAAAAGATAAAGCTTGTATAACTTTAACGTATAGCACGAACGAAAAAATATAATAAACATAATAATTATAATATTAATAATAATAGTGTAAACCCTCCCAGCGAAATAATTACGCCAGGTAAACTCGAACTCTCATTAGGATAAAATTCCACTAGTGATGAAGCGTTCCATCGAATAATTGTTACGAATTATGTATATACATGTATATAAAGTGCAAATATGTACAGAGCAAAAACAAAAAGATTTTAAGATGATGCACCGGAGAGAGAGAGAGAGAGAGAGAGAGAGAGAGAGAGAGAGAGAGAGAGAGAGAGAGAGGGGGAGAAATAATGGTGGAGATTTAACAAAGTCCGCAACATATGAAGCTCTTTCGCATTGAAAAACTAGGAGAGAAAAATGAAGCAGTCCAAACCAGGTCATTGTGTTTCATACATACACCTGTATTTAATTATATATATATATATATATATATATATATTTCAGATACATACAGTTTACATGGAGTATGCATGTGTCATATGGGTATTTTGGCTGCGTATTGCGTTAGATAGATACGTGTATATACAGAACAAATAGTGGTAGACTCGCGAGTGGCAAAGGATAAAGAGGCTTCTGGTGTAAGTGAATGGGATTCGAGGATTTTGAGAGAGTCCCAGCTTCCACACCGGCAAGACGTATGATCGTTGCTGAGAGTGCTTTGGGGGCTCCGTGAATAAATAGTTTCGAAAGTGCAGCACGAACCAGCATGAGAATTTCATCGCTGAATTGTGCAAGAGGTGAGACAAGACTCGGTATATCAGGGTACTGAGGGGGGTGAAAGTGCGACGAAACAGCAAAACGAAACGGCATAAGCAGGCGGAAGGAATATGAAGGAGTTGCTGCTACACGAGCGACACTCTCGACTGATTAAACGCCAGGATTCTAGCAGGATGTTTGAAAACGATACATTTTTCCAATATACAGAAAATGTGGATACGAAACGAGAATTTAAACTCGGCTCTGTCATCAAATAAATTGACAAAACGCCTTGGGTGGGGGTGAGTACACGTGAGGCTTCACACGTATATTTTCTTCGCGAACAAAAACATATCGTACCTAATAATCCCAATAATCACGGCCAATGATGGGCAAGAAATAAAAATTGCACTGCAGTGGAAACATATCGACATAAAAATTGAGTATTTTTAAACAAGTCTTAATTTCTTAATTTAATAACTATTAATTTTTCCCGAAGTGGAAATTTCACGCTGTCTAGACGTCTTCGTGCTGTGTCTGAAAGACAATAATCTGCCAGATATATTATAAATATATTCAATCAGTATTAGTTTCATGTAGCGAAATATTTATAATCGACACTTTTTGTACGATTGATAAAATTCACATTAAAAATATGAAGTAAATTTTTTTTTGCACTATGGGCAATACCATTGAATGATAGGATGAAATTGCATTTTCATTTCATTGCAGTTCGTACACGTATAGAAAATATAAATGAAATATTATATACGATCCATCGTGTACGTCGACCTCGAAATTGCTCATTATTCTTGGGGTAATTGTAGTCTATGTGACTATTTATCACACATTAATCCTACAGACAGAGTGCTAAATAAGAGAATTAATCTGTACTTTAGAAGCATACGTACCCTGTAATTAAAACTCATTTTCGTAAAGTCATAAGTGTGACCTAATTGTATCAGTACAACGTGATATTATATCTATATGTGATATCAACGAATTTCCGAGGCTTCTGAATTCATTGGTGATATACCAATTAACACACAGGCGGAAGTGACGTGGTACCAATTAAATTGTTACAAATCGGGATTTACCTCTCGGGTGTTGTTAAATTCTATTACATTGCTCTCTCTCTCTCTAGTTTCCCTCGGTGAATATCGGGCTGGTTAACGACATTCTAAACTCGATTAAATAGCTGGAAGGGAGGAGGGGGTTTTGGCGATGAGAACGTAAAACAGTTGCTCGATATTGTCGTTTAATACTCGCGTAAACTCAAAAAGCACATTTTCCACTCGGTGCCTTCCTCGTATGGTAATCGCACAACGTCCATGACAACCCATGACACTACATATTGCAAGTGGTCTTGCAGCTTGCACGTGAGTTTCCGTTCGTATATTTCAGTGATGTTTCTCCACTCAGTCTTGTAAAACGGAGATTTATGATGTCCAACAATCTCATATGTTGAGTGTCTAATAAACCCACTTGGGCAGTGTATAGTGTTGAATTTCTCGGCATGAGATTAAATGCATTTGGCTCTAAAATTCTTTAATTTTTGTAATTCTTCTTTTTTTTGTCTCGTTATTACGCCACAACTGGCAAGGTGGAAAATGATGGGTTTTTGATGAATTATTATTTTTATGGGATTGTTATATTCGAATAAAAATTGAATCAATGGATTTATTGTTAATTGGACTACTGCTGGCCTCGGGTACTATTTCGTTCTCCCCTAATTATCTATTGATTATTATTATTATTGGTCTACATTATATTTGTATCGGGACAAAGTTCTGAAAATCAAAGTGTCAGTAGCACGAAATAAATTTATTTATGGTGTTTATCTCGACGAGACATTTTGCTGTGACTTCGAGTACGAAGAGTTCCCAAGTAGCTTGGTGAGTTTTCCATCGTGATAACTCTCTCGCCGACCTTTCAATAAATTCTACATGGCGTGTCGACTAAAAATTCTTTAATTTTTTAATTCTTCTTTTTTTTTGTCTCGTTATTACGCCACAACTGGCAAGGTGGAAAATGATGGGTTTTTGATGAATTATTATTTTTATGGGATTGTTATATTCGAATAAAAATTGAATCAATGGATTTATTGTTAATTGGACTACTGCTGGCCTCGGGTACCATTTCGTTCTCCCCTAATTATGTATTGATTATTATTATTATTGGTCTACATTATATTTGTATCGGGACAAAGTTCTGAAAATCAAAGTGTCAGTAGCACGAAATAAATTTATTTATGGTGTTTATCTCGACGAGACATTTTGCTGTGACTTCGAGTACGAAGAGTTCCAAAGTAGCTTGGTGAGTTTTCCATCGTGATAACTCTCTCGCCGACCTTTCAATAAATTCTACATGGCGTGTCGACTAAAAATTCTTTAATTTTTTAATTCTTCTTTGTTTTTGTCTCGTTATTACGCCACAACTGGCAAGGTGGAAAATGATGGGTTTTTGATGAATTATTATTTTTATGGGATTGTTATATTCGAATAAAAATTGAATCAATGGATTTATTGTTAATTGGACTACTGCTGGCCTCGGGTACTATTTCGTTCTCCCCTAATTATCTATTGATTATTATTATTATTGGTCTACATTATATTTGTATCGGGACAAAGTTCTGAAAATCAAAGTGTCAGTAGCACGAAATAAATTTATTTATGGTGTTTATCTCGACGAGACATTTTGCTGTGACTTCGAGTACGAAGAGTTCCCAAGTAGCTTGGTGAGTTTTCCATCGTGATAACTCTCTCGCCGACCTTTCAATAAATTCTACATGGCGTGTCGACTAAAAATTCTTTAATTTTTTAATTCTTCTTTTTTTTTGTCTCGTTATTACGCCACAACTGGCAAGGTGGAAAATGATGGGTTTTTGATGAATTATTATTTTTATGGGATTGTTATATTCGAATAAAAATTGAATCAATGGATTTATTGTTAATTGGACTACTGCTGGCCTCGGGTACCATTTCGTTCTCCCCTAATTATGTATTGATTATTATTATTATTGGTCTACATTATATTTGTATCGGGACAAAGTTCTGAAAATCAAAGTGTCAGTAGCACGAAATAAATTTATTTATGGTGTTTATCTCGACGAGACATTTTGCTGTGACTTCGAGTACGAAGAGTTCCAAAGTAGCTTGGTGAGTTTTCCATCGTGATAACTCTCTCGCCGACCTTTCAATAAATTCTACATGGCGTGTCGACTGCGCTGAAATTAAGGAGAACCCCTTCCCTCCCTCCCTGCTGGGGGTGAAGAGGACGGGGGAGGATCGTTCTCCAATCTCTGCTTCAATTAAAATCTCGTTCATGTCTACAAATATGGGGCAGGTATACGAGGGCATAAAAAAAAATGTTCATATATAATCCACCTGTAATGTATCGTGAAAGTGGTTGATGCATCGATAATGAAGGTAAAAAAAAAGTATCCCGGAATTCCGCAGCAGTTACTCAAATACTTCGGATAACGAGATAGTGAGTATATTGCAGGCTTTCGCGAAACATATTTCTACTCTGTCTCTATACTGTAGCTTTGAAGCTATAGTATAGAGACAGACGACAGCAATTCCCCAGAAATTCCAGCATTTCACGAAAAATACTTTCGTTCTCGTTTGCCTGCCATTTTGGATCTTATTATGTTTTCTTTTCATTCCGCTCTGTTCCTCTTTGGGTTTTTATGTATTATTCGCTATATCTTTGAAACGGGCTTTGGAGCTCCGTAAGAAATTGTAAAGGAATTGTCGATAAATTCCAATCCGATGAAATGGAACGAAAATATATCGAAGAGTGTCACATAATAACGATCAAGTCCCAGACAGCCCCTTGCTTGAGGGCACAGGAAGGCCTTGCTTAAGGGCACAGGAAGAGATACATGTCAGATCCGCCATCCGCCACATCAGCTATCGGCCACGTCTGATTTAGAACACAAATTAGCAAGAATCAATGGCGTATGGATCGTTGCATATATATATATATATGTTTGCTGTACAATTCGCGTCTATACGTCAAACATCATGATCGCATTCACCAACGAGCCAACGACTATTATACAAGTAAGACAAAGGCCAAGATTAGAAATTCGATATCGCAGTGATTGTCATCGCTCGCGCGAACGGTTGTGGATAACACGGCGGGAAGAGAGAGAGAGAGAGAGAGAGAGAGAGAGAGAGAGAGAGAGAGAGAGAGAGAGAGAGAGAGAGAGAGAGAGAGAGAGAGAGAGAGAGAGAGGGAGAGAGAGAGAGAGAGAGAGAGAGAGAGAGAGAGAGAGAGAGAGAGAGAGAGAGAGAGAGAGAGAGAGAGAGAGAGAGAGAGAGAGAGAGAGAGAGAGGGTTGGAAACGAGAGATGGTTATAGGTGGCTCAATATCGAATATATATTGTGGCTCGCGGGTAAAACTTCATTATCGGCGAAAATTGAATAATGCATTAGAATCCTTGAAGAGAACGTTCGAGCTGTATATATAGGATCGGGCCATATAGAAATTGAGATGAGGCACGACGAGAAAGGTTTATAAGGTTAGAGGTGAGCCCGTTCTCCCCATTCTGGCATTGACCAACACACCAATATGGCGTCTGCCCAAGGCTCGTATGAACATCATGACCCAAACGACTGACCTCTCTCTCGCTCTCTTTGCTGTTTCGTGATTTTACACATATCGAATGATTTTACACATATAGTGATTTTACGCAACCTTGTCGTGATGACGACAGAGACCCTTAAAAGACAAATCAAGAGTTACGCCAATTTCGTTAAAAATGTACGAAAATTTTCAAAATTTATTTGAATGAAGCCCAATTATACTGGAAACTATCAAAGCTTATCACATTTTTTTCGTAAATAGGATATGTTAAGCTTATTTCCATAGTTTCGATGCCACCCATAAACATCAAACTGCTAATATCAATAAAAAGTCAAACATGCATAATTGTCCTCATGTTTCATTAGAGGGTTAAAAATGATTTTCTTCAACGAAATCAATGCAAATTGTCTCTTCAGGGATTTGCTATGCAAATAAACTATTGCTAACTTCCACGGTCCCTGTCGCTATATTACATTCTTGTTGTTCGATGGCTGACCGCGAGAATGTCAAACGGGTATGTGCATAATATGGATGAAATGTCCATCGAGCCCATATCTCCGGTGGGTGGGTGGGTGGGTGGGTGGGGGGGGGGGGGCACCCACCCACCTCATAACCCCCGTCACCTCTGTATATTTCTCAGTGACATGTCGATCCTGACCAGTCAAACGTGACCACAGAATGCCCACCTTCAAGCTTTCATAAGGTCGCCAATGGGGAAACTCGAAGCTGCACGAGAGGCTGAACTCATCGACCACAGGGTCAATGCCAGTATATTCGTTTTAGGAGGCAATTACTGGCTATGTTTGTTCTACCACCAATTATTCAACATCGGGAAAATCAACCTCATATTGCTTTCTCGTCATTACCGAGGCTGAGGACGTACCTACAGAGTACCTGTCAGCACAAATTTATTTACACCTGTCAGATGAAGTCCGTAAAATCGATTGAACGTAATTTCATACTGAATTTATTGTTTTCGAGAATCATTGGATTTCTTATTATCAGGAATCACTTGATTTGTTGTTATTGGATCATTCTCGATAATAAGTTTTATTATTTTCTATTTCAATTATATTTGCATGGTCACAGCCTTCTTAGTCGTGAAAGCAACGAAATGCATTTCCAAAGCGCTTTCGCTGCTTCGCTGCTAAGGTCCTCTGACATGATCATGACATTGCACATCACGTGATTCAGGGAGTTTCGAAAATTGAGCAAAGCTCTTTCCATCTGTGGGTTGACTGACCATCATCACGTCAGAACATTCATGGGCCAAAGAGATAATGATTATGGAATCAATGATCATGTCTGAACATTCAGCATTATCATTGAGTCTCTTGACATCGTTGAACTCTTGACATCGTTGATGCAGTGATTGCAATTGCTTAATCATTCGCCCTGATATAATCTTTGGATTTGTTCTTATTGGGCATCATTTGATTTGTTCTTATTGAGGGGGTGCCCATGATAAGTTTTTTTAAATTATGTATCTATATACATTTCACCCCGTCAGGGGTTGAATTTTGAAAAATCCCTTCTTAGTGAGTCTCTACATTATAAAATAAAACTACTGACCAAATTTCAAGTTTATAGGCTTTATAGTTCCTCAGATTTCGTGATGAGTGAGTCAGTGGTATTTTAGCTTGTTGTATATATATATACACGACGATCGAGCAAAGCTCTTTCTATCTGTTGGTTGACTGACCATCATCACGTCAGAACATTCACGAGCCAAAGAGATAATGATTATGGAATCAATGATGATGTCTGAACACTCACCATTACCATACCATTTAACCATCCCTAGACAGTGTTGGTGCAGCACGTGATATATGCTGTCCGTAGCAGTAGGTGCTTGGGGCATTATTCATCCTTTGTTCACCATTCGCTGGAGAATCCAATCGCGTGGTTAATGTGCATAGGGTGGTTGAGAATTATCAGTGGATTCATGACCCTGAACGTCTCGATCAATTTCAGCTGCCTCAATATCCTCCCCCACAACGATTCGTCGATGAAATAATATTTTCTGATGCTTCATAAATAAATAAATAAATTTCCCGAATGTGAAAAGGGTTTCAGTAGTTTTGTCGAAGATTTTTAACTGCCCATATTCGTACATAAGGTATATACAAAGGATATTATAGCGTCCAATTAAAATGAGAACGCGTACATTTTTTATTGGGACGAATTCAATGATCACAATTATTAATTCTTCATCACGATACATCCCGATTGTTTATAAAGTCTTGTCGAAATTTATGGTTGATAATTACTGACGTCAAGGTGAAAATCAGCGGTCAAATGTCGTACTCGAGTTTCATCACCTGTCACGCTTATCTTACGTGTCATATCTAGATATTCGTAGTTATATGTATTGGCATATATATATACCGACCTATATGTATGTAGAACTTATATAAAGTATATAAGTTCATCGTGCGGAAATCCTGGTTCACTGGCTCAATTGATCGTTTCTCATATCTCACTATATATAGATTACATACTTATATACATAGTATATGCTCTCGGAAACTCGCTCCGTAACAAACTACGTTCGCTCGGTCGGTTCGTGCATCGCATGAAGCGTTTTCTCAAATACGATGAGATCTAACGAGCGTCCTATGACACTTATATTACGTGAACGTAAATTTTCCGTCGCGTCGAAACTATTTGGCGCGACCAAGTTACGTTCAAGTTAGTTCTTGACTGTATGGTTCGAGAGAAAGAGTAAAATTTAAAAAATCTGGATCTGCGTGTGTTACGCTTAAAGTTTTCATTCGGGTCGACAAACATTTCACATGATTTTTTTTTTTTTCTCTGAGGGAAACGCCCTTCGAAGAAAGGGCCCTTTCTTCGAAGGGCGTTTCCCTGAGCGTTACTTTCTTCACAATTCACAGGTGTTTGCAAGGGGCTGCACTGAATTCCATATCTTATTTTTAAATGTGTATTTCGTATTTTGTATTCCGATTACGATCGCACTGGGAGATAAAGAGAGTCAAGTCACTGATCAGCGAGCTGGTGTCAAACTCCCTCCAACAATTAGGCGTTGGGGTTGGTTAGGACTACTTGTGTAACTGTATATATATATATATATATATATATATATATATATATATATATATATATATATATATATGTATACGGTATCAAAAGACGCAGCATCAGCGTCTCAATGCCTATATATATATACTCTTCTGAAAATGCAAACTCGCTCGATGCTGGTTCCACTTCCGTTCAACTCGGTAATTCACCGCTCAGTCAACCCTCATTGTAGTGACAACGAGAGTTAAGGGGTTCGCTGTCAACCATTTCCGTAGCCAACATATCAAACGTTGCCAGCACCGTGCTGTGGAAACTTGACGTAAGAGTTCTAATTAACATTTCGAGCAAACTGGGGTACTAATATATTCACGAGCAGCTGATGCCTCTCAAGCGACTAACAGACGTAATTTCAACTTGCTTACAGCTATTCATTTTCTAGTCTATGTTCCCTTTACGAGCATCTTAGATATTCATCATCAAATTTAATCGATTCATAATGATATGTAATCCACCTTGCAATAACCACTAATGACTTTGAATAAGATAAAAACAATATTTTATCAAAATTTTAACAAATAATTTTGAAAAAGTTTTTGAAAAAATTACTATCTCTTAGGTGATACTCAGCGTGAGAAAATTCATTAAATTGAAACTTAAGAATTTTACAATTTGTGCTTTATTCTCTTCACACCTTAAATTTTTCAACATTTTTCGGTTCCAAAATACAATATCATTAATTTTTTTTACAAGCCTGCCTGATTTGAAATTTTCTGCAGATCGTAAATCACGCTGAGATTGTGTCAAATATATAAAAAGGTGTAAAAAGGCACAAAAAAAATGCTTCCCCTCGTATTTTAGATCTGTCAATAATATTGGGAGAGAAAAATATTCTGACTTATATGTACATAGAATATTCACTCTTGGGACTCCGAAGAACATTTTCATTGTTCCCAGTGTAAAACTGTCTAGCTTCTCGATGTTCTCGAATATGACCTTGGAGCGAATAATCTGTAGAACTTGGGACGTAACGTAACGTTCAAGTTGTTTATCGCTGTTGCGAAGTATTCCCACGATCAAGCGAGATCGAGATAGCGAAGCAACAGGCACGTGGAGGACATAGTAGAGGAGCATTAGAGGTCGCCGATATCACGAGAGCTGTGTAATCCTTTGTGCCATGGCCGAATGCACGAGCTCGTGTCAGCGCTGGCGTCTTATTGTCTATTAGTGCCGGCAGTTTAACTTGCATGTTATACTCGCGATGTCGCGTGTCCTATCGCTTTTTAGTTTAAGCGAATATAGAGGGCGGGATGGAAAGGATAAAGAGGAGCTCAGGAATTTTGGGATAAATAAGGTCAGCTTAACGTCACAACGAACTATTTAATATGATAATAACAGTTAATGGAACCGTAGAGAAACGTTACAGAGAACACCAACACTCTGAGCTCTCGCAGAGATTCACGGATCTGCATAGAAACTTTATTTTTCCTCCTGCTTTTTATCAACGAGGAGGCCTGAATTGTATCGCTCAATTGAATTTCCATAATTTACATTCGTATAAGTTATAAATATTATTTGAACAAATTACCGTGTCAATTCCATCGACTTCAAGCATTCTGTTGAACCATTCGAGTATTTTTACCCTATTAGAATGTTTATTTTCCAACTGTGAAATCTAAAAAGCAATGAGAAACGATTTTTTTAAATGTCGATTCCAGTTTTTGTTTTTAAAAATTGACAAACATTCTAGATGGAAAAATAAACGTTTTGAGCAATGATCAGGATCAGTCTCTTCAGTAGTGTGGTGAAATGTCCCGTACATACATACATAAATACATATATGTATATATATATATAGATACATATATATGCAAAATCTTGTATTTACTGCACATCGTACTGTGGCAACAGCTGCTTCCATATGCGTTTCAATCGTGAATATCTCGACGTATTGCCGACACAGAGGGGTGAATGGGATACGTATGGAAATTACGATCACATCGTGTGCTTGCCCAGTCGACGTTCCGAGACATTTTCCACCTGCCCGCTTGTTCTATATCGATAAAATCCTTGGCATCACTTGGATGTAATATATGAATGTCAATTTTCGGTGACACGGAAAATATTGCATGATTTTGTAGTATCACCTTCACCCTTTCCCTTCCCTTTCCCTTTCTACATAGATAGGCCATTTTATGTATGTCGAAATTGCTCTGGTACATTTGTCGAAGAGAATCCAAAAGTATTATTTTTCCGAGGGATGATTGAATATTAAATGTTCTCTTGGTAAATTCTGTCATTAAATAAACATCTAGTGAGTCCTCCAGGAACGTGTCTGGTAAGCAAAGTTGCGTGCGCGAAAACTGCTCTTTGGCTCGCACAAAGCGAAATACTTTTCTCTCATAGAAGTTCGGTAAACGGTGCGTTTCTGGTATGCAAGGCATGTCATATGTATACATGAATATATATATATATATGTGTGTATATATAGAAGATACAAGACCCGTAATAGTTCGGCATTCTTGGGATCTGGAGATTACCCAGGGGAAATAGCGACGTGAAAACCCGAACGCTATTCGTATACCGGCATTTGTAGTCGACATACGATTTCTTTTCTCCTTTACGTCCATCTCGTATCCTCGGAGAATCCGGCACTGTTTATCCTCCACTGACTGGGATCCGCTGATTCCTCACGGGATTTATTCCGCGGTCAAACTTTCTCCTTTCTTACATTTCTTATCCGTACCCATCAGCTTCTGGGTGAGAAATATGCACAAAGAAAAAAGTGCAAATTTGGATGTCTTTTATTATTTCGAATAATGAAAATGCTGCTTAGATTTTTTTTTTCCAACGAATACAGCCTGCATGTTACCTAATTTTCCATAAAAAAATTTTACTCTCAGCAAAAAGCTCAGAGTGTAAATTTGGACCAATATTAGAAAAATCAACTCAATGGAGTAATAGAGAACTGGAAATCTAATTTATATGTCAACTTTTCAATCAAAAGAATTAAAATGAAATTATATTCATTCAGTTTTAATGCTTAATTGATTGAAAATGTTTTAATTTAATTTATGAATTTTAATATATTCAAATAGTAGATAAAATTATTTTTTCAATAATTAAAATTCAGTCGAATAAAGACAAAATTTTCATGCGAAAGGTTAACACTATATATACGGTCTTTCTGTACGTTTTATGTGCCCACGAGGTGATATATATGTATATGTATTATGTATCCGTGAAATGCAATCGGAACTACTTCGCACTGGGCAAATGTTTGACCACTGTCGAGTTTGTCAAATGCCAATCGATACCATGTATATATTTCGTATGGTGTGGCCATCAGCAGAGTTGAATTGGAGTTGGACCAGGGGTAGAACTCGAGCTCTATGTACGAAGTTAAGGCCCTATTTGTATTGAGTGAGGTCGACAAAACCTACGCACGTGTCATCGCTGAATATCTAATGTGTTTTATAATTCATAAAATTTCACGATGAATTTATAAAACTCCCGGTTTTTCCCACCATTGACTATACTATTATTATTATTATCATGAGGCACAATTTCCAATACACGATGGCAGATACTGATTTGGTTAATTATAAATACACATACTTTGATATTTGCGACCATCGTTTAATTTCATATCAATAAAAAAACCGCCCCTAACTGAGACAAAAATAGTTAGTGGTGAAAAGGGCATTAACTGCGAAAACGATTTTTGTACCTCGTCGGGCTGACGGTGAAAAATTTTATGGGTAAAATGAGATGAGATTTTATAATACTTCTATTGTATCGGTACGAGAATTGCCAAGTCATTTTGTCACACGCACGGTAACGTGACATCTGGAAATATTTTCAAAGTACAAAATTCTTCATTGTTTATATATATAAATATCCGGACTATTCGGATATATCCGAAGATATCCGTAAAAAGTTTTTTTTTTTTTAGAAAATATGATACTTTGATATATTGATCATATAAGGATACTTTTTTTTCTATGTGATGGCACATAACACGAAGGGTAGTCGGACTCTCTTTTATACGCGACCCTGCCATATTGTCATTTCACTATCCGTATAGCGAGTTTCAAATAACTTTGGGATTCGGCCCAGAGAAGGGCGAGAATGACCAGATGCTGAAATAGAATCGGCAGAGTCTGCACTGGTATTTGCCATGTACTCTCGCTACACTCTATCTCGGTTTGTCGCTTTGTACCACAGCCGGAGAGTCGCAAACATATCGACCGCAGTTCGTGCTCGTTTGTTGTTACAAAAGTTTGGCGAATCGTAGTGGCGAGTACAATGTACAGATGTGTGAATCACATTTCCACGTTCTTTGCTCTTTGCCTAGCAGGGTGGACGATGCACGACTCGATTTAAATAAAAATCATTAAAAATGTTTTTTTTTTTTACCAAATAAAATTATGAATGATATTCGCGAAAAATTGTAATAATTATCTCATTACAACGAATATAAATATTTGTTTAAGAAAAAATTCACGAAATGAAATAATAATTTGACGAAAAAATAATAATTTTATATATAATTTCAATGGCATAAAAATACAGGGAGACTTTATCCTCCCTCCGCTAGTTCGTACATAAAAATTGATTCTCCACAGCTTAGTGAAAGTGGATAAAGGCTCGAAAAAAGGCTATACGTGTAAAAATCTTCAACAAAGTGCAGATGACATTTTATATATAAAATGTACATATATATGCCGTAAGGTCACCATTCACCGGTCAGAATATAAAAAAGGGATGAAATGGTGACACGAGATTCCCTTGGAAGCAATGATCTGTGATGTGGGGTTGTGGGCTGTTCCGGCAGAAAGAAAAGATAAGAAAAGGTCAGAGGTCTTTCAAACAAACAGAGGTCAAGACTATACGTTATGTGCCTAAAATATTTATAAAATAAAACATGGGTAACGGAAGTGTCCTCGCTAACACGTCATTCTGATTGGTTGTCACGTTTACAATATGGCGGCAATTACGTGCGCCTTTTCAATGCGGTAAATACTTCATACCGATTAAAACACTCGAATAGATTGATGGCAAACGTGAACATGACACTAATTAGCCTCGACCGGAAGTGGCCTGTAGCTTTATTAATTCATCATCACTGGCTCATTCTAATATCAAATTTGTCAAATACCAATTTCATATGAAAGTTTTTTTTTTCCAAGTTTTATCAATATAAATCGAAGAATTTCCAACGCGTCCAAATAAATAAATTCACCGGTCCCAAGTGTATTGATGGTATAGTACCCCTAGAATAAACACGGAATGAAAAGAAAAAAAAGTTATCAATTATAAAAAAATGATTGAACTTGCGAGAATGCCCGCCATTGCTCACTAAAAATCGTCAAGATAGTAAATGAACAAACGACCGAAATCAATTTAAATTTCAATATGTAATCACAGATTCAACCAAATTAAAAAATAGTGTATATTGCGTTTTTCATCAATTACATTGTGAGGAATCACATTGGGACGAAAATTGATAATCGAAAAGGTAAAATGTACGAAAAAAAAAGAGTCTGCTGAAAATTGCCAGGTGGCATTGTAAAAATGATTGTACAGATGGCCCTTGGTCAGCGGTATCAGTATATGTTGAACTTGACTATATTCTTTCTTTTATGAGTTTTTCCAACGTACACACTTTCACGTTTTTTCGATCCTTTCCTTTTTTCCTAATTCACTTTCCTATCCTCTTGCTTGCCATTTCCTGTAACCCCCTGGGGAGTAAACCGCACCATTGAATGGTCGGCCGCAGCCGATTTGGGTCTGACTATTTTATCACTTGCGGAGGAGGTTACGAGGAAAGTGTGTGTATAGAAAAAACCCGTGCCGTTACAGTCAACCTTTTTAATCGAGCCTGATGGTGGTCCTGAAAACCATGACCAAACTTTGAAAAAAAAAAAAAAAAAACGATCACCTGCTTAACGATTTGTTCCGCTGAGCAGTCACCGATCCAAGTTCTCATCCCGCCCAAAGCTCGTTAACATCAGTGATCGCAATAGCCTGACCTCGCTACACCAAGCAATTTTCAGCAGACCCTTAGGCTTCTTTCCGTGTAAATCCATCTGAATTTGACAAAATGGAATTAATCACAAACGGTTTGGGCAATTGCCGCGTTCGTCGTTTCGGCGATTGAATTTATTTTTATATGAAATTTTGATTTTAGCAAATAATTTTCATAATTTTATTCGTTCTATATTATATGTATATATGTGGTTATAGCGTGTGTGCCCTATGGCGCGGGGTTGAAATATCCGATTCGGAATAATATGGCCTGTGGCGCGGAATACGTGGCATGTTATTCCGCAATTGCAGCTTGCGTGAGCTTTATTGGACACACATGGAAACTCTCACAATAGTACTCTCTTCCTTTTCTATATTTCTCTTTTATTCCTCCTTATACCTTTTTCCATGCTTCACTTCCATCCCGCTTCACATCACCATTATTTCTCTGTGTACTCAAAGTACCCCTTTTCGTAGAGTACACATGAGTCGTGACGTATCCGTGTGCACCATTTTGCGATTACAAATATATAGACGTACCAGACGCACACCCGTATGTAGGAACACGTCTCGAGACGTGGCGTGGATGCAAGAAAACTGTCTACCAACGAGCATAGCGCAGCACTTTTCGTCCCTATGAAGGGCTTCGATGTGAAATTCAATTGTGAGGAATCCGACAAGGTGAGCGAGCGTGAGAGTGCCAGAGGAGTGCGAGAATAATTTGAGAAAAATACATTTCTCTCTCTCTCTCTCTCTCTCTCTCTCTTGTTCTCTTATGCCTGTGTGTAACCCGTTGAGAAGAAGCAGACTGATTAAAAAACTGAGCTGATTAAATTTGTAAGCAGCTCGTGGCAGTTTTGATAGAAAATTACTCCGACGGAACGAGACTGATGAGCGGTGAAAAAAAAAACGACAAGATATTAAACAGGATATGCCATGATAATTAATGTTGAATCCGTTGAGAATTGAGCGGATGAAGAAGAAATATTCCGGAGCTGCAGTAAAAACGAATCCAGCGATATTACCGTGAAAACGTTGATTAATTATTAAATATCCGCCTGTGCGTTGCACTATCGTATACGTAATCTCGCGATTAAGGTTTCACGAGCAGGCGTTTTTTTTTTAATTAAAAAATCTGTATGCTAACTTGGAAAAAAAATGTTTTTGTCAGACCTTTATTCTTGAATAAAAATGCTGCGTTGACCATGATTCGTATGTATTAAAGTATAACCGTTAATTCTCTCTCAATCTCTGGCTTGAATAATAATTTTATCGTTTGATTGATTCGTCAGATGGTAGGATTTGTAACGATTCTCAATTTTTCGCCCTGGTCAGTTAATCCGATGATAAAGTCTAAAAATATTCAAGCAAACTTTTTCTAGCTATTTTTTTTCCTTCCCGACCATTTACGGCGTAATAGGACTGAAAATTGACAAATAAAATCACCTCCTGTCATATACGATGAGACGTGTGTATGGCAAATGAACAAAAAAATCGAACCACATGGCTAGGTAATGATTGGAACGAGCGGTGTGCAGTAGCAGCCATAAAGGATGATGAGGAAGAACTCAAAGGGCACTATGAGAGAGCCGAAGGTCTCGTGAAATTTTCAACCATTTTTATCGGCAAGAAGCTGAGATAAATGGCATCAAATTAAGTATTAAATCAAATGAAGTATTACGTTGCCTGTATATCTATATATAGTTGAAAATTGACAAATAAAATCACCTCTTGTCATATACGATGAGATGTGTGTATGGAAAATGAACAAAAAAATTGAATCACATGGCTAGGTAATGATTGGAATGAGCGGTGTGCAGTAGCAGCCATAAAGGATGATGAGGAAGAACTCAAAGGGCACTATGAGAGAGCCGAAGGTCTCGTAAAATTTTCAACCATTTTTATCGGCCAGAAGCTGAGATAAATGGCATCAAATTAAGTATTAAATCAAATGAAGTATTACGTTGCCTGTATATCTATATACAGTTGAAAATTGACAAGTAAAATCACCTCTTGTCATATACGATGAGATGTGTGTATGGAAAATGAAGAAAAAAATCGAACCACATGGCTAGGTAATGATTGGAATGAGCGGTGTGCAGTAGCAGCCATAAAGGATGATGAGGAAGAACTCAAAGGGCACTATGAGAGAGCCGAAGGTCTCGTAAAATTTTCAACCATTTTTATCGGCCAGAAGCTGAGATAAATGGCATCAAATTAAGTATTAAATCAAATGAAGTATTACGTTGCCTGTATATCTATATATAGTTGAAAATTGACAAATAAAATCACCTCTTGTCATATACGATGAGACGTGTGTATGGAAAATGAACAAAAAATCGAATCACATGGCTAGGTAATGATTGGAATGAGCGGTGTGCAGTAGCAGCCATAAAGGATGATGAGGAAGAACTCAAAGGGCACTATGAGAGAGCCGAAGGTCTCGTAAAATTTTCAACCATTTTTATCGGCCAGAAGCTGAGATAAATGGCATCAAATTAAGTATTAAATCAAATGAAGTATTACGTTGCCTGTATATCTATATATAGTTGAAAATTGACAAATAAAATCACCTCTTGTCATATACGATGAGATGTGTGTATGGAAAATGAACAAAAAAATTGAATCACATGGCTAGGTAATGATTGGAATGAGCGGTGTGCAGTAGCAGCCATAAAGGATGATGAGGAAGAACTCAAAGGGCACTATGAGAGCCAAAGGGTTAAAAAAAAATCCTCACTTTCATTTTGTATGAGGTATAAACCAACAGCCTCGAATTTTCAATGAACTCGAAAAATCGCTTCGTTTTATTGGTGGCCGATAACGCTGATCGGAGCCTCGCACCGATCGTTCCGCAAAGTGAACGAGAACAAGGTCGTAACCGGGTCGTGTGCTTCGAGCTCACAGCTCTCATGTGAGCTGGATGCTATTGAGGCACACAGAGAAAGGGACATGAACCGAGAGAGACAGAGAGCGAGAGAGAGAGAGAAAGAAAACAAAACAGAAGAGAAACTTTGAAAGCCCGGAAATAGTCGGGAAATGGTTTAACCGAGTACGACCATCGCAGTGAACATCACACAGATAAGTATACGTATTTGGCTGTCTTAATTTACCATGGAGGAGAAGAGAGATAGATGCATCAAATTACATATATATGACGCATAATTTTGGGTTGTCTGTTGCGCAATAATGGAGGCGTTTGCTTTTTGGTACATCTGAATTTTAGCTCTTGAAGCCTTGATGCGTAATTAAACTTTCTGTTCTTCCATCTTACTCTCTCAGTATTTCCCTTGACATCCACATAAGATGGATGCTCCCTAATACCAGCATACATTTGGACTTGATGGTCTTTCGCTCACGTCTTTAAAACTTTTATACAAATCCGTTTTGCTATATCATTATTTTTTCAAAAAAATAGGGCTTGCCCCAGGCTGGGAACTCACCAATCAGGTAAAACATTGCCAGGGATTTGAAAAAAAAAATGAATATTAATCTAGGAATACAGACTCATGGCTAAAAGAACAGCTGGCAATAATTTTATCATAAAGCTGAAAATGTTTTATATTAGAGCTTATTTTTTTTCCTATTTTATTTATTATTATTATTAACAGTAAAACAATCTTTGAAGCGATTTTAGAAAAATGATTGAATATCAGTGGTGGGTCACAGCAAACCTCATGGCTATAAATATCTGAGGTCATGAGGTGAAAACTTATTCTGGTATTCCGATGAATCATTCGCACATATGTACGATAGATACATAGGACAAATGGAAAGCTCCTTGCTCTGACTGGCTTCAGAATCCTTTCATACACTCTTTAATTTTTTTTTTTTTTTTCGGAATTAGTTTCTGTTGATTTAGCAAAACTACTTGACAATTTAGCCTGGTAAATTTTAAGTGAGCCTACTATTTTAGGAAGGTTAGCAAGAAAATGTTCAGAATAATCTAGTTGTTTCGGTGGCATACGAACTCAGGAAGCCAGCGTGACAGATCCTTATTCTTGATTCTGATTGACTGAAGAGTGAGCACTGCTCGTTCTTTAGCCAATCAGATGCACGTTTGATATTATATATACATATAGGCACGTCGACACGACGCGATTATCGTCGGGGACATTTTCTTGAAATAAAAAAAGTTTAATGGCCGAAAAAACGAAGGGGTTCCAGGAACGAACCAGAGAGAGAGAGAGAGAGAGAGAGAGAGAGAGAGAGAGAGAGAGAGAGAATCTGAGCTGCTATGGCCAATGGAACGTGTCAAGCGTTTCCGCCAATTTTCGAGGGACGTTCGCGCCTCGACGAGCATGAATTTCGATTATGGCAAAAGATATACATATATACATATAACAAAGGCAAACGCAAGGCAAACGTAAGGGAAAACTGTGCAACCGTGACAAAAGGTACCATATGTACCATTATAGCTGGTGCAGAGCACATATTCGTTCGGCCAAGTGAAACTCCACACCACTTTTTTTTTACCTGATACAGATGCACACATGCACCCTCGCAAGGGCGTTATTTTCCATCTCGCCTCTATTTTGTGTGTGTGTGTGCGTGTGTTGCCCGGCGTAGTTTTCAAAATGAAATCCTCCGAACTGGAGACGAGTTTCCCAATTTCTGACTTTACGACAAATGATGGCTTCGACCCCTCTATCCTTTATCGGACGCGATCATACATCATCCAAACTTCATACAAACCTGACACGTGGACGTGAGTTCGCTTCATTACTTTTTTTTTTTTTTTTTTTTTTTTCACGAGAGAAAAAAGAGATTTTTTTTTTAGTTGTTAAAGAAAAATATAGAGCTGAGTTGATGCTACGTGAAACCTTCTCGTCACTCCGAAGTCAGCCAGTATCACGCTGAAAAAAGCTCAGCGTCATGTGTTTGTTACAGTGTATACAAATACATATCGACATAAGGGAATTGTTACTACACATGGTAAACTGTGCATATATATATATCTATAACGACTGTGGCTGCCATCTAGAATAAGAGTAAAAGCTTTTATCCCTTTTTTCCCTTATTCCTTTTTTTTTCGTTGATTCCATTCCATGTCCTTCTGTTCTTCGAAGCGTACCGAAATACCCGGGACTATGCAATAATAATAATAATAATAATAATAATAATAATAATAATAATAATAATAATAATAATAATAATAATAATAATAATAATAATAATAATAATAATAATAATAATAATAATAATAATAATAATAATAATAATAATAATAATAATAATAATAATAATAATAATAATAATAATAATAATAATAATAATAATAATAATAATAATAATAATAATAATAATAATCGTTTTGTTCAAAAGTCTTGCAACACTGCCCCATTTTCCCTGGATTCCAAACTCTCTTGCAAGGAATTACCCTATATCCATATACACACACATGCTTCATTCCTTTCAACAGAGAGAATCAATTTCGTTATGGGATCGACGACCCGAGTTATATCGCCCAAAGCAACTTTATCATGATCCTAAATCCGACAGTAGGAGGTAACGAAGAAAATGCCAGTCAGCTTTGCACATACCAAGAGAATTTTCGAAGGACAAAACGGCGGATAGGGAGGAAGAGAGGGGTGGCAAGATGAAATGATAATAAAGCTTCGATTTATAAATTTCCAAGTTTTCCGGCCGATCCTAGCCCCTGCGGGGTCTTCGGATATCTTCACAAATTCGCCTTTCCTTCTCGCCCCCTCGTTTTCTTCATCGTCCTCGTCATCGTCGTCTCAGCTCCCCGAGATCACGTGTCATTTTATTGACGACGACGAGGACGACGACGGTGACGAAAACGCGGAAGCCGCATCCAAATGCGGAGCGAAAAGGGAGGTAAGAGATGAGAGACGACGAATCGAGTTAGGTCCATCACAAATACAAAGGAGGAGAAAAATGATTGAGGCGTTTTTCCCCATACTTACCGTGTTCACTCCGTTCAGTGCTATCCTCTCCTATCCTCCCCCCAATCACTTTTCCTTTTTTTTTTTCTTCTCGTGAATGGAAATGATGAGCGAAAGCACCCGGAAGGCCCGCAGCTTGCCCCATATATGTGATCAAATACCGAGCAATATCCTATATACATATAATGTTACCGCAGTTCTTCGTTTATCCATCATTCCTGCCCATCTCCCTCTTACAAAAACGACTGCCGTTACAGTTTCATGAGGGGTCTGTTGAATGAGTATTCTCAATTTTCATAAAATATTTTGCTCGTAGAACAATTATGTTAAGGGTTGCTTGAAACTTGACTTGCACGAATCAAACATTTTTCTCAGAATCTGTGTAATTAAAACAATAATGATCATTTTAATTAATGCTGAGACCATTGCCATTGGAATTAACATTCTCACTGTAGCGTTCAAACAGACTTAAAAATTTTCACTGAAAAATCTTTAAAAAAATATTCGCTATAAAAAAAAAATCATCATTTACTGCAAGCAGAAGCAAGGAGATGTAGAAAATTTATTACAATTTTCATGTCTCGTAAAATTTTCAACCATTTTTATCTGCCAGAAGCAGAGATAAATGGCATCAAATTAAGTACTAAATCAAATGAAGTATTACGTTGCCTGTATATCTATATACAGTTGAATATAGATGATGTAACTTTCCGCATCTAAGAGATATACATCTTAAAAATGGTACGGCTCAGTTTGTTGGAACGTTTAACACGCGAAGATTTAATGCATGTACTAAAAATGTATGAAAATGTTCATAACTCTTTAGCCAGCTTAAATATTTTACTTTTACTATTCGTTCCCTCTTCATCGACTTTTCGAACCCCATTTAGTTCAACTCGAAACGAATCACTGCTGTTCTCTGCTTTTCGCACTTTGTCTACTCTAACTCTTCTATGCTTTATGAACGCCTTCGGAGTTACTTTTCCGTACATTTATGGATATATGAAGCATATAAATCCGAACACATGGTGTCCGTTATAAAATTATTTTTCGTTGACCTGCATTGAAATCACGTACGACCGAATTGTTCTGCTTTAATCTCTGTTTGCTCATTGGAAAATTTATCTCAAATATCCGTAACATGTCCGACGAAACGGTGCCATATAGGGCAGATGAGATTCATTCTCTATGTATACGTAATCGAACATACGAACAATGCGGATCATCGAAAATCGTAAATCTCGTTTGTTTTGGAGAATTTTTCTACCCTTAAAAAATGGTCATTTATATGTCATCGGTTACCAAATAAAGCAGAGTTATCGTTATAAATGGAACGTGTAGAGGAATCAGTGTCCGGTAATTACCCATAATGCATACTATACCAGAAGGTCTGGGATTTAAATCTTTATTTGAAAAAAAATGTCCAATTCAAGAAAATTACGAATTTTCGACTTATGATTTTCGTCTCTCAACTGTTTCGCATAAATATTGTATAAGAGTTGGTTTACCAGTTACTATATTGTTTATAGTAAATATTTATTGTATTTTCTTGAATTGGACATTTTTTTCAGATAAAGATTTAAATATCAGCCAGACCTTCTGGTATAGTATGCGTTATGATTTTCGTCTCTCAACTGTTTCGCATAAATATTGTATAAGAGTTGGTTTACCAGTTACTATATTGTTTATAGTAAATATTTATTGTTTATAAATATTTCCATCATATTTTATATAAATCATTGCGAAAAGCTTTATATTATTGCTTTGTAATATCTCTGGCCACAGCGGTGATAAAAATCAACATCAAAGAAGTAAATACCAAAGAGAGTTTATTCAAGAGGATCCACGTAGACTTGGGGTCCTTTTGTGATAACGATTCAGGGAGTAATTCACGGGGAAGGCCCACGCGCCCAGATGAAAGGCAACGATGTATTTGCGAAGCCATAAGGAGTTCTTTGAAGTTGAGAATCCTTCGGTGCATTTTCCCCAGAGGGAACTATCATATACCCTGAGAGTTAGTCGCGAAGACCTGGGTACGAGCAGGATCGCAAAGGTAAGTTGCATCCGTCGCTTGCGACTTAAATAAAAATTTGTGAATTCCCACGTCGTTACTCTCCGAGGCTGGATGAAAAGTGGGTCGTGGACATTAGCATGCGAAAACGCAGGCGATAGCAAAAAAGAGAGAAAAGGAGCGTCAGCCTAGAGAATAACAGGATGAGAAATTCGCACACCCGGACTGGGGGGTGAATGTAATTAAAAGGTTTCAATGGGGTTACTCAACTCTCAGTTTTGCGGACTACCACCGTCCATTTGGGGGTTCGTGCTTTTCTCTCGTTTTCTCGCGTGTGGTACGGGAAAAAAAATAAAAAAAATTGAGAGAAAATGGGCACATGTGTGAGGACGCCTGCAGGGGATGCCTATGTGTGTGTGTGTGCAGCTGAAATGGCACGCCAGTGAAACGATGGAAAAAGCGCTGTTGCGCTTCTTTATTGCCATACAAGATTCGCCCACTGTATATAATAGATATACCATTCATATATAGTATGTACATATATACTATGTACATATGTAGTAATTGCAGTTAGTTTTACATGAATGCAACAACTGCGATGCTATGTGGTGGAGAGATATAGCTGGTCACACAGGGTGGCGGAGGGTGGTCGGAAAAAAAGGGAGAGCCTGGAAAATTCTAATGCAGGCAAATAGACGTAAAATATGTCAGAGAGAAGCTCTTCGCTATGGTATTAGTTTGGCCATGTGGCTTGGGATGTACTCGATACATGCATCATTGCGGTTATTGCGGCTCGGGAGCTTTGCACCCTCGCTTAGGTCAAGTAGCGTGTCTGTATATCCGCTAGGGCTTGTGAGTGTTTGTGTGTCTGTGAGTGACTGCGCTTCATACGTCTCTGAGCGTCTGTGAGTGTCGATGAGCTTGCCTACTCACAGTATTTTATTGTCATGTAGATGCTATATATATATATATATATATATATATACATACAATACACACTATATATAGATGTATAAATGGTGGTTCCAAAGAGCTTGTAAGCACTGTCGAACCGCACACGATCGCAACCATAAATATATCATACGTGCCCGAAACTTATACGAGCGATCCGTGACATATTATATATATATATATATATATATATATATGCGATAAAAGGCTGTTGTGCGTCATTCCGAGATCGAAAATCGAGCCCATTGTTCAATACACATCACCCTCCCTTGCCCCTTCATTCTTTATTCTTCTCTCTCTCTCTCTCTCTTTCTCGATCTATCTATATGGGAGGAAAAAAGAGTAGTTGTTTATCGATCCCACTCATACCACCCTCGAAATGCGGGCTTACCATCGAAAATTGTATACCAATACTACACGATACCTGCTACACGTTCGTTCCATTATATACATATATTGTATTGAGTCTTATCTCACCCTTACACAAATTCTTTTGGTTTCGATAGGCCATTATATTTTATTTTTAAATAATTGTGATAGAAAATCCACGATAGTTCAGAGAAACAGTTCGCAGAGAGAGATGATTCATTTCGGTTATATCGATAAATTTTTTGCGACCCCCACGATAAAGGTTTAAAAACTCGCATTATTTTATATTTTATGCTAATACGACACTATGACCTTTTTCCCTGCATGATTCGATATAGCAATAAAAATGATTCGTTTATTCGCAATTGAGAGTTAACGATATACATATATTTTTTAATATCAGATAACATCTAATCGCTCGAACCGATCAATAAATATTCGTTGTCTTCGTATATATCTTTGGGGGACTTGATATAAGATTAAAATGGTAATAAAAATAGGACATGGCGTTTCACATGAATTAAAATGAAACCCAAAGTACTTATTTTATATAGCTATGGAGCTTATAATAAATTTATGACCCTCAATTTTTCACACATTCAGGATACGTTGTGCAAGCGAGGAACTGCACTAATAATATTAACAAAAATTCGAAAACGTGTAAATACCATTTTTTCCCGCTTTTTTAAATATATATATATAGAGATATATTTGATTTCAAAATAGCACCATTTATAGCCGAGATTATGAAAATAAAATTAAATAAAAAATTTGGTAATGATAAGTGAACATTAATTTCGTAATGCTCAATGAAATATTCATTAATGTTATAATAACCTTATTTCTCAGCATGTGTGGCGCTCTGCCCACTTTATGTGCCAGGCGTGAATTTGAGTACGTGATAAAACATGGGCATATATTATCCGTGATTATACCGTACTCAAGTCTGACCACACGCTGACTATATTCACTTTTTACTGAAAACGTCAGTGAATAGAGCGAGCACAGTGGAGAATATCCATGTCAGAGAACGTATTCGGAGACGGAGCTATCACGTGCGTGCTCCACGAGACGAGACCTCGATGGAGATACCCCCAGAGGGATATTAAAGCATAACGTTAACGATCCTTCTAAAATATCGTCAAATATAGAGCGCAGCACTCGTAGTTTTTTTTTTCATCAATTTTAGTCGATGTATTTGTAGAAATATATTTTTAAAATGCTTAAAAAAATTTTGAGCAATTAAAATCTAACAAATGTTCATTTGTATAAAAAAAAAATTATGAATAATTTTGAAAAATGAACGGAGTGTTTATTTATTTAAAAAATTGGCTCAAGATTCGTGGCTAAACAGTTTTGAAAAGCCGTGATAGATTTTAGTGTTCTGTCAGTGGGGTTACGGGCAGCTAGGGATGATGAATCGATATTTGCATATCTTCGAACTGGATATATTACAAATATAACTTTTCACGAACAAACTATCAGAGGGGAATTTCAATTTAATTTGTCGACGTATAGCTTATTGATGATTTTTTTTTGTGACCAAAAGTCTCGAATCTCTGTAAAATATATTGCATATAATATATTTATCTATGCCTTTGGGGCTTGGGTCTTGGGAGAAACAATATTCGTCCCGTTTGCAGTATATGCAGGATCACAGAATAGAAAATAGGGAGCATGTGGACTTGCTGTGGCATGGTATGGGAAAAACCCTCTCTCAAACAAAAAGCGTCTGGCTTTGGATGGGTGATGGAAACACATAGAGAGACTGCGAAAGAGCTAGAGAGAGAAAGAGAGAGATAGAGAGAGAAAGAGAGAAAGAGAAGGATCGGCGAAGGTAAAAGCGAAAACCCTCGACCCTCTCTGTCGTCTACAGAACCTTTCGGCAAATTTGCATGGACATCTGGGCTTCCATTTTAATACCGTAAAATGTGAGAGTGGACCTGAATTTTCTTCAAGAGAGACCTATATCGATATACAAATAGCGAAGCAATGACATTTGTCAAATATACATGCCTAAGTATACCGACATATATTGTATATATGTATGAAAAAAAATAAAAAAAAAAAATATATATATATATATATATATATATATATACATATATGTAGAAAATATTTTCGTATGTCACTAGAATCAATCGAAATAAAAAAGTGTGCGTTCGATAAATTTGACACTACTTTATTGTTGGTTAAATCTATTAAAAAACTCTTTTCTCCCCCAGACAATTTTTGATTTAATACTCCTTCGTTAATGGTATTGATATTGCTTTGAATTTTTTCATTTCGCCAAATTGTAGTACGATTGTAATTTTTTCAAAATTATTTCTCGTGTCTTGGAGGAATTTTTAGGCTCAGTACCATGGGGGTGGGGGTTAAAGTATTATCTCGATTATCCACTATACTTTTGTTTAACTATTAATGAAACCAAGAGAGTGAAGTATTTTAGCTCCAGACTGTGCATGATGTGCACAATTTTAATTGGTTAGTAAGTGCTCATTTGGATGAAATATGCGTCGTTTCAAAATAGATGAACCAATGTTGTAAATTGCTCGTAAAAAAAAAAAAAGAAACGACAATTTTACAAAGACTAAAAATTCTTCATCAGAAAAAAGGTTTCAGTAACAAGATGAAAAAATTACTGAGTTTCGTATTCGCACAAGCTCGAAAACCGAGAGGGTGGGAGGGTAGGAGGGAGGGAGAGAGAGAGAGAGAGAGCAGGATGATTTTATCTCGGTTGAGCGATCGGCCTTCTCGACGAGGGATGAAGCGACGAAAACCATTAACCGGAATGCGCCCATTGTGGTTACACTATTTTGTACTCCAGCTTGTGTGGTCTATAAATCTCTGTACTGGTATATCTATATACATTATACATACATATAAATCTGTATATACTCACTAGGCATCTCGAGCTCTATAGAGCTTGAAGCACCTATAGAGCTCCGTTCGTACTCTATAGGATCGTTGCTTTGCGTCAGAGTCTCGCCACTTGTATACGATATATATGCATACATGTATACATTTTAATGTAACGATGAGCATACGAGAATGGTGTTGGAGGAATTAACCCCTGGCGAATATATACAACGTTGTATTTTACCTCACAAATGCACTCACAACCTCCCTCGTGTGTTTATATAAATAATTGCACTATATATATATATATATATATCACCGCGAACGTACTGGGTTAGTTAAGCAAGAGTTGAATGGACGACATCTGGTGGTGTCGCTGTGCATTTCTGCCGAAATGGTGACGTGATCACTTTTGAAATGTCACTAAATGACACTTTTGCAAACGTTACCTCTACGAGTCGAGAATATCACATACAAAAAAGTCCTAACAGATAGAAAGGTGAACCATTAAAAACAAGATAAACTGACAAAATTACAAACTGACAATCTCAAGACTTACGACACATTATTTCGCGAAGATGACACAATGAAATTCAATCAAAGTTTTGGTTGGCATGCGAGCCATAATTCTACTCTGATTTCAAGGACTTTGTTGATTTTCATTCGATCATTTCGAAAGAAAATGGCTTGGAAATTTGGAGGTGGAGGGAAAATAATTATCATTTTGGCAGTGTAAATTTAACTTGAGATTGATTAACAGTATACTGATGTTTGACAGAGAAAGTTTTTTACGTCGGAGCCTGGGCATTTTTTTAGACTGCAATGAGTTTTTGTCATCTTAACGTCATTTGCTCATCTCTCTGAAGATTTTAGCGTCACTCAAAAAGAAAATCCGCATCTCTCTCTCTCTCTCTTTCACTTTCATTCGGTCCTGCTCTGACGAGGGTTCTCCAATGAAGCATTAGGGCGTACTCCATTTACGACCAGGTCGCTCGACACGGCCTTAACAACGTCGAAAACATTGAACGTGTACTCGCATAAGAAGTGAGTGCTCTGCGTCCAATTTCCTCGGGTCGCTTCTCGCCATTTTCTCCGATATTCTAAATGGCGTACATATAGCTAGGGAAGAATTTTTTTTTCTTCATTTTGAAAATTGAGCAGAGCTGTAATATTTAATCCGATAGTTAAGGATTTTCCAAAATTATCTAAAAGAGAGAGACATTTATTTCACTTCTTACATTTTTCAAGCTGAATAATAACCGTCTATCACATGATTGTCTCTCGTGCCATTATCAATTTAAAAAATAACTCTTGGTGGCGGCAGCTTAGATATTGTCTTCTTGAAATATCCACTTGTGGGGAAAAGACGAGAAATAATTTAAGTCAAAGAGCGAGTAGAGCCGGATAAAAATTATTGTCGAGATGCTGGTACAGCCTTCTGGCTGTACCAGCATGTTCCAGCGACATTCATCCTTATGGGGGCGCTAGTGTACTCGGTCCCATCTGCCGGTGCGTCATAGCTATATGTATAATAATAATAATTATTATTATTATATATCTGTATGTACCAAGAGTGGAGAGTAAAGCTGGAAAATATGGCCTAGGCAGCTAAAATGGACCAGTGATTATTCATACGAGAAAGACTTGATAACAGATTTTAAGTTTTGATCTCTTTCATGATTCAAGAATGTGTACACGTATTTATATTTTTGGCAGAAGGAAGTTCTAATTTATCGTCACCTAATTAATTGGATTCTGGGGCTTTAAACCTTTGCTCAGGATTCCTAGTAATCCTAGCACGATACGTGGGCATGGTCCCCTACAAAATGATGAAGATCCTGGTCGTTGCTGTGATTAATTATTGGCAATTGGAAATATTTCCCATACCTTCATTGCAATAAGCCACCCTTAGTTCAATAATTCGGACCATTTAAGATTTTGCTGTAATTTAAAGTGCCTTTGTGCTGAATAAACTGCTGTATTGTCTGGAATAAAAAAAAATTACGACTCTTCAGGATACTCTTCCTTAAATGTCGTAATTTCGTGCTTCCACGTGGAAAAAGATTAATTTCCATCAAAATTTTTTTTCACGATTTTAATTTTTGATGCTCGAAATGTTTCTAAATTCTGAGAAAAACGGATTTCAGGACATTATTCACCTTACCTTTATGAAGGAAATTCCATATTGATTAAATTGTATTTCGACTCCGATGGTGAAATGTTCGAAGCAGAAATATTTTGATGGTCCATATTCCAACTTAATCCTATTGAGTGAGTTAGACGGAGAGCATTTACGGTGTTGAAAATTTATTATCGATGTGAGAATTAGAGCACGTGATCTGCATTGAATGGCAATCAGGATTGATTCATCAGGAAATTGGCTGAATTGGCGATACTGTACGCAGTGACGGCTATTTCCCAACTTAAATTGTACATGCAATGTTACGTATCTACAATTGACTTCGTCATCGAAGCGTTTTTTCATCTTTTAAAAAAAGGAACTAACAAAAAATGTGTTGAATGTATCGTTAATTTTGGTATGCTGAAAATCGAATGAAAAACCAACCTTTTTCGTGGATAATTAGGTCAGAAGAAGAGCTTCTCTTTTCTCTCCCACGAAATTTTCATCCCTTCTCGATTCAATCCTTCGTCATTCCTGTTTTACATACAATGTACCCCTCCCCACGTTTTCTCGTTTCCCAACTTAATTTGTACATGCAATGTTACGTATCTACAATTGACTTAGTCATCGAAGCGTTTTTTCATCTTTTAAAAAAAGGAACTAACAAAAAATGTTTTGAATGTATCATTAATTTTGGTACGCTGAAAATTGAATGAAAAACCAACCTTTTTCGTGGATAATTAGGTTAGAAGAAGAGCTTCTCTTTTCTCTCCCACGAAATTTTCATCCCTTCTCGATTCAATCCTTCGTCATTCCTGTTTTACATACGATGTACCCCTCGCCACGTTTTCTCGTAGTTTTTAGCAACGCGAGGACTCTGTGTGCTTTTTCATCCGGTAAATTGGAACAGCTCTCGTTCTTCACCCCAAATTTCTCGCACATTCGCGAAAAAAAAAGGAAAATCAAAATTCCGGCGCGTTTTTTTTTGTTCCCTTTTTGGCAGATCGTCAACGACGATTTTATTCACTCATCTCCGAGTCACTCGAGGGGATAAGACATGCCTGCGGTTTATTCGGTACTCTTGTCACGTGGGATTCTACATCGTGTATCACGATTTTCATGTACAAACAACGGAAGAGAATGAAAGTACGACAATCAAAAGGGTAATTGAACGATTGATTGAAAAATACAACCAAGATCAGATCTTGATGCCATGTCCCGATCTGTATATATATGTATGTAGACAATACAATGCCGGTGGCTAACGACGAACACGCGTTAATTTATGACCGAAGAGCAGAAAAAAAAAGATTACGTATCGATATTAGGCTCGTTTCTCAAGCATCGCTGCTTTGAACAAAACGAATGAATATACATGTATATAGACTTTTAATGGAGATTTTTATCTCAGAAATGTTTTTACCATGCTCGTTCAATTTTAATTGTTGATTAGTCGCGAAAATCAAAGCCCTCAAGCGGTCAAATAAAGTCAACAAGACTGATTGGGGTACAGTGAGATAACTATATACGTATATCTACCTATATACGTATGAATCTATGTGTATATATATATATATATATATATATATATATATATATATATATATATATGTTAGTGTGTGTGTGTGTATATGCACATATAGAAAGTGACGTTCGAAGAAACAAGTTGATCTGCCAGTGTGAGAATCGCCTGTATGTATATCGAAAGAATAGCGCGAGCGTGGTGATTGACCGATTGATAAAGTGAAATGTGAAAGCGCGCTACACGGGCCCGCGCGTTTCACGGTGTATCGCGAAGAACTGAGGTGAAACCTCGCTTATATCGAACTGTGCGCACGCGCATAAAGCTCCTCGCTGGCTTTACGAAAATGCTTCGGGAACCCGAGAGAAGCACAACCTCACGCAGCAGACACACGAATACACGGATGTAACACGTACGAAACTCGAGTACGACGTACTAACGCACGAAGAGCGAGAGAGAGAGAGAGAGAGAGAGAGAGAGAGGAAGAGAGAAAAGCGCTGACAACAGACACACACACACACACAGAGTTACGTGACTGAGACAGAGACAGCAGCAAAAGTGAGCGAGGAAGAGAGATCGAAGCGAGGGTGTACTACCCTCCCAGTGCGTTCAAGAGAGGGGGATGACTGGAGGAGAATAAGGGGTAACGGAGTCGCGGAAACACCGAGAGACACCCGTGGTCCACCCGTTAGTTGTCGCGCACACGGGAATCTCACCGTTGCGCTAACTCCACTTCAACCCCCCACCTTAAAACTTACCTTGTGTGCTCGACAAACCTTCCTCGGAAGAGTTTGCCTATGTATACGTCTGTATATACAGATATATATATATATATATATATATATATATATATATATATGTAGAAAAATATATAGATATATGAAAGGACACGCGCCCCGAAGCTTTTCCAGGGATTTTCTCTGCTTCACCATATACATATACTCTACCATGTAATACCTGAGTCACACCACAACTCTTCAAGCTGGTATATAACAATACCAACAAACAAGAGAAGTGGTATCGAGTACATGTAGCTTGGGGTACTTTAGCCAACATCGACGATGCTTTATCGGTGCACGCGTGTTTTCCAGAGTGGAAAAGCGACGAGAGAGTTGGGGATAGAAAGGGGTCGTGGCATAAGACGACCTTCTCTCCCAAAATGGCCCTTTCATACTTCTCATTCCTGTCTCTTTCGATCTTTCGATCTTACGATGTCGTTACTCCCTATCTAAATAGCACACGTACTCTTCTATATGTACCTACATCGTCATATTCATTTTTAAAATTTTGGTATATTTTTATAAGGCAAGAGAAGGGCAGCTGGGGCATAATTTTTTAAGCCTGAAACGCGATGCATGATGGTTTCCGAGCCAGACGTAATTTTTTTTCATTCTCGTCTTCTTTCTCTCGAAGCCTATAATTTTTTTTATTTCGTAAAATGGCCCTTTTTTATTTCGCAAAATGGCCCTTTATACTTCTCATTCCTGTCTCTTTCGATCTTTCGATCTTACGATGTCGTTACTCCCTATCTAAATAGCACACGTACTCTTCTATATGTATCTACATCGCCATATTCATTTTAAAAATTTCGGTATATTTTTATAAGGTAAGAGAAGGGTAGCTGGGGCATAATTTTTTAAGCCTGAAACGCGATGCATGATGGTTTCCGAGCCAGACGTAATTTTTTTTCATTCTCGTCTTCTTTCTCTCGAAGCCTATAATTTTTTTTATTTCGTAAAATGGCCCTTTTTTATTTCGCAAAATGGCCCTTTATACTTCTCATTCCTGTCTCTTTCGATCTTTCGATCTTACGATGTCGTTACTCCCTATCTAAATAGCACACGTACTCTTCTATATGTATCTACATCGCCATATTCATTTTAAAAATTTCGGTATATTTTTATAAGGTAAGAGAAGGGTAGCTGGGGCATAATTTTTTAAGCCTGAAACGCGATGCATGATGGTTTCCGAGCCAGACGTAATTTTTTTTCATTCTCGTCTTCTTTCTCTCGAAGCCTATAATTTTTTTTATTTCGTAAAATGGCCCTTTTTTATTTCGCAAAATGGCCCTTTATACTTCTCATTCCTGTCTCTTTCGATCTTTCGATCTTACGATGTCGTTACTCCCTATCTAAATAGCACACGTACTCTTCTATATGTATCTACATCGCCATATTTATTTTAAAAATTTTGGTATATTTTTATAAGGCAAGAGAAGGGCAGCTGGGGCATAATTTTTTAAGCCTGAAACGCGATGCATGATGGTTTCCGAGCCAGACGTAATCTTTTTTCATTCTCGTCTTCTTTCTCTTGAAGCCTATAATTTTATTTATTTATAATTGCATTCAATTTAAGTTTCCTTAAGTTGCTTCGATTCTGCTGTGTCAATTTCACTACTAATGAGTTATATTAGTACCAAAGTATTATTGATTCAAGGAATTTTGCATTTGGCCTGGTATATCCAATACCAACAAGAGAGGTTATACTAGTCAGAGTACTTTGGATGGTTGCCCGACATTGAAGATGCCGTCTCGATTCTCCATTGATCTCTCTGTACCATTGATGGGCGACACGAGAGAGTGAGACAGGAAGGGTTGGTAGTTAGACGAAAGCCATGCACAATGTGACACTCTATATATATATATATATATATAAGGATCGTCTCTATATATATATATATATATATATATATATATATATAAGGATCGTCTCTATATATATATATATATATATATATATATATATAGACGATCCTTTCTCGTTAAATGGCCCTTTGTACTTGACATCCTCTTCCCTTTCAATCTCTCAATGTCGTTTCACTCCTCGTCTAAATCACGTTCTCTACTATCTGTATTGGTTCACCTATAGGTCAACAATTCGATGTATATATGTGCATTAATGGGAATATGCTTTGATTTTTGTCCAGGCTAAGTCAAGTATAGTTGGGACATTTTTTTAAGCCTACAAAGTCGCACATTTCAATCTAGTTTTTAACTTTTTTGACGACCCTCTTTTCATTGAAGTTTTTAAATTTTCAAATAATTACGAAATCAATTTTGTATTGCATGTTTTAACGATTTTTTGCAAAATTCGCCTACAATCAACCTCTTCCAAAGGTTTATCTTCTTCTTCTTCATCTTTTGGTTTATCTATGTTTCTTGAATAATATTTCTTCACATCCGGAGAGTCAGTCTGCTGCCCATAAAAAAGTCTTATCTTTTTTTTTTTTTTTTACAGCGAATGCCCGGTTTTTTAGCAACATAAAATTTTTGAAATTCTGGTAGCCAAGATTTTTGAATGTGGGATTTTTATTATGTAAAAAAATGGCATATGCTTTCATATATATCCAATTGGAAAATAATATGCCAATCGGGCAAGACACTTTTAAAGTGGATCTGTAGGAGACACTTGCAGACGATTCGCTTGATCTGGTTTTGTTTTTCGATATTGATGGAGTGTGATATTTCCTCCTATTTCTATCTACTTTATTCAATGAAACACTATAAAAAAATTACGGAATAAATCCGAGAGGGTCCGCGTAGAACACTAGTCGAGTTGAGGTGGAATGCCCGATATGTGCATATATATATACAAGTACAGTGCTGGGTAGTTTCTATGCCATTTAACCAGTCACGTTCCTGACAATGAGATACCGACGTGTTAGACGCTCTTCCAGGTGAATCTTGAAAGGATCGTGTATTTGTGCCCCTGTAAGTGTGTGTGTGTGTGTGTGTGTGTGTGTGGAGCCCACTCCACCCTTCTTTTTCCCTCTTTTACCTCCAGTTCGTTGACTCAACGGCACTTTCGCACTCGAGTCAATGAGTTACGTACAGTGGAAGTGTAAGAACAGAAAAAGGTTTTTTTCGAGTTTAACATGGAGATGAACAATGTAGGGTGAATTATAAATTATCCCTGATTACCTTATATTACGTTCCTCGTTCTCTCAACTCTAGAAAATAAACTGGCACGTGTATTATTATCAAACTCATATATTATCTACAACGTTCATTTTTCGACCCAGTTTCGCAATCGATTTATTATTATTTTTCTATCTAATTCTCTGTAAGCTGCATTTATATTCTTGCAAAATGGCCGCTATTATTGATTTACAAATACTACATCCCAAAGTCGTTTCTCTTCAACAATTTTTATCAAATTATTAAATCATCATTATTAAATTATTGAATCATGAATAACAT
This sequence comes from Dyspetes luteomarginatus, assembly GCA_963669185.1. NCBI lineage: Eukaryota > Metazoa > Arthropoda > Insecta > Hymenoptera > Ichneumonidae > Dyspetes > Dyspetes luteomarginatus. Next base: position 2,213,885 of record OY769908.1, on the reverse strand, counting down.
CTTTTCGAAATATCTAATGATATCATTATTGTTTTTAACGATCTCTTTTTTTAATTCTCGTGTCAATTTCTATGTGGCAGAACGTAATCTTTACACAACGATCAATTCACCGTTAGAACGATTCACAAAATTGACCACAAACTAGACGTTTTAATTTCGAGGATTCTTAGGCTCATGAAATATTGTCGATAATTCCAATAAAGATGGACGTAATCTTTGCAAATTTTTACGGAAAGTTTACCACGTTTTTTCTTATTTTATAAAGCAAATTTTGTAATGATTCGACGAGTCTCTTTCTCTCCCTATCTAAAATTCTACATAATTTAATCCACCCAAATTTATCATGCCATTTGTTCGAACAGATGCGAGTAATATCCCAAAGAAAAAGCTTGTCTTGAAAAATATACATGTAACAAAAGATCAGACAAAATTTTTAAAACGTTCAAAAATTCACGGAATTTCTGTGTGGAATAAACAAAATTCTTATTCGATTATTTTTTCTTCGAAAAATAGTTTGAATTTTTTTAAAATTATCATTATTAATTAGTGGCTGGCTGAACAATCTAAAAAAAAAGTGTAAGCCTTTTAGGATCGTAACAACTATACAACAAATTGTTGATAAATTCTCAGAGGGTGGGCGTTACGAATCTATCGATTTGCGCTGGAATTCCCCATGTACACACACACACACACACATATATATATAAATATATATATATATATATACGAGCGAAGCTTTCAATAAATTAGCTTTTGGTTCTCTCTCTTGTTCAAAGTTCTTCATCATTTTCAATTTCGTCGTTGAAAATGTCCGATGAGTATGGAAAAGTACGAGCAAGCACATGTGCCCAGCTACAACCTAAAAGATACATCCACTCCAATATTATTAACAATTCATTAGTTTCCATACACGATTAAAACTCTGGAGAGGTGACGTGATGACCTTCAGGTTTGCCTGGGTGCTTGCGTCTCGATGGTCGAGAGAAAGTGTCCATGCACGCATGCATACATTCCCATATACATTCTAGAAACATCTCATTGCTCCTGTTTACAAGGATTGGGAGAACTCACACAGGCATTTTCATACAAACGCTCACGCAATACTCACGCCAGTTTACAATTTAATGTGCGTTAGCTATACAACAAACTGTAAGACAGATGGGAAGCTGGTGCGAGTATCATACCGAGGGACATATTTTTCTTAGTCTATGTATGTCCTTGCTTCCTTTTTAAATGATTAAAACTCTGGAGAGGTGACGCGATGACCTTCAGGTTTGCCTGGGTGCTTGCGTCTCGATGGTCGAGAGAAAGTGTCCATGCACGCATGCATACATTCCCATATACATTATAGAAACATCTCATTGCTCCTGTTTACAAGGATTGGGAGAACTCACACAGGCATTTTCATACAAACGCTCACGCAATACTCACGCCAGTTTACAATTTAATGTGCGTTAGCTATACAACAAACTGTAAGACAGATGGGAAGCTGGTGCGAGTATCATACCGAGGGACATATTTTTCTTAGTCTATGTATGTCCTTGGTTCCTTTTTAAATGATTAAAACTCTGGAGAGGTGACGCGATGACCTTCAGGTTTGCCTGGGTGCTTGCGTCTCGATGGTCGAGAGAAAGTGTCCATGCACGCATGCATACATTCCCATATACATTCTAGAATCATCTCATTGTTCCTGTTTACAAGGATTGGGAGAACTCACACAGGCATTTTCATACAAACGCTCACGCAATACTCACGCCAGTTTACAATTTAATGTGCGTTAGCTATACAACAAACTGTAAGACAGATAGGTAGCTGGTGCGAGTATCATACCGAGGGACATATTTTTCTTAGTCTATGTATGTCCTTGGTTCCTTTTTAAATGATTAAAACTCTGGAGAGGTGACGCGATGACCTTCAGGTTTGCCTGGGTGCTTGCGTCTCGATGGTCGAGAGAAAGTGTCCATGCACGCATGCATACATTCCCATATACATTCTAGAATCATCTCATTGTTCCTGTTTACAAGGATTGGGAGTACTCACACATATATTTTCATACCAACGCTCACGCAATACTCACGCCAGTTTACAATTTAATGTGCGTTAGCTGTACAACAAACTGTAAGACAGATGGGTAGCTGGTGCGCGTATCATACCGAGGGACATATTTTTCTTAGTCTATGTATGTCTGTATGTATAAGTAAAGTTATGGTTGAGATAGATCGTGCTGCGAAGGTGGGGGGGGGGGGGGGGGGGGTGGCGTAGACGACGTTGTTGGTGGTTTAGGAGGTTCGCCATCGGCGCCATCGTCAATATATTTATATACACATGCGTATTATATATCCTTCGCATATACATAAACGCCGGCAGGCAAGGGCTACTGAAATTGTAGCCGCAGTGTATACGAGGTCGATGCGCGTTTCCGTTCAACCACGAGGTCACCATGTCAGCCACTTTGGCCACAGCTTTGACAAATATTTGCATTGATGGATTAGTCTTCGTCGTAGAAATACCAGGGAGATATGCCCAGCCCGTGTCACAAATTGATTCATTGATTGAGGGAAAAATGTATGTCAAGTCGCATCGCAGTTATAGATGAGATATTTCAGTATACATGAGATACACAGGAAATCATCAAGAGCCTGACCATCTCAGAAATCATTCCAAGCTTTGCGAGGAGTTAGTTCAAGCTCGTAACATCGTGTGCAATTTTTCTCACATTTTTATTTGGAAATATTTAAAAGTTATCAGACAATTAGCGAAATTAGTAAATCATGACTCTCCAAGTTTCAATGAACTATGATTACTATATACTCGGACTATGTTCAATGAACTCGAAAATTATTCATGATAAAAGAATGATAAATGATATTCAGAAAATATTAAGAATGATTCTAATTCATATATTTTTCGGCTATTAAAAACAAGTTGTAGTTTTATGATGAAACTCGCTTTTTGCATTAGTCGCGAGGGTGATTTGTGGCAGGTGGATTTCCGCTCACTGTGCTCGAGTGACCTGACTTTCTATCGGGAATTTTATGTACAAGCTCCAAACGACGAACGAACGTCTGAAGTGCGAGCTCGCCACGTGGTTTGCAACGGTGTATAATGCATTACCTGGCCATAGGGGTGAACGAGGAGAGGCGATAAATGTCAGCGAGTTGTGGCCACTCGTGAAAGATGAATAGGTGAAAATGTGTCTCGGGGTGCGGCGTGGTAAGAAAGCTCAATAAGTCGAAAGGTAAAAAAAACTTGGCACGTAGTACGTTATAAGTGGTCAATGACCATTGATGTGGGGTGCACCCAATATGTATATATATATTTATAGATCTTTCGTTATTTGACCCCCGCAATTCTTCACTCGCTCGACCAATTAGATCATGACCTCGATCTTTCGGAAATATCAATTTCAGCATCAGCCCATAATTTGTGGCAAGAGTATATCGATCAGTATGGTTTATGTTGAGAGAAACTCTGAGTCTGCCATGCAGCATTACTGCCAGCTCAGTTTTAAGAATGTATGACACAGTCAACTGACAAAATGGCAATCTTTGGAAATTTGGATTTATTAAATAATAAAATGGCATTACTGTCGGAAAATAAATTTACGCGAGATTACATGAGATATCCTGCATGCTTATAAATTTAAGCTTACAATTTGATTCATATCGTCGATAAGAGTTAATTTGAAAAAGTCATCGATCATCAGAGAGAATCGAGTTGCCTACAATTTATTTAAAGCAATTTTCTCTCAGAGGTGCCTTCGTCCATTTTGAAGTTGGGGTCACGTGAAGGATGCTCTGTTGTCCTGTCCATCTTGTACTAAATTGCATTTTAAACCTTTGATGGACAGCGTTCCGTACTCCAATTCTTACTACCAAAACGGATTCAGTCTTCCAACTTTTTACTCTCGAACATATGGACAATAAGTATAAAACTATCCACAAAATATGATCAAAAATATTTCCTGTATTGCTCTCGTAAAATATTGTATGTATGGAAATTCAGGGAAGAAAAGTGCTTGGCTGGCATAACCTATCGAAGAATAAGAGGGAGGGAGAGAGAGAGAGAGAGAGAGAGAGAAGAAAGAAACGGTAAACGCATCGCTTCGAGCGAACCGATAAAATATGACACGGTGAGGATTCTCATACGTATCTTGGTCCCGTGAAAGAAATATACATCAAAAAGTTTTCCGTTCATAGTATTCGTTTGCGTCTAAGATTATGCGTGTATGTGTGCATATGTTTGTGTATGTATGAGAGAGAGAGAGAGAGAGAGAGCGAAAGAGGGAGAAATGGGAGAAAAAAAAGAGGGAGAGAATTCTGCAAGGGATAGAGATCGAGAAAGGTCTTGCGTCATTCGAAACTTTTGCTTCAACGCTTCAACATCGATATAGAATCACGAGTCTGCGATGTCTAGCGGCGGGCGAGACTTTTTCCTTCAATTTAAACTTTTTTTAAACTTTTTTTTCTAACAAAAGAAAAAGTGCAACAAGCTCGAGAATCAGATGGAAATTCAGAGGATAGTCGCGCTGAATATCTATTGAATTTCCGGATCAGTTGAATTCGTGGATGTCACACACCCCACTGATTTTTTGACGTACATACCGGAAGTCTTATTTCATCCCATAATCAAGAAATCCACCGATACCATAGCGGGATTAGACTCTCTTCAGCTAGAAGAATCTAGGCGTGGGTGAGTGATGTGTTTCACGTCAAACAAGAGAGATTGACAGATGGGTAAGGGGGAGAGCAGATCAGGGAGCACACTGCAGGGTATGAGTACGAACAGAAATAGTAGAGAATATAAGTCTGAACCAACGCTGTGATTACGGAAAACTGGTGCGTCGAGGAGTCGATTTAGAAAATTATTATCGATCCTAATAATAATAATTTCGTTGTTTTAACCCTTAAAATCATGTTTTCAAGAAATTTGATGCTAATTTCCCGTAACACATCATAGAATCTCATCAGAAATCGAATATTATACTGTAATAAATTTTTCTCCGATACGATTGATCGTTCGAACTGAACTAGAGAACGATAAACTCTGCCGAAGCATTTCGCTGTTGTCCTCTTTTTCCCGAAAAGTTTACGTTTTGGAAGAAATTTGGACCGGAAGTAAAAGCTTTCTCTCTAAATCCCTGTAAGTTAATTTTTCGGGACTATCAAATATTCGACCTCTCATAAGTTAACTATATGTCCATAACTCACAGTGCCAGATTCTATACATGGGAGAGGTCTTAAGGTTAAATTTACACTCGCCATTGCGCTTAAATTGAGTACCAGACATTTTAGTCAATTCGCATAAAGCTTTCGCTCGATTTGAATAATCTTTTATCGGATATTGAGATGATTGCATTCTTTTCGCTCTGTATTATATTGCAATTTTTGACATAAATAAGTTTTAGTTCCTCATACATAGGAGCCAGAACTACATTAGTAACTCGTACGTGAATAAACCCTTTCGAGTAAATAAAACCACACGAAGTCACTCTCCCATAACCGCCCCTTTCGCTCTACCTTTTTCTTTCTCAATTTCTCTCTCTCCCACTCTCTCGTTTTCGCTTTTTATCTGGCCCGCGGCTCTCGGACACCCTTAAGTTATGTACTCTGTTATACTTGGCTTGGCGAGCACCACCACCGCAAACGAAAAATACGAGGCTGTTTATCTCTTTTGACAAGCACTTCCCCACAGCCAGTACAGTAGGTCTCCGACGTATACACGCGAACGAATAATAGTTAACGTCTACCTCACCCACCTCTCTTTTCATCCTCCTTCCAAACCCTCAGACCGTCGTCATTCTACACCAATGGAGTCTACTATTGTAATATGCACTCATTTGAAAGAATTATTACGCGTAAAAGACAACGATTCTCGACTGAGATTTTTTGTATCTATAGAATGCATGAGGCTTCGAAAAATAAAATAAAAAAAAAAAATCAGGTAAAAATGAAGTCGAGGAATCAAGATTTTATTTCTTTCTTTCACGAAGGATCATGAAGGCCTCGATAGAATACGAAATACTTTCGGCGCTTGAGGCTTAGACTTTCATTTTTATCTATATATATATATATATCTACTATCTCTTTTCCATTTATTTCTATTTTAGCTCCGCGTGTTTGAAACTGAGAAAAGTCGAGAGTTGGAGAATAAAGTTGGAGAACTGAAATCAGTACAATGTGCTCGCACATTTATTTGTGTCAATAATATCATTTGAATATTAGGAGCAAACGTTATCTTTTCTGTAATTTAGGGAGATTAAAACTTTTTATTGGAATTATTGTAATTATTAATATTTATGGATTTTAAACGCTTCTAAAGAATAAGTCAAGAAATATTTTCAATGATATTGTATGGGAGAAGAAATTTTATATCAGGATTTTCTGCAACAAAAATATTTGAAAAAAGAAATTTAGAATACGAATATCGAGAAAGAAGAATATTTGAAAAATGTTTGCGATGACGATATGCGTGTAAAAAAATTGAGTTTGCCGAGTTTGAGTACGTTTTTCTGCAACAGTCGTCATCGGTCGATATCTGGCACTGGCTATTTTTATGTAAAACTTTGAAAGTTAACTCGGGATTTTGCTAACTTATTGGTCAGCGTTACTCAGGTCAACGATCCTGAAAAGTCGTAAATTTCTTCTCCTTGACATGCCATTCTGCCTCAAAGGGCACCAACCCTATCTGAGCCATTCAAAGCTCCACATTGCCTGTTTGCTATCTCTGTCGGTTTCTATGACCGAACAAAAAGAAAGATTGACCACCGGAAAATCATTCATGAAATATTAAAAGACGTTAATTTAATCAGCCAGGTCGTGCTTGGAAGATTATTGTTAAAACTAATGTGAATGAATGTTGAGATTTTGTTTAAAAATAACGCCGGTGCATAATCAGAAGAGCACAATTATAATGGGCATGATTTTAAAAACTATCAATGATGCTCGTTTTTTATTGGTACTACAAATGGAACAAAAAAAAATATAGACAGTATTTTTGTGAAAAGATTCATACGGGCGGAGTCCCAGTCACATTATAGTGTAGAATTTATCGCACAAGTATTTTAATGGGCTATATTGCCCCACATTATCATATATATATATATATGCTCACAGTTTTGATATACGGTATGTCTGTGACGTCAGAGAATCGGGCCTGAGTCGCTCTGCTCATAAACGCTACATTACATACTTTTAGCGGGAGGAGAGGAAAAAAAAGCAACAAGAAAGATGGAAAAACGAAATGAATTATCAGCACCTAACGGTCGAAGAGCGTCGAAGCTTTCAGTGACAAAATATTCCCTCGGGATCTACTCACATGTATACATCGTGGTTGGACAATTTCATAAATATTTCACAATAGATGACGTTAGGGTTATTTTTTCCCCTCTATTTTCCATTTCGGTGTAAACCGTGCATGACATTTTATTGGACTCTCGGACAGAGAACGGATAAACTTCAAACTTTATTTTTGTACATGGGAATTTTTTGTGACGGCATGGGTGTTATTGCCGTCAGCAGGAGCTTGCGCAAGCATTAACGTTATCCCAACGAGAACGTTAGAGGTCAAGAGGAAAACTGCGTGAAAAATTGTGACCTACAGTCACATCTGTACATTTTGTTATTTTACGGGTAAAGTGCTCTACTCGTCGGGTCAGAGGTTAAATATTCCTTAATATTTAACCTCTGACCCGATATTATCTGTATGTATCCACCTAACATTTTGAGATGAATATATAGTTATATGTCGATGATGGTGCATATAGTATCGATTTCAGTAATTTATTCACATTTTTCTTTTCTATACGCTAAAACAGGGTAATATACAGTCCGTATTTGCAAATGAACCGCGAGATAAGTTGATATTTACGGTAGGTTGCTCAGTATATTGCGATAAAATCGACGATAAAATTGAGTTAATACAATTGTGTTAACTCAATTTTAGTAAGCTGCAAGCTCATAATTTATCAGATAAAATATAAATCATTCAAGTTTTCATAATACAATTTAATTTGAATGATTTATATTTTATCTGATAAATTATCAGCTTGCATCGATTTTCAGCGTAAAACTAAAAAAAATTGGCGTGAAAATGCAACAAAAAAAAAACGTACAAGTGTTCTAGAATTATAAAAAATATAAAAGAGATTTTATGTACATTTATTGTGTGTTATCCGGCAGCATTCATGGATCCGAGCAAGAGCTGCAAAGTTATGGTCGGCAAAATGATAAGTCACCGCGCTATATGGACAAAAAGTGTGCAAAAAAAAAGATAAAACTTTAAAGTTAAGAAAAATATTTTCCCCAACGACGATGGTGTCTAGGACAATGACAGCGACATCGACCTGTATATAGAATAACTTACAGTTATGTTTATTAAATTTTACCATAAATGGGCAGTCACTGCGTGTTTCGTGTCTCCCTACGTAGCACCAACAAACCCAAAAGCTCGAAACTTTTATGTCCCTCTGGCGATACCCAAACTTTAACGCCACGACAAAGAGGCCACCTTCAACTATCCATATATACATAGAGAGTGATCCTGATGAATAATACACAGGCAAGCCTGTCTAATGGATACCATCACCGGGAGGTCACACGACTCGTAAGAGTGAGATAAAGCGATGCGAATGAGAAACAAAATTTTCAGCCTCCAATAAGATAAGAAGGAGAGTGCGTTACAGAGAGATAGAGCGAGAGTGAGCGGGCGGAGAAGGTCAAATCTTATCATAGGTCAGCATCAAAGACTTCGCGGTCATTGGATTTTTTTTACAATTTCAGACTCGTTCATTTAAATGACATTGAAGATAAAATCTGATGGAATCCCAACGAGAGAAAAGTGAGTGACATTTTTCAAACTGTCATCGAGTAGTCAGCCAGAATCAAGGTCGATCTACGCGACCTCCGAAAACTTTCTACGATAAGAAATATGCTCGCCAATGCCAAAGGGTGAAAATTCCTCAGTCATTCTCGTTCATCACCATTCATTCGGTTATATTATGACTTATTAAACATCAATGACCACCTTAAAAAAGGTCTATATCCCCCCCCCCCCCTTACCCTTAGAGAACCCTTAAAAGGAAATTAAATAAAATATCAAGAAAAAAATTGATCAATTTTTGCACATCGGAGCAGAGTACACACAAGGTTTTTCATTTTTATGTCAGAAGGCTTACTTTCGCGTCATGTGTAAAATTTAGACGAAACGTTTGCTTAAATTTCGAACAATATCCTTTTTACTTTAGAAATTGTGACCCTAAACTCACCCTACATAATAGCAGACATAGTGAGGGGTGTAATGGAAACAAAAAATTCTGCTGCTGCCAAGAGATCGCCGTAATGCATGGACATCCTTGTCGGAATTTCATGGCCGTTACTTATAAAGCCAGCGAATTCCTATTCAAATAGGAATTTCCATGTGCCCAGCATGACCTGTATAAAGTTGGCTTGAAACTTTAGCTATTTCACTTTTTTCTACTCGTTAGGGAATCGTATTGGGTGATTCGTCGACCCCTAACGATTTCGCGTCGATTAAGTACTGATACAATCGAATCGGTTAAAAATCAAATTTCGTGAGGCTAACTTTACACTCAAATTTTGATTTCTCGATTAAAAAAGATCGGTTGACTCTCCTACGCTTTAATTAGACTCCCAACGATTCCCTAATGAGTAGAAAAAGAACAAAGTGAAATAGCTAAAGTTTCAGGCCAACTTTATATAGGTCTCAGTATGTGTAATTTTTTAACAAGTCAGTAAGAGTGAGATGAAGTAAAGAATTTTCTCGGTGCATCTGAACCGTCTAACGGTTTGCATTTTCCATTTTCGAGGATACAAAGTGGGTCTAGCTCATTGTCAGTTTTTTTCTCCAAAATGTCGACGAAAAAGATTCCCCAAGAAAAGTGTATTTATGTATTAATTGGATCAGTCGTAAGCTGACTACGCTGTCCGTAGACGTGCTGCCATCTATCGAGCAAAAGATAACAGTCTTTTGGTCCTCCGTCTATCGAACAAAAGAGGATTTTTGCCCGTATACAATTTACGAGGATTTATGGAAAGCGCGCAAATGTGAATACGAGAAAATGGACAGAAAGCGAGACAGATAGCTGGAAGGAATACTCACTACCAGAATTTTCAAAATGCTATTGAATCGACGATGCGAGTGTCGCCTCAATGTCGCCATTGCACAACTTGCTTCGAAAAAGCTTTTACTGTGTGCATCTTTTGCCAAATGCGTTGCGCTTGTCTGACACTTTTTCAGCATCACTTTTTCGAAACTCTTGTTGCCAAATTCTTCTGTTTCCTCTCGAGAAAAATAATCCTCCTACAGCCTCTTAGTTTTTCTATAATACTTTGAAATAAAAATACATTTTGTTATAAATAATTCATATTGCCCCACCGAAAAAAAATATCGCTTATAAAATATAAAAGACAAAAAATACGTATGCTATTTTATCTATATCGTACGTGGGCTCGTGGAGCACTTTGAATATAAAGCGTGAAAAAAAAAAAAAAATGATCCATACGTGTGCATTGATGAATCTCTGAGGTAACGTGTGCCTGTGCGTTTCGAGATTCTGTGCATAGCACGCGGTGAGAGATGCGACACAAGTGGAGGCCCCTCATAACTGTGGCATATGCCAGGAATTTTCATCTAAATGCAAGTCGCAAACAAGAAATATTCCATGCACCTGCACGCGTGGACATTGCCATCATCGATTCAGCGATAGCAAGAGAGAGGGAGAGAGAGAGAGAGAGAGAGAGAGACGTACATGAATCGTCCCAGCTGATGCACTCGATTTATCCACGCCGTATGTTTTGCACCGAGACAAAGCGAACTTTTAAATCCGAAACGAAAACTCATCCTCCCTCCTCGTCTCCATCCATCCCTACGGACAGCCGGCAGCGTCGATATATGAAAAACGCTCCAGGTTTATTGAACTTTTGAAGTACGTGTAGTTTTTGCATCTCTGAACCCTGAGGCGACGTGATATTGATATTCCACGTTAGTGATGAGGACCGGAGAGCCCAAAGAGACAAAATGAGACGAAAAAAAAAAAAAAACGTAGGACCGTTTAATATTGGAATTTTGCTCATGTTGAGAGATTTCAGGAATACACGCGTTGATTAAATTATCAATAAGTTTCAGAGGGGAGGATCGTTGAACAAAAAACGTCATTTGGAATCGTTTTCTGTTGAATTCTGGATAAACGAAATATATATATATATATATTAATGCTGCAATATTAGAACAAAAAAATGGTTATTAAGTTTTTACGATACTTGGTAATAAATACTAAGTCTTATAAAATAATGTTGTATCGACCGTAAATTATTCGAATTAATAAATGACATAAGATCGTCCTACCAACTTTCAATTTTCAAACGAATTAATAAAATCGTAACTTTTACATTCAGTGTTATTTACGATGGAGTATTCGAGCTTGTTCTCTCTTGGATTATTGTTTGCATGTTCAACAGAACGAAGCAAAAGAATGGTTATCTGCTTTCTCGAAATATTGAAGCAGGCAAAAATCGTTAATGGTATATACGACAACGAAATATGAGCACAATTTAATAGGCACGTCGAAGCGTCGACGAGTGAAATTGATTTTCGGTTGCAGTATGATGGAAAAAGCGTTGTAGCGGAGTCCGCACACGTTAATTACCGTTACACACGAGTTGAACTGATCGATTACACGTACTACAGAATAATTCCAGGAGAGATGGGACAGGAGAAAATTTGAGAGAAAACCATCATAATTTGAAAGGCAGCGTATATTGAAAATTTGTACAAAACTTATATATAACGAAATTCGATTTTTCACTATATCGGAAACTTATACAAAATATTGTGAACCATCAAAATTGGAAAAAAAATGTTAATTTCAACCTAGGAAAATAAGCTCATGATTGAAAGCAGTTTTTTTTTAGTTTTTAAGGCTTTCCAAGATTGGCATGCAATCGGCAATATTTTTATTGGGAAGATGACTAGGTTTTACACAGGAACGTATTTTTACTGATTTTATTTATCATTTTTTACTTGCAGTAAATAAAATTAACTTTAAAGCGATTTTTGAAAAATGGTCAGATATTAATAGGAAAATGAGTGTGTATAAAAATGTTAAAAAAATTACGCATTCCCCCTCGACATACGTGTAGGAATTCTTGAGTTACACGGAAATCTGAGACCAGAGAATCAGTCATGTGTATATATATATATTAGGGAGATATATATATGTATGTATGGGGGATGTATTTGTCTTACCCCAACATCTTCATGTTCAGTACAAGAACAACACAGGAACGTATTTTTACTGATTTTATTTATCATTTTTTACTTGCAGCAAATAAAATTAACTTTAAAGCAATTTTTGAAAAATGGTCAGATGTTAATAGAATGCCATAGGGAAATGAGTGTGTATAAAAATGTTAAAAAGATTACGCATTCCCCCTCGATATACGTGTAGGAATTCTTGAGTTACACGGAAATTTGAGACCAGAGAATCAGTCATGTGTATATATATACATTAGGGATATATATATATATATGTATGTATGTATGTATGGGGGATGTATTTGTCTTACCCCATCTTCATGTTCATGTTAACAACTTGAGTCGCCCGTTTCGGAAGTCTCATGAAACTTTGTCGATATGTATAACCTCATAGAGGCAAGGATACGAGGAGTTTCGTCTCAAGAGTTATATACAGCTCGTAGATGAGAGAATTTTTTGCAAGGCCGTCATTTTTGCACAAAAGTGATAGAGTTATTTACTTTTATCACTCGATTAATTTTTATTCACCAGACAAATTCCAGACTGTCACGAAAAGAAAAAAAAAATGACTTTACGAGCATCCTGACGCGGTTGACGGAGAAGCGTTACGATGATTAATCGAGACCGAGGGTCACAGAGTGCGTGTTGGTTAGATGAAATCGAGCCAGAGAGCATGTATTTTCCCACACAGCCAGCGATTTTTCTGCCCCGAAACCTTCGACATTGTAATTAATCCATCTGAGTATCAATTACCCGGAACGATCCTTAATTATCGGGACACATGACGAGGATGGGTTTTCATTTGATTATTTTTGAGTTCTTAATTTTTTATTATTCACTCTAAATTTTTTCACGAAGGGGTCATGACATTCATGAATTACTGAATCTTTTATAAAAATCCTCACCATTCCTCATGATTTTTAATGGAGGTATACATATGTTCACATCTGCTTAAGTACGAAAAAACTTGAATTTCACTCCAACGTAAGTTTGTGGGATTTTATTGCTTTTTTTTTTTTTTTGAATGAAGAGAACTTGCGCTCTTAAAAAAAAAAAAAAAAATCATTATTCAAATCGCAAAAACCTGCTGTCGGGATCTCCAAACAAATCCTCGTCGCATCGAGCAACCGCATCAATCGAGGCGATTTTTTTTTCATATCAGACCAAGTAGTCTCTCTTGTCGTGGGTCGTCGAGGGCGCTTATCCCATTATGTTGAACAAAAGAGGAACGAGTGTCCCGACGTCGTGGAAGCTCAAAATGCTTTCATTCACCACACTGAAAAGCTGATGTTGGAAAAAATAAATTTCACCGATAGACACGATGAGGAGCACGTGTGAATTTTGCTGACTTACACGTTATCATTTTATAGACGAACACTGTGGCGCCTCTCTATCTACATATATATATATATATACACGTAGAGTTTTTGCATCAAAGCAAAAAAACTTTTTCTTTTACTCTTCAATATTCAAAAGAAATCTATGCAATAAATATTTTTCTATCGCAAATATAATATGTGAGAGTTTCAATTTTTTAATAACAATTTAAAAAATGAAAAAAATAATTTTTCATGACGTAAAATCAAAAATCACTACATACATGTCACTTTTCGCTGCACCAAATAATTGCACCAAACTTTTTTTTTGTGGATTCGATATTGCTTTTTGAAAATTGGCCGATGTATTCAGTATCGTTATAATAAAAGTTTTATTTAAAAACTCGCGAACGTCGATTCGAATTCATCCGTCTAACATTTCTCTCTCTCTCAGTGTGTGGATTGAAATAAATCCATTCGTTGGATATATTTTTGATATTACTCACCGCAGGATGTGGTAAAAAAATACCCAACAAGATAGTTTTTTAAATGACCATTGAGATGAAATGTGTGCAGCCCTTCGACAACGACAATTCCACTTTTTTCTTATTGGTTTTTTTTTGTATAGAAAACGATTTTTTTTTGTTTAATAACACACGTTCGTTCAATTGGACACAACGAAAGATAAATGAATTTTACGACTTTCACCGGTTTTACGTTACAAACCACCGTCTACCGTGTTCGTGGACGCGCATGGACGAATATACACTCATGGAGGTCGATATTTTGAATTCACATTCCATCGATGCCAGATGACCCGCCTTTTTTTATATCATTTTTTTTCCAATTTTATTGTAAACAATAATAACGCCATAAACTGCAGAGATGAACCATGCACGATATGCCAGACTGGGGAGCTACAATTGAAATGGAATGAAAAATGATCTGCGGAGGTAAAGTCGTGAAAAGTTGTGGAGGGTTGTAAAACTCGTCTACGTGTTCATGTGAATACACACTCTGTCCATGGAAAAAGAGTTTTTTCGATACTTGTAGCCTGAGATGGAGAGAAAGAGAGGAAGAAACTGCATGAGTCGTGCGGTGGCACTATTGTCTTTTGACAGCTCGCTCGATCGTCTCATATGTATTATATGTTGTGGGCATTTTGGACCCCAATTGAGGAATTTAACAACGTAAATGCGAGATAATATCGATCAGTCATAGGCTCGGAATCATTCATGAATGGGTTTATCGAAGAACATATATGAATCCACTTTTCTGATATATATATACATATATCTATATATATATATTTATACAAGAGTAACAAATTTAGTAAATCAATAATGAATATGTTTTCTTTAATTTGATAATATTGGGTTATTCATTGAATTCTTTAACAAAATCATCGAGGGCTGATTGGCTTTAACAGAGAGCCAAAAATCAGTATTTCGACAAATTCCTTGGAAAGTAAAAGTGGAAAAAAATGATAATTCACCATATTTGCTTGAATACTCAACAATGTTACGAGAAAGCAGAAAAATTCTGGTAGCTGGCACATGCCCAAGCAGTCAATTTTATTTCATTGTATAAGTTTCGTCCTTCCTGCGTGCAGACAATCTCACCACCGTACTTTTCACTCACTTCGTCCCTGGAGTTCTGAATTTTCCGAAGAATTGATTACCAGCGAGAGCCACTGTGCTCCGTTTTGGCTTTGGTCCAAAGTTCTTGTTGAAATCGAATGAAACAATATGAAGAGAGAACGAGCTATGAAACGATGGTTGACCTTCCTCCCTCTCCCTCTAGCTCTCTTAGTTCAACGTACTAAAAAATCCACTTTTCTAATATATATACATATATATATATATATGAGAAAAGTGGATTCATATATCGCCCTCTTTCGGCTCAGAATTTGTACAACTCAATAATCTCATTTGATTTAGCAGTGAAATAATTGAGATTGATAATAATATAGGAACGATATAATGGAATATAATAGAGATATTTTTTCGAGGGCTCTCGAGCCTGTTAGAGTTCAATCGATTATTAGAAATATTATTACTATTATTATTAATGTATTTGGGCGCTATTATCAGAGAGATTCACTCGATTGTTAATTCAAATAATAGCTTTATATTGGAATGCAATGATTAAACGAGAGGACGATGCAGAGAGAGAGAGAGAGAGAGAGAGAGGGAGAATCGTCAAAGCCGAGTTAAAGTATCATTCTATCTTCGTGTGCGGTACTGGTGATGCTCACAAACACATAAACATATATCGCATAGCAATTTCGTTATCAAAACGCTCGACCTCTGTTATAAAGCATACTGAAATTGATTTTTTTCACCTCTTTTACCGATGTTTTCGACAGAATCCCGATGTCACTTGTGCAATGTTTACTCTGCAGTATAAAAAAATAAAAATTCCAATAACGGTGTATTTTTATTATAGCGATGCAATTGACGAGACCGTCTATTGATCTGACGAGTTTTATTGGCATTGTGACAACATCGTATCAACAATGATAATAAACTCTGAGCCATCCTAATATCTCTTGGTTCAGTTGGAGAGTTTAATAACTATAATGTTTCGTCGTTATTAATGGAAGCCAATATACACCAGGTATCACGACTGCGAGGGTCACTGATTAATTAGCGAGGAAACGCCGCTTTAAACACTCACCCTTGAAGCGTCATAACTCCACTTCCTCACTTCTCTCACTGCTCACCTTCCTCTGACAACTGTATAACTATGAAAAACCACAATTTCAAAGCCACAATTTCCAAGCCACAATTTCAAGCAATTTCAAATATAGTCTTTTCTCTGTCGTGAAAGTTCACGATGAACGTTAATGCTCACGGAAAGGACGATAAAACAGGTCTGATATGTACTGACTTGGCCGATTATTATTATTATTATTATTATTATTATTATTATTATTATTATTATTATTATTATTATTATTATTATTATTATTATTATTATTATTATTATTATTATTATTATTATGTAGATTATTATTATTGAAACGGAAAGCGTGAATGTTCAATGGATTGGGGACGTACAATTATGAACTCCTAATGCTCCAAATTAATACGGCATCAATAAGGACGTATGCACAAGAAAAGTGACCCTGGCGCTCGTAGAAATAATTGTGAGAAAAAATATTTTATAATGAAATTTCACACAGACGTGGCACTTTTCGCGCACGCTTTCACCGAGTCTCATTTTATATTTTATATAAAAACCGCGAAGGACAGAAAAAAATAAACGTTTATAATGAGCACGCTGCAGGCATACAATGAGAGCGTAGAATTCCGTTGAGAAGCAAAATTATAATGAATATTAAAAAAAAAAAAAATTGAACAGGCCAAATTGTCAGGTCGACAAAAAGTCGCCGTTTTAATGCTCTCACAATATCTAAATATATATATATATATATATATATATATATGTGTATATATGTATATGTATATCACGGACGTATTCACTGATGAATTTGAATCTAATTATTGGTTACCCAATTATAATTTCAACAGACATCGTTTACTAATAATCACAGAGAATTAGCAAAAATACAGTTATTTACGAATAAAAAAATAAAAAAATTCTGAGTCTCGAAAAAAAAAAGATAAAAAAACAGAGAAATAAGGGAGTTTTTAAGAGATGAAAAAGTATTATATCGACTGGGGCTTGGGGAAGTAGCTAACTAAAGGCTACCAGCCTCGCTCGTATTGGTCGCTGTTCTCGCTCTACAGGATGAGAGAGCTTCGCGTTTTGCGCATTGGAGCTTCCACCGTTGCGCCTCAAAGGATAAGGCTGGCTTGAGGGGTGGTATGATATACCACGTTCTGTACTATTTTCGAGGCCTGTGAGCCTCGCTTAGCACATCCATAGTAGATTGTACCACTTGAAAGTCGATAAACGCGAGTTTACCGACCTGGCTGTTGCTCTGCAGGGCCCTTCGTTCGACAAAACTCCACCATAAACGCACTGCTTTCTCTTTCTCTCTCTCTCTCTCTTTCTCGTTCACTTCCTATATAGACATTATTGGCTCACGTACCATCAATAATTCGTCAGGCAATAAAAAACAATTTTCCACGATTGAGAAATTTTGTTAAATAATAAAAGCGGATTTTTTAATGAAAAATTTCAAAATATTTGTAAAAAGTATTTTAGTTGACAACAATTATGATTGACAACTTAAAAAGCTAAAGTATTTATTTATTTTTTTCATTAAAGATTATACAACAACGAATGGGATTTATGGGAAAGAAAATTCTACGAGTTTAATTAATTTCTTTAGAAATAAAGTTTGAAGAAACATCTGATTTTCTTTTGATAAGAGTGCGACAACCTCGTTAAACTTTCAATGGCCTCGATTATTCATCTTACATATACATATATGGATACGATCTAGCTCATTGCTAATGTGCAAGTCTCTTGAAAAAATAATAATAATAATAAACGAGCTTAAATAAATTCGCTATATTCATTAAATGCTCTGGATAGTCCAGCGCTGATGGTCTTTTCGCCCTGAAGCAAGAAAGTTGAGATAGAGACTATGCAGGCTCTGAAAATACAAAGTTCGAGTGCGCCATAACGAGCCCTTATACATATATATATATATATATATATATATATATATATATATATATATATATATAACGTTTTCACCGACTCTCGAGTCTTTCCCTCCTGATATTTCACCGAAGCAAAAGTAGCCCCAGAGCATAACCAGCTCTGGTTATTCTTCGCTACGCTCTCCATTCGTTGCGTTTACTTATCGTTGAGAAAAGGGTGATTAAGGCAGAGGCGAAGAGAGCTGGTAACCGCGTTAGTCACTTTTAATGCTCACGGTCGGTGAGGGCTTCTATATATCGCGCTTTACGAAATCGCTCTCGGAGTCTTCCTTCCATCCTCAGCGCAACTCTTTTATTTTTCTATAATGCTCCTCTTAAATATACGCCATTTTAGTATGTGAATATGCAAATTATGCTATTATTTTATTTTCATAACGATATCTCAGAATTTTCCTTATTATGAGAGATTTTTCTTTCTCACCAGTGCAGAAAATGGAAAAATACAATGCAAGCTCTTTCTATGTAATTGTCGCAAAGTTATTTTTTTCATTGGTAGAATTGTGTCTGGATCTTGGAAATCATATAAACGAGAATTTTAACAGATTGAATCCAGGATTATTTATACCACGAGATATTAAAGATGCGAATGTTTAGAATCCAATGACTTGTCTTGATGAACGAGAAAGAAATTTTTAATCGATCTGTATTTGAAAAAAAAAAAATATTAATGAAAAACAAATAATATTGTTGAAGGATTTATCGGTGTCTTGTCGGTTTTCATGTTTTATATGGTCACCGATTGGACCCATCTAGCTGAGTTTCAGCTGAGAGGACGTTACATTACCAACGAGTAATTGAATATCGATTCAGTTGTGTATTTTTTTTATCTTTCATTTTGGTCCCCATTCTTGATGCTTGAGCTTTAGGGTCGTCAATTGCTTGCTCGGACGTCGAAGCACTCAGATCGGGGCATACAGTCTCTCTTTCTCTCTCGCTTTCTCGATACACCAGCGTCGGTCTCGACATTAATGATCAGGAAAATTGAAGTATTTATTTTCAACGGAGCTATCCCAGGCTGCTCTCTCTAAGTTGTTTTTTTTTTCTCTGTACTCACTCACGCTCGTTTCAATATTTTCTTCTATTTTCGCCGAAGACTCAAATCTTTCGATGCTCAAATCCTGAGCGAGCTGGTTAATATAAGTTCTTCGATTGCTTGGACAAACCTTAATATATACATATATATATACATCACGGTTTCGCAACAATTCAGAATATTATATTTGCAGTCTTCATTTTCCAAGTCACTGGAACGATATTTCTTTCGCTGCAGAAATATAATTTGAAAATAATATTTCTCGTATCGTTTTTCAATAGAGCGTAGACTTTTACGAAGGGCTATAAAAACTTGCCCTTGAGTCACTTTGTCAATCAAATCCAGTCCATTGGAAAATAATTATGACTGATGATTTATTTTTAGTTTATTCAACGATTTTTTATTTTTATACAATAACCAAGGTGCTTCATCAATACAGAAAATAAATTGTGTAATTGTTGCTCCAAATCATCGTATTACCGAGACGATGACTCAAAAGATTATGAATTTTTCTTTCATTCTCATGTATCTTTTCGTCTCTTGAAATGTTTTTTTTCCTCGACGTCACAACGATGCAATTTCGTGGTTGAGATGCACTCTGAGGTTCTATCGTTTATCGTGGCGCGTATTTTAGGTTCATAGAGACATCATTGCATCCCTCACCATATACTTGTACCCGGAAGGAAACTTGAAGATTCAGATTGATGAATAAAGTATTCTCGAAAAGTAGGTATGCCAGAGATACTTTTGGCCGAAAGTTATAATAAATACGTGTCTCGAATACATACGCGGTATATATTACGTATATATACAACTCTTTGCTAAAATATTTCCTTATGGAAATATGCATGGAAATTTAGCATAGAGGCTATATAAATATACAATATAGTATATTGTAACAAAGCGATTTTTTTCATGCACACGATCCGTTGTAAGTCGCAAAATATTATGGTAAAAACGCGTTCTTATATACATGAGCCCTGCTTGCTTCTCTAATAATATTAAGGGTCCTTCATTAACGGTATACCGTGTTATACTTTGAGGCTGCTCGCATTATACGAAGGAGTGAGTAAGAGAGAGAGAGAGAGAGAGAGCCTTCGTGGAAAAGATTCACAGCGTAAAGCAGAGCTTTCACTCTTCGTGACAAGCACTTTTCGCTCTCGATCGTGAGGCAAAATCACGTGACGATGAAAAAAAAGAGCTACTCTCTGTCTCTCTCTCTCTCTCTCTCACTTACTGCTTTCCTCTTCCTTTTGCTTTCTTTTCGGTAACGAGAAATAAATTAAAAAATAAAGAAGACAAAAGAGCGTCTCATGAGGTTTTTCTTTCTTGACTTAGACAGATCATTTTTTAATTCTCAATTAAATTTTCGATGAATTTTCAATTTTTTTACGGTCAGAGTTGCCCTTTGAAATGCCAGAGGCCGGTCTCATAACTGATGTAAAATCGAAGCTATTTACTTCATTATATGAATCCGTCTTATATACTTTATCATCGAGTGAAATCTAAAATCGAAGATTCTCAATATTTTGACTGAATAAAAGATGCAATTACGTAGTCTCCCTTTTAGAGCCAGGCACTGTGTGTATTAACACACAGGAATAAGTGTATTCGCGTAAGATTAGGTATATATATATATATATATATATATATATATTCATTTTGGTCTTCAGGTGACACTGTTAGCAATATTAACAATTAAAGGGTAAAACTCGCAATGCCACGAAGCTGCACTTAATATCCAATGTACTCGGCGGAAAATCACTTGTCAAGCAATTGTTCGAAAAAAATTTGTACGAATTAAATAAATAAAAGTTTTTCATAATCGACGCCAACTTATTTGGGATTCTATGTACTTGGGGAAACTGCAGAGGTTTCAAGTGAATCGTTTTTTTTGTCATATTTTTTTATATATTTTGACTTAAAAAATAATGGAGTAGGCAAATTTATGAAATCTTTATCGCTGCTAGTCATCCACATGTTCGCCTGTGGTTGATGAAAGTTACTTTTAAAAAAATATATGTATTTAAGAAAAATTCCAGGAAATAAATACTGAAAAAAATGTTCGAAGCATGCCTGATGACCTTTTTAAAGTTCATGCTAATATTCGGCCAAGCCATCGTTATTATAATTTTTGATAATCATTTTCAATCGATCACCCATCCTAAATATGGCTTGGCGAAGATTATCCGAGATTGTAGCTTGTACCGACGATGAAATATACTGGTCATAGATATAATACATTTCGTTATGCGAAAGTATATCCAATGCATTAAGATATTTCAGCTCACTTAACGTGAATATTTGCAATGTAACGTCGATAAAGCTTCTATAGCCGAATTGACCAAGAAAGTGAAAGTTCAAGATAAATGAATCATCTTAAGAAATATAACAAGGATAATAATAATTCGAATATTATGGCAGTAGTAACGAGAAATTAATTGATTGACGAATATATATATACATGACTGTCAAAAAAATAAAAGTTAAGAAAAAAAATGTTATTGTGAGTTTGAAAAAATTGATTTTGTAATTAAGACTTTGCTGTATGATCTTTTCACTTTCGTTGTGATTTTCGATACAGAGATACATCGGGTATGTCCGAAACGAGAGCGTATACTATATCACGTATAGGCGAAAACGAGAGAGCGTTCTCGGACAAATAAACTGTCAACACCCGAGTTTCCTCGCCGAAGATTCACCATAGTCAAATAAAGTTGTTTGACGAAAATTGTTCAACAATTGTTAGCCAAAAACATTGGTTGATCACCCCAATTGATTTCAGGATATTTTCCACATAAAAAATTGGACACCCCGTACATTTATCACGGCACTAGGTGTGACGGTTGTCCTGACCTAATTTCATATAGATCCGGTGTGTACCGCAGGATCCCCGAGTGAAAGGGTTGATGAGGAAAAAATCAAAGTTTTCCCACGATAAACGGGCTCGTGGAATGAAAAAAAGAATGGCTCGTGAGTTATTGATATTCAACCCCCTGGTTATACTTCGTGTATATAACTATCGGGTGAATCGGCTAGAGAAAACTCACGCAAAATATTGTTGCCCTCAATGACATTGAGGCCAGTAGCGTGAGGTGCAGGTAAGCGGCACAAAAATTCTCATTAACTAATCTTTAATTAATTATTACTTGTATTGTTTTTATAGACATTCGGGGGGAGGTGGGGGGGGGGGGGGAGGATTTAATTTTCAGGCTACAAGTCACGAATCCGTGCTAATTAATTAATTCCCCATACGTGACAGATGAACAGAAATGCTCGGACTCGGCAACAGGCGTGTCTGACCATACGCTCGACAGTTATCACTTGCACGGCGCGCGCCTGACTATCGCATGTCTTATCCACTTGCGCTGCGTGACGTAACCTGCGCTGTCCTCTGCGTGCTGCTCCTTCACTATACAATACACATATGCACGAATCTATACTTGTACTGTCCACTGTGTGTAATCATCGCGTGCCTTATCTGCTTACCTCTTGGGGTACTCCAATCTATATACGTATATATGTACATGTATGTACTCCCTCGTTGTATGACGAGATTATTTTTACGACACGCTAATGGAATATGATTTCAAATCAAGTTTTATAAACCATTTTATTATTTGTCGTAGAGTAGTTAGTGAAGGATTAAAAATTTATGTAAAAAAATATTTTATACGGTCAAATTAAGTAGAATGGGGATAGTGCAAAATTTACTTTCACATTTCTTATTTAAAAAAAACAATTTACAGCTCCAAAAAATACATCAGGCTGAAAATAGGCTCAAAAATATGTATCTTTTATATATATTTTTTTGACATATATATTTTGTCATGTGGCTGTCTCGTGTACGAGAGGATTTGTACAAAATCGATGAAGGCAAGTCTCTATAGAGAGGAGATTACTTCAAAGAGGTAGTTGAGCTAACATACACGTGAAAGAAAATCTTCTCCATATACATTATGTATACAGGATATTCCATGACATGTCGATAAAAATCTGTCGATGATGCTTCAGTTCTTGAGTTATTTTCTTTAAACATATCTTCTTTCGACCCATAACTTTTTTCATTCGATAAAAAAAATTCATAGTCGTATCTGTTTTGTTTTCACTATTTTTCAAATTTTACTTTTGCAGTAATGAAAAATCTGTATATTCTAATGATTCTAAAAATATAAATTTTATCAAATTTTTAAAATCTTAGCTCAAAAATCTTAGCTCAAACACACGAGGTTCTGAAAATCTCAAAAAAAATCAGAGTCATGTTTTTTTTTAACAAGAACTTCGATAAAAATACCAAGTCGATCTGTACAAAACATCGACGTCAGATTTTCATCGATATGTGACGGAATGCCCCATGCACATATATGTATATGAAATCTCAGTAGGCATACGAGAATACAATAGAACTAAGTACTCGAAGAGTTGGTACGATATGCTTTTAAATCACGTTTTATAATCTACGAAAAGGAGGGAACCGAAGAGAAGTTGAGAGGCAGATATAAGAAAAGAAAAAGGAAAATTGAACATAGGGCAAGTTTCAACGATAGAGAGATTGCTTGCGGCACTTTCGTTTTAACGGTACCGAGCGCATGATTACAAAAATACATGAATAGCAGCAAGCGGATATATATATATATGTATATACTTACACAACAGAGTTAGGATGAGGGATGCAGGGTTAGGAATTAATATTATTTGCATCACGCGTTTTCCCTCTCTCTCTCTCTCTCTCTCTCTGAAAATCTCAAATTTTCCAACTGTGGTGTGTCGAAAACGTAAATAAAAATTTCTTCGTCGAAAGATTCCGTGCCCAATATTGTATAAGTTAATGGCTCAAAAATTATCGCAGATATAAGTACAAAAATTGTCAAAGCCTCAAAGTTTTACAGGCAGCTTTCCATAAATTAGGCAATTATATGTGTACAGTAATATAGTAAGTAATCTTGTCGGTCACAGCCTTATGAAATTTCGAAATTTCTATTCAAATGTTGGTGGCTGAATGCAAAGTTTCTCTGGGGCAAAAGTTGAAACATACAGCTGGAGGCAGTTTAACTAACATTAAGATATCCAGTAGAGGTCGAGCTGGTTGCGGCTGCATGACTGACTATATGCCGGTGGCCATGGCTTAAAGGGATATTACTTACCATCTGCTTTTACGACAACTTGTGCACAGAACAGGTTGCACTTTAAAACGAGTTTGCAGAAAGACAGTCAAATTCCCCTCATGGATAATGGATGTCTTATGTCCTGTCGTAAAATAAAATGAATATTTATTGTCAATTGAATATATACGATGGAATTAATCAACTTTTAATCAATGATACATTTTTTTAAGTAATTAATCATCAGCTAGTCATATTTGATGTAATTATAATATATTTATTGTGTTATTGAATGAACTTTTACTACTGGATCGTCCAATTCATAATCAACATTCTCAATTGATTATTATTAATTGACATTAATTATTACATTTTTAATCTCGTCAAGTACTTATATCAGTGCTTATACGTTTATAAATTATAAATAAATGTACTTATCTGGTAGCTGAATAACGATTTCATCAATATTACGATGCACCATCAAGTATACAATCGTGCTGCGATGCTAAAACGTGATGGGCTTGGAAAGATTTTCAACGCTGATGACTCTCGAGGATACTTGATGCTCGCGAGCTTGTATCTTCCTCTCGAGCATCTTCATCAGAGCCTCACTGATTTTCGAGCAGAATTAGAGAGTAAAGACGCCCTTTCACAAAGTGCAACTCGCCAGTAATAATGGCCAGCCGATTTACATGAGTAAAACACCCAAAAGACAACATTTCACAGAAGTTGCCTTAAATAAAAATTTATAAAATATTCCAACACGAATCAAACACTGAAAAAAAAAAAAAAATCAACAAATATTTTCTATACTTCCTGTGATTATGCAAAACAACAGTTTTGGATAGTTTCAAACCGATCCTGCTGTAAGTAACAAAATATTCGTATTTTTTTCTTTAAATTCATTCAAAGAGTGAAGTCTCGAGAACGATGCATCCAATTTTAATTTAACAAAAACTAAAATTTCAGTTTTTTATTTTCTGCAAGGGAAAAATATTACTTTTCTCGAAAGGGTCACCCTCTTTCGAGCATTCTTTTTTCCTTGTCTTTGGCAAATTGAAAGTAAATTTTGAGCAAATTTACAAAATGGGGAAATTATAACTTTAAAAGTTAGAACGATTTTCCGTTAAAAAAAAAAATTACAATTGCCAGATTTAATATTCCATTTGTGAGTACTTGGAAAACTCCGTTGTAGCTTAGGCTCTGTCAGTCGTGCTACTTACTGCGAACCCATTGTCTTTTCCTGACGAGCTTAAATTGGCTGAGATTCAAGATTTCTTGCAAAACTTCATGAGCCAACGGGCAAATGAGCCAAGAAGAGAATATAATAGAGGTACATGAACATGGAAAGAAGGAACAGGTTGAATGGAATCGAAATTCACTCCGAACAATCGCTCTCACATCAAATTACGAAGCCTTTTACTCACCTTTATTTTTTTACGACAAAAAAATCAAAAATAATTAATTTTTTGTTATCTTCATTTTTTTATTTTGTATTATTTCTTCAAACTCAACGATCTTATCGATACAGCGTACCTTTCAAACATCGTGTCAGTAGTTTATTTGATTAATATTACGTATAGACTATCGTATCGTCGTTCAATTTTTTAAATTTTTTTATACAAGTAAAATTGTCTTATTTTTCGTTTTTTTTTAAGCATTTTTTCGTTAAATTTTGTATACGCCATTAACATACTGCGACTATCTCAAGCAGACTACGAAAAGATTTTTGAATTTTTTTTGCTTTGCTTTTTCTTTATCTTAAGTGTTACTTGCCCTTATAATTTTGGTTTCCTTTTCAATTCACACGCACGAGTAGACTGTCCATTTGATCCAGGAGAGACTGAGTCTCTTCGAATTTTCCACAAGTTTTTTCTTTTCCTGTACAATTTTTTTCTTTTATTTTTTGGTGTATACAATTTTCATGCTATATATATATATCTATTTATGTATATTTACGATCGTAAAATTCATGCGGTGAAACGACGAATCGATCGATAAATTATTTTCACGATGACCCAACGATCAGCGTCTAATCAATTAAGAGCTAGCTCTATCGGAAACAATTTTTTTTTATCCATAGGGACACATTTCTATAGCGCAACAATGTATTTTTTTTTCAATATAACATGTTTTACAAGTCGTATTTTGCTTATTTCGTCATATAAAATTACACTTACGCACACACACGCACTCTCTCTCTCTCTCTCGCTTTAATATTGGCACATTCATGCATGCGAGGCCTAATTGCCTGGCTAATTGTCAACCCCGTATATCCGAATATGTGTCTCATCACCGTTCACGTATATATATATGTACTTCGAGTGATGGAGAAAAAAACAATTTTCAAAAGAATTTGTCCTATTACTATTTGCTTTTAGTGACGATTATTTTTTTTTTTTTTCGTCTCACCCCCTGGTGATGATTCGTTCATTCGCAACACTTGTCTCTTTTGGACCCTTATGAAATTTAATAAAAATCTGGAAGTTTATTGTATGAAATTGGAATGTAAATGTAAGAACGAAAAAAATTAGCAGCGATATCGAAGAAATTGCATTTTTGCGATTAGAGAAAAATCAGATACTTGACAGAGATTAGAAATTTCGTGACAAGAAATTGGATGGGGAATGATTTCACTTGGAAAAAGTGATATCATCTAAACTGAGCATATATGCACGTTTTTGTTTCTTTCATAATCGTATTTATCAATGTTAAAAAAATAATATAAGAATACACTGACACTGCATTATTTTGCAATTATAACGGATCGTATAAATTTCTAGGCGAACAAGGATAAATTCTAAGATTTTTCGCATGCTTTGATCCTTCGGCTGTCACATTTACAATTTTTTTTACAGTATTTTTCTTCTACTAACGAGTTACTTTTATTCAAGTAAAGACTTTGATTAGGGGACTCTCGAGGTTTTCTGGAAATTACTTTAACATATCCTCTCCGCTCTAATAAATCTTTCACTCAATATTTACAAAAAAGAGTCATAATCTGTTACTGATATGGATTTACAAAATTATTAATTTAAAAACAAATATATTTAAAAAAAAGCCTCTTTTTCTCTGAATTTTAACAGACATTCTGAAAATATTTTACAGGATGATCGTACAAGCCACCATTCTCAAAGACAAATACATACATATATATATATGATGTAGTCCCGCTGAAAAAGTACCATTTAATGAAAATAGTTTCTCTAAATTCTTGTACCTTGCCAAAGCTGTGAAGAGTTAAAGGGGTTAAAAGTGCAAAATATTAGTTTTGGTTGACTTGAAAATTCGTGTGCAGCACCCTTCTGGTTAATTCCAAAAGCCACTTAAGTTTCAAGAGAATCGAAGGATTTGAGCCGAAAAGTTTGTTAAATCCGACGAGAATAAATTATTTATGAAAATGCATTAATTGCCCCTTCATTTATCTCATGTTCAATATTAATCCGTTAATATATCTCTGCTTCTTCATACACAGTACAAGTGAGTTTATCTTCACTTTAATTATTATTTATTTATCTCTTCGTTTGCTTAACCGAACAAGCACCATTTTTCAGCTTTACGTTTGTTTTTTTTAAGTATCACGTTGATCTTCTAAAGTCTTACACATATATATATAGAAATGTCGTTTCACACGTTACGAGAGACAAGTGTCTACAATATTTACGTATTATTGTTCTCTTTTTTTTTTCCCCATACATGTTAGTATAAATAAGTGCCCGTGGAAAAAAAGAGCGTGCCAAAAGTATACACACCAATATTCTTTAGGAAAAAGTCGAGAACATGTATCTTCGTTGACAGAGTATTTATGTTCGTATAGGAAAGTCAGATTTTCGCATGATATATATATATATATATATATATATATATATATATATATATATCATCCACTCTAATTTCATTACAGAGTACAAAAAAAATATTAAAAAATGGAGTAAATCTATTTTTACCATAAATAAAATCACAAAAATAAAATGGAAAAAAATATTTTACGAAAGTGACATTTGCAATAAGATTAAAAAAAGTCTGAATAATAGACATACGTATTGGTTGTATCGATTGCCATGCCACTGTGTTAACGAGAGAAATGAGGAAAAATCTCATGTGAAAAAGAAACAAAATGAAAAATTGGGTGCATAAACACGAATATGATGATGACACGACGAGGATGAAAATGTCTTTCCACACTCTCTGGAACACCCTGGTGAGTCTCTCGGGCGTTCTACGCTTGCTACAAAATTGAAAAAGTCGAGTTAATGAAAAAAAGGGATGATGTATACGGAGAGAGAAAAAAAATACGAGTACTCGTCCCCTCTATAAGCTTGTTCACTTATAGTGATGGGGTGGTGAAAAAGTGGAACGGTAGGGGAGAAAAAGTGTACACGGGGACGAGGAAGACCTGCCAGGCGTGAAAAATCGTAAATCGTGATGCGTGACTCGCAGAATAGCGTTTGAGGATTTGAGAAGAAAAAGGAAGGCAGAGAGAGAGAGAGAGAGAGAGAGAGAAAGTAGAGGCGCTCAGGACGTCAGCTACAGAGATGCTATGGAAACTCCTGGGCAATAGCTTTTGATGAAAGTAGGAAACAGAAGATTTCACTTTTATCTCCCTCTTGATCCTGCACCCCTCCAGCATCCTATTCGTAGTTGTGTGCTGTTCGAACAAATCTCATCGGCATACCCGCGTCCCACGTTCGACCCTCACACTTATGGTGAAAACTCCCTTTCCTCGGCTCTCGTTTTTTTTTTTTCTTTTTTCGAAAATGCCAACGGTCTCGAAGGGCGGTGGCAGGACTCTCGACAAATTTGTTCGCGTTTATCGACTTTTACTAATCGCATACAAACTCCGTGTGTGCGAAGTCTTGGGCAAGTTGGGCGCCCTTGTGTGCAAAGAGCTTTGGAGCCTTTTAAGCGTCAGTTGAAAAATTATTATCATGCAGGATCGAGGAATGAGAGAGGACGATAAAGGCTGTCTTAAGGATTGACAGATTATGATGTCGTACCGTGAAATCGAGAAAAATTGAATTAAGGGTGCTCAGTCACAGATTCACAGTCTCGAATGGAAAAAGTATACGTAAAGAATACAAAAAAATTGTATCGGACGTACATTTACCCTGCCAGGAGAGTGGAATAATATGGGAATGACCCCTCAAGGGTCACATAAAAAAGTTAGATTCGATGATAATTGGAGACTATAAAATCGTGAATTTCGGAATTAATTTCCTAAAAATGTGACGACCAGAATTTTATAAAATCATTTTTCAAAATATATTCCGAATAATTATTGATTATAGTTAATTTTCTCAGTATCCTTAATACCAATGATTTTTCCCCGAATGTTTATTTTGTTCTGATGTGCTTAAATTTTGTTTCGAATCTAATTTTTGGTTTTTGCTGTAATCATGAAACACCCTTGATTAAAATTTAATTTAATCAAAAATAATAAGAGTGACATTTGTGCAATATATTTTAGTACAAATATATCAAGACGAATGTTCAGTGCAAGAAATTCAATTAATGATGTGAAGAAAGTTAGCTTATAAAGTTTACTGTATCCATTCATGGCAGTCCTTGTGGTCTCATATCTATTGCAGAATTTAATTATTTGTGATATGCTGATCGTTATACCACGTTTTTCAAGCCCATAAATAATTTGTCCATTTTCCACAAGGACTGCCTAAAATTCGAATACATTTTTTTTCCCCCTTGGCTATATCGAATTTCGAAATGAAATATTTCTGAAAATAGGTCATGTCACCGTGACGGAGTACGCAATCACAATTATATGCTTGAAGGGCCTCAAAGGGTTTCAAGCCGTAGTTATTAAAATTCCCAAAGTAGTACGTGCAATTTAATAACAATCTCTCACGATTATCACGAGAACAAAAATTATACATATATGTAGATTTTTTTAATGTACATATGTGTGTCTATGAAAAAAAAAAAGGATAAGGAGTATTTGAAAAATTGCTAAAGGAGGATAAAGGATAAGAAAAGAAGTCGAAAATATGCGTATACTTGGCTGGCTTGGCTTTGAATTGAACTATTCATTCAGCCTCTTCAAGTATTCCATGGGGGAAGCTCCAACGTTCCTAGACGTGAAAACCTCAAACGCGATCAAAGCTTTGCGAGAGTTACTCTCAACTTCACATATACATATATATATTTATAGGTAGATATAGTTATATACACAGAATGTGTATATATATATATGTATATACGTTACTGTCACTGCTATCGTACTATATGTAATATACGTACCTTTTCAGAGAGAAGGCAGAGAGAGAGAG
This sequence comes from Dyspetes luteomarginatus, assembly GCA_963669185.1. NCBI lineage: Eukaryota > Metazoa > Arthropoda > Insecta > Hymenoptera > Ichneumonidae > Dyspetes > Dyspetes luteomarginatus. Next base: position 2,183,237 of record OY769908.1, on the reverse strand, counting down.
AGAGAGACTCTTTTGGAGCTCTCAGATCTTACGATCAAAACCTTTGCTTCATATTTGATCTGTATAGGAAAACTATGACGAGTGAATATACGTAATCTCGTGCATTCCAGTGGAATACCATCAGCTGTTCACGTCTCATTTTTATTTTTGTACCTTCGTCACAGCAGTTTGTCCCTCAATCTCTCTCTTTCTCTCTACTTTTAGGCCCAGCTTGAGAGCAAACAATAAATATCGGATTTTTTCTCTTCTGTTTCGCGATTCTCGAAAAACGGCTTGGAGCCCTTTAAATTCTGTGCAAAGTACGTGATGAACATCTTTTTCTATCTTTGTCTCATATTTTGCATTCATTATGCTCAATTTTAAGTATCTCATGCAATCCCTACGTACATATACATATTATCATTATTATTTAGAACTCTCTCTCTCTTTCTCTCTTTCTCTCGAGGCTTTAAATACATTTGTAAAAGGATACATACGTGTGTAAATACTATATTAAACCCATCGTCAGCGTGGACCGGCCCTTGCACCACCACAAAGCATTCTCTTAAAGGCCTGTCGAAATTCCGGTGAAAATATTGTATATATAACAGGATTTAGGGTACTGTTGAAATAACCAAGCCACAAAAATACACTTGCAACAAGATCAGGTGGTTCGCATGTTCGACAAATAGCTTGCAAAAGAGCAACAAGAAAAAATGGCAGCCAACAGGCTACAAAGGCACCGGTGATTATAGCGAGTGTTTTGGCTGCTTTACGCTCCCTCTTTGCCTCTATCGTTTCACGAGTTTTTCTCGTCGTTATTGCCGTAGCCTGTGACCCCGGGGTCAATACAGTTGTTGTTGGTGTCGTCTGAGTCGATTCAATCATACTCTGAGTCGTCGTTTGAGAAGTCATTGTTATTGTTGTTGTTGTTGTTGTTGTTGATGATGCCAGAGATGTTGTTTGTTGCTGACTCGTGATGTTTGCACCATTGTTGTACATGGAGGATTTTTCTGGAGATACAGACGAATGATCCGGAGTCGAACGCGTTATGGTGAACGCCGTTGACTCCTCCCGAGGCCTGTATTTATAAAGAAAATATCCTGATATCACGTTTTCACTGTGAAAAGATCACGTTCTGCAATCAGTTTTTACGTATATATAGTATACAATCATTTGTATATGCCTATAGGTATTTATATACATAAATACAGGCCAAGTCCAGGTTAGATGGAACACTAGTCAACTCTAAAAAACTCATGTGAAATCTTTTCGATTTTATTGTAAAAAAGCCTTGTAGAGCTCAGAAAAGAAACAAAAAATATTGAAGTAAATTTTTCGCGTTATAATATATCGAAAGGGATAATATTCATGGGTGATATTGACGTAAATTTTTTGAGGTGCACTGTAGTGTTCGACAGAGTCTTCAACACTAGAGTGTTGAAGTGTTGAGAATGCTCGACGTTGAAAATTTTCATCTGGTATTTCGATTCGTTGATCGTGAGAACATGATTTTTTGGTATTTTTGAGCATTTCATAATTGTACTTGCAAAGATTTTTAAACCAAACTCTAGCATCAATTTTTGAAGAAATAACGAAAAAAATTACTCCCAATAGGTTCCATTTGGTTGAAACTTATGCAACTGGCTCATCTTCCATTGTGTCCCAACTCTCCTGGAATTAGCCTGTACATAGCCTTGGGACCATGATACTGTTTATACAGTTATAGTTCTTTCTGGAACGAAAAGTGAAACAGAACGTGAAATCGCACGTTTTGTCATTCTCGTATACCCTGCCCGGTCAACGAAAAATACCCGAGGGTATATTGTATTTTCATTCCTTTACTTTTCCCAAAGATAGTTTATATTACGAGGGATTTCATTCTGTGAGATTGCCGGGCTCGAGTATTCACGATATTGGAATGATTCTTGCAATGAGAAAACTCAATTTGTCTGAATCAAATCAAATTCGAATTTGCGAAAATTAATTTTGATCAAGAAACTTCTTCGCTTTCCACTCAAAATTCATTAGGCGAGGAAATGCTCAATTTAAAACTTGGTCCAATGAATTTTTATTCTCAACGAATTCATCGTAATTTTTTCTTTTTCTTTTAAGAAAAGATAATGTTGAATTTTTGTATACATCGACGATTCTATAGAGAGAGATTGAATAAAATTAATAAAAATGTTATTAACCGTCGTCCGACGAACTTAAGAATTCCTCTTCTTTCTCGTTTCGGTTGTACAGCGGCGCGGGACTTTTTGTGAATTCTTCTTCGGGCCTCCTGGAATATCCTCCAGTACAAAAATAGGATGAACAAGAGGGGAAGATAGAAGGTCGCGCATGTCGCAAATATCTGTGTAGAAATAGACATAATATAACAAAATGTCAACTTATGCTTCAAGTACACTATTATATATATATATATGCACATATATATATATGTATATAGGTTATCAAAAACTGCCGATAATAACGTGCTAATATGTCTCATCATTGTCGGTAAACTGTCCTATTATTGATCTATCAATATCAAGCCATTATATCCAATAACGTTGAATGGAAAATCATAATTGTCGGATATAATGCATCGAGGTACACGACCGCGGATTATGGGGTGTTGAAGCTCGTTCGGAGAGTGTAGTGAGTAAGTTTGACGCGTCTTCGAGCAGCGACGAAGATGTCAATAATGGAGAAAGCAAGAGAGAGAGAGAGAGAGAGAGAGAGAGAGGGAGAAAGGCAAAGTACAGGCTTAGGCGAGGCTAAGTTCCTGTCAACCAAGACACCTCCGAGTTTCTCCCTCTCACTCTCTCTCTCTCTCTTTCTCTCTATAGCCACTCAAAACCTCTCAACCTTCCCTCGTTTCGTCTATACGGACTGTTAAACTCGATTCCGAATACATCAAACAAAAATCCAATTTAGCTCTGCTCTCTAGACGGCTGGATAGCATCGAGGGAATCAAAGTAGTATTATATATGTAGGTGAGATGGAAAGAGTATGAGGTCTCCACATCCTACCCTTCCCACTCCTTTCACAGCTCCGATGATTCCGCCTCGAGCTACTTCACTCTTCTTCAGGCCACCATAATACACGTATACCGGAGCTAGATAAGGCTAAAGCGGCAAGGTCGAAACAGACGTACAGAGAAAGTGTGAGTGGAGGGAGGGAGGGAGAGAGAGAGAGAGAGAGAGAGATAAAGAGAGAGAGAGAGGAAGACGATAATTCGATATGGCCTTATACTAACATTCAATACGTGGAATTATCTGACACCATGTGTGTCACACGAACATGTCTTATTCCATTTCTCTCGATCTCTCTGTGCTCACCGAGTCGCTATTCCGATTCACCAGGGAGACGCGTGAGTATCTTAACTTTATTTCATTTTTATTTTTTTCATTTTTCTTCTCCTTTATTCTTTTTTCTCTCAACTTTTTATCGCCAGTCTCTATTACATCCTGCGGAGTCTTCGTGGCTCTCAGGACACGTCCCCGAAGTATCGTACACTCGGATAATTTACGTTTGAGGATGAGACTTTTCACCATTCGATATCACGTCTTCCATATCGTAAAATACCATCTGGAATTCCCCCTGGTCGAATTTTCTTCGTATACGGAAGTAAATTTTTTTCGGTCACTTAATGTTCAAAGAAAAGTCTCTCCCGTTCTATTGGACATTTTAGAGTGGGTGAGAGACATACGATATTTTCGGGAATGAAAGGAAAACAAAAAAAAAAAAAATTGGTAGAGATTCGGCTAAACGATATTCGATAAAGAGATCGCTGTACCATTTTGATATTAGAGACGATAAAAATGTATCGTTCTTTTGTTACGCTCAACAGACAGACGACAATGACGAGAATATCGTTACAACAATAGACATGGAGGGGGGTGGGAGGAGGAGGAGGGAGAAGACACTTTAACCTAAATAGAAAAAGGACTTGGGGTTGAGACTCACCTGATAGCCAGGATCCTGAGAAGGAAGACACTTTCCCTCGGCAATGCGATCCAAATAACCAGGATCTTTCCAACCGAGCTGTGGTGCCAATGATATTCCAAGTGAAACGACCCATACAGCGAATACCAATATGCCTATCCTTCTTGGATTTCTTGCCTAAAAGCAGCAGACAAAAAAAAAATGTCCTCTATCATTCCTTTTTTTTTTTTCTCGATTTTGATCTTTTCGCGGATGATAATACGTCAAAAAGTGCGAAGAAGCTTGGAGAGGATACGAGAAATGTGTGTGTGTGTGTGGGTGGGTGAGCGCGGTCGTATAAAAATGACGAAGAGACCACACGATATCCCGAAGGGGATGAGAACTACTTTTCTTTTGTCTCATCTTTTGATATCGTTCCCCTGCTTATTTATTATAATTGAAAGGAACAAAGTGGAGAAAGAAGCGAGGAACGAGGGAAGAAAAAAAAAATGACTAGACAAAAGAAGAGAAGAATCGAGCGTCACTCACTTCATACGGTCTTTTCTTCACTTTTATTTTTACTTATTTCTTTTTGTGTAACGCGAATCACTCCGTTCTGGAATTTTCCTCAAGTCCCCTGAGGATCCGGAGCAATTAGACTCGAGTATCTCGAGCTGTCCCGCGAGCTCGTGATCCAGCATATATAACTATATAACTATCTGGCTATAACGAGTCTGGATGCTGTACATGGAGTGTTATAATATACAGTGTGATTCAGAATACTTCTTATATTCAAGCTTGTCTGACGAAAAATTACCAGATAGACAAGATATTTGGTCGTAAATTTTCGTGACTTGGATGATTTTAATTTTAACGGAATTTTTAATGGAAAATATATGCTGAAAAATGTTTGATTTTGGTAAGTTTGGCTATAATAATGTATCATAAACTCATCGTAAGTACATTCATTTTTTATGACAGCAATTTGGTACTTTTCAGCAAACTCTTCACTCCGAGAGTGAAACAAACTCAGTCAGTAAAAAAAAAAACTTTCAGAATTTTTTTTTCTTCTACTGAACGTTTCTGAGCAAACGCAAAAATTTTTTGCACTTATGCATTTCAAGATCTTCCATCTTACGTTTACTTTTAGAGATCTTACGTTTACTCGGGAATGTCCGGCACTCTAGAAAACAATTGCCAAGAAAAATTTCATCTCTCTCGCACCCAATATCTATATCACATTGCCTTAATGATGATGAGAATGCAGAACTTTCCTGTACTGGCAATTAGCAGAGTTGCTCAGGATCGAGATATCGATATGTGGCAACTACGAACAGGATGGAGTGGCATCCTTATATATATACATATATAGGAGCGAATGTAACGACATTTGGTAATCTCGTATATTTTGTGGCAGTGCAGTGGATAATATCTTCGTCAGTATATATTGGATGGTACCTTTGACCTCATCTTTCGTTGTATCTATGACTTTCATAATATCTTTCACAGTATCTTGGACAGCATTTTTGACAATATGTATGAGACGCTTTGACAGTATCTTTGGCACTATTTTTGACAGTATCTTTGGCACTATTTTTGCCAGTATCTTTGGCACTAATTTTGACAGTATCTTTGGCACTATTTTTGACAGTATCTTTGGCACTATTTTTGACAGTATCTTTGGCACTAATTTTGACAGTATCTTTGGCACTATTTTTGACAGTATCTTTGGCACTATTTTTGACAGTATCAATCATAGTATATTGAATATCAAAGAAAAAAATTGAATGTGTCTGAAAACCCTTTTTGTTCCATTGTGACATTACTCCATCTTGCCTATATCTCTCAGATTGAAAAAAAATTACAAGTTTTGCTCAGGACCCATTTCGTGAACAATATATTCTGAATCATCTTGTATAAATATGTAGATATATCCTGTCTTCCTAGTTCCCTCTACAATACAGCAAAGTCAAGCTGCATTGGCAGAAAAGGAAGAGGAAGAGGCGGCTGACGCTCTATAACATCGGAATTGAAGGAGAAATGCATTCTGTTCATTCGCTCTCGAATACCTTCCGTCGTGCCTCAGACGTAATTTCGATCTGCCTTTATTGCTCGCCCCCCACGCGCATCCCCTTTTCTTCGCCCTACACTGGACGCAGATGCAATATTACCGGAAGTTCTTACGAACTTTGTTTATGGTCAATTTTTCACAGATCAATTTCCCTCTCAAACCTTCACGGTGGTCATTGAATCAAAGATTCTATACGTATTCTTCATTGTGCTCATCTGTATATTATATTATGTTTAAATACCTCTCCTATATTCCACTCTCATAACTCAATAAATGACTGATCAAATTCTAATGTGACAAAGTGTGCTAAAATGAATCGAGCTCTTTATTATTCTCTGGTATTAATTTTTGTTTTATGAATATGAATAAAAAAAAAAACCATTTAAATTTGTCTCGAAATAATCGTGGATGAATCATTCAATTATTGACAAAAGTTAAAGGGTTTATCACATATTAAGCGAATAATTAAATGTAATTTGGAATGATCATTTTTATTTTTTAATGAATATTAATGCTGTCAAAAATACTCATAAATTCAAAGAATCACGTTGTAAAATTGTCTCGAATGATCGTTCGTTATAATTATGAACATTTCTCTGCCCCTGACATTTTTCTCAACCACAAACGACGGTTGAACTTGTCTAGTTGTGGGATAATATTTTAACGAAATTTCTCTGGGACTGGAAAACGACTCGAGTATGTATGTACCTTATGCACCGTCGCGTCCACCACGAGAGCACCACAATAGTCTCTTTGTCGTCTGGACGGGAATGTTGCACGACTCTCTGACATTTGACACGTATTGTCGATGGACTTTTCGCAGGGCCACAGGAACATGAAATATTAACGCGTCGACTGGTTACAGAGCAAAAAAATTACCCCCAGACAGAAATATATAATAATGCTGGGAAATATGGACCAGGCCGATATGATCGATCAATGGTTTCAATTACAAATTCGCTGCTCGAAAATAAATAAATCGCGCCAAAGTTATTTATTTTGATACCATTGACAGCAGGCAGGTTGACCTTTCTCGAAGTATGGAAATGGTACGTATTGCATTTTTGGACAGTGGCATTTATATATAATTTATACTTTCTACTAATTTAGCTACAAAAATCCATATAAAATCATGAAATCCAATTTCATTAGTCACAGTGATTAATTACAGGCATTCTGGACCACTTTTGGATACCTTTACTATAATATGGACCACCACGATTTAGTACTGTTTCCTGTACCTATAATTTTCTAATTTTATTTATGGCAAATTACCCGAAAATATTTTCATTCCAAGAGTTTATAGACCGTATATTTTTCTGAGTAAATTTGCACATCCGTAATATAGGTCTGGATTTCGGTTAGTTTTAGTGGGAAAAAATATTTTGGTGGGCCATATTCTACTACTTTACGATAGTTCCTGAATACAAGGGTGGAAACAACAGCACGGAGAGATATAATTCAGAGCATCTATATATAGAGTCTTTTACTTGTCTCGACTGCATTGTTTTATTAATAGACAGCCAAAACCGATTACCTATACATATATAATATTATTGATCGTCATATCGTTTCTTCAAGGCCATCATTCGAATCTATAACCAATTCCTCTTTGTCATCACATTCATCCATATCTCAAATGTAAACTGGAGAGAATCGTGAAATATTAATTCTTGAATTTTACGATGAAGAGAGATGGAGTTACTGATTCAATTCTATATATATATATATATGTACAGTATTTTGAGATTCAGATAATCGTTGAAAATGCACTCATCGATATTTCCCTTTTTATCGAACGATTAATAATATCGTATTGAGGGGCTAGACGTGTGACAGAACGAAACGAGATTTCATTCTGTAGAGATGACCCTCTCGTGATCGACAGGATTTAAAAAAAAAACATTTCAAATCAACTCCAATGCTACCCCTAAATAATAATTTTACCACTAAAACTATTTTCCAAAATATTTATAATGAAAGAATATTCCCAATTTTTGTTAATTCGTAAAAAAAAAACCATTAAGAGTTTCATTGGTAAAAAAAAAATTTTCAGACTTATAACATGAAATTATTTTGAATGGAGCACAAAGATCAGTCAACTTTGATTCTCTCTTACCCAACTCTGACATGTGCCTCTTGTCAAATGGTTCATCGCATATCAGACATGTCTCTGTGTGTGTGTGTGTGTGTATATCATGCAATATATATATATATATATAGATCAAATGAACCAGTCGAGCGAGCAAATAGTTAACCTGTATATAATTCAGATCGGTGACTGCCCAATATCGGTCAACCGCGATAGCCACCAGATGCAATATCGAGGCGGTACAGCAAAGTACGTCACTGCTCGTCCACATGTCACAAAATGTCGGTCCAAGTGACCATCCCGAATTTATCTGAAACAGAAAGGAACATTTGGTATCACCCCTTTTTTTTTATCATACAGATCTTTTCTTGTCACACTAAACATTATTTTTAAAAAATCTGAGCTCCTTGTTGGTTTCTGATGACGTTCTTAACGTTCTTCACTTTATGCATTTTACTCAAGTGCAAAGTATGAGTGCGTTTATAATTTGCGAGCTGTTTTTCTCAGATCTTGACTTACACGAAAGTAGTGCAGAATTTTGCACTAAACAATTTTAAGTGGGTCTTGAGATCGTTAATAAAAAATCGTTTAATTCAGTCGATAATTTTTGCTCTAGCAATACGATTATAAGAAATGTGAGCAATGCTAGGATTTTACAGGAAAAAAAAAAATCTCGCACTGACCTATCGGGAGAAAAAAAAAGCCCAGCATCCCATTTTGCTTATACGTTCGTACATTACAGTGAGAATGATACGAATAAAGCACGTTATCTCTGGCTCTAGTTATATGGTAGCTGTATATACATATATACATATACAGTGTCCGGTGTTACTTTTGAGGTAAATGGATATGAGGACGTTGAAGCACAGAGTCTCTGATAGCACCTTTCCTGGTGTAGAGACCAAGTGTCCGCTCTTCCAGATGGAGCATGGATATTCCATGGTAGATTGTGAACTGTCGAACGTAACCCCAACCCCATTTTATATGACCCTCTTTCTCGAACGGTTTCTCGCAACTTTGGGCTTTACGGGAAATCAAACTTTATAGTTTGCTGTGAGCTGTGGCGGTGTAGAAAGTAAAAGTTCTACAGAAAAAGATAAAGAGAAAGAGAGAGAGAAGCAATGAAGGAAAATGAGAAGAGAGTTAACTAAATGTAGACTAGAGAACGAGACTACCTCATATGGCGGTATCAAAAAGGCTGTTTGGGTTTGGGTTCGCCTGCACCCCCGCAGAGAAGAGATCCAGCAAGCGAATAGCAAAGAAAGAACGACAGAGAGCAAGAGAGAGAGAGAGAGAGAGAGAGAGAGAGAGAGAGAGAGAGAGAGAGAGAGAGAGAGAGAGAGAGAGAGAGAGAGAGAGAGAGAGAGAGAGAGAGAGAGAGAGAGAGAGAGAGAGAGAGAGAGAGAGAGAGAGAGAGAGAGAGAGAGAGAGAGAGAGAGAGAGAGAGAGAGAGAGAGAGAGAGAGAGAGAGAGAGAGAGAGAGAGAGAGAGAGAGAGAGAGAGAGAGAGAGAGAGAGAGAGAGAGAGAGAGAGAGAGAGAGAGAGAGAGAGAGAGAGAGAGAGAGAGAGAGAGAGAGAGAGAGAGAGAGAGAGAGAGAGAGAGAGAGAGAGAGAGAGAGAGAGAGAGAGAGAGAGAGAGAGAGAGAGAGAGAGAGAGAGAGGGTTGAAAGAAAATGAGAGAAATGGATCGAGGGATCTACGGGTACGGTAGAGAAGATGCGTGACGAACTTCCCCAACAGAATTCATCGCTTACAAATTCTCAACGCTTGACTTTCCATCCTATATACTCACTCAGAGTATAATCACATTCGGATAAGATTAACGTTCACCATCTGGGCTTGGCGGTATCGAATTTACGTGAACCAACAGCCCAGTCAAACGCGTGCGCACACACACACACGGGCGCACGCGCGCGCACACGCGCAAAATTGGGATGATAGAACACAGCGCGAGCATGTATAACCGATACGAGAAAGTGGCGCGCCTATAAAATTTTCTCCCTTTTCGAGTTCGGTGACTGTGAATATTGGATCGAAAAGCTCAGCGAGAAGCCCATATATGAAAGTTACAGTGCGAACAGGAAAAGCCCCATTCCTCATTTTGCATTTTTCATTGTCAGTCATCCGACGATTTTTCATGTAAACTTTATCGATACCGATTTTTCAACGATTTTTTAACTTACCCATTATCGATACTTAGGATATAATGCGTCTGTCAGTTTCGAGCTTAAGTAAACGATTTCGAGAGGAAGATCCTCTACGTGCACGATAGAATTTTTATCTTTCTTGGTCTCATTTGAATGTTTCAAGGGTTAAAGGTCTGAAGGTCCCATATATCTATGTATTAAAGACTCGGTGGGGGGGAATAAGATCCCTTCCCGGCCGTCTAGGCTGCGATACGAGTTTCGAACGGATTAAACTTTCCGGTTGGCAAGCCAGAGAGAAAGCGAGAGATGAAGAGACACGTCGCCATACCAGTTTAAAGTAAACCCTCTCGAATAGTCTGCCTCGCAATTTGCTCAACCGGGTTGTGGGATACCCAAGGGTGAGCCACTTTAATGAAAAACTTGTGTATATACTTAATAATCGTTTTGCGAATTATATGGAATCTTCTAACTCATATATTTTTGTGTAAATTCTCGAGAAAAGGGCGCAGAATTTTATTCTCTGCACTTGAAAAAAAAAAAAAAAAACTAAATGAAAAAAAAAAAAGATTGATTTACTGACTTTTCATGTATATTCACAGTGTAGTTTTCTTTTCCCGACCACCAACTGGTTTTCTCATCTTGGCTAATGTCGAAATCGATTTATCGACGTTTGTACTGCATCGATCAAGCGTATGGCAACAGCTTGCGTTTAACCAGAATTTTACAGGGGTGGAAAAAAGAGGAGGGGCATCGCACCTGCACTATATTATGTACATAAATGTATTATACATGTGTATGTACTAATGTACGCAGAACGAGACGATATTGAACTCACGGTTAAATGTAGCGCGTTTCCAATCTGATCGTGAGTCCCTTGGGTCCCTTGGGACTGTAACGTAAACGTTGCATGGCAAATTTACCCTCTTAAAGTTATAACGGTTAATATATGAGGCAAAGTCAAGAAGTATGGCCCATACTGTGAGAAACCATCGGTTCTATTTCATGTCAACAAATATTTGCTTAAATATGACGATCTAAATATATGTTTATTGTTAGAAACAAATTCATTGAGACAAATAGAATGTGCTAATTATTATTATATAATATTCAATGCAATGAGCATTGAAAACTTCTAAGCCCTTTAAGGGATGGTCCATATTCACCGATACAAGGGACCCATTTGATCCTTCTAAAAATAAGAATATCAGTATATGACAATAAGAGGGATCATCGAAAAATAAATATTAAAAAAATTGTTAAAATGTTTATCGATCACATGACTTTACAGAGCCTAACTTCATGAATATAATGCGATTTGAATTTTGATAGTAGGTGATATTGGTAGAGATATTTTGATGCTCCATATTTCCTCAATGGGTCCCATATTTTCGAGCTGTGACGGTTATACGATGCTTGAGTATTGAGTTAAAGGAACCTCAAGCTTCACTGCATCGTCATTTGGTTAAATATTTGGTTAAATATGACGATCTAAATATTTGTTTATTGTTAGAAAAAATTCATTGAGACAAATAGAATGTGCTAATTATTATTATATAATATTCAATGCAATGAGCATTGAAAACTTCTAAGCCCTTTAAGGGATGGTCCATATTCACCGATACAAGGGACCCATTTGATCCTACTAAAAATAAGCATATCAGTATATGACAATAAGACGGATCATCGAAAAATAAATATTAAAAAAATTGTTAAAATGTTTATCGATCACATGACTTTACAGAGCCTAACTTCATGAATATAATGCGATTTGAATTTTGATAGTAGGTGATATTGGTAGAGATATTTTGATGCTCCATATTTCCTCAATGGGTCCCATATTTTCGAGCTGTGACGGTTATACGATGCTTGAGTATTGAGTTAAAGGAACCTCAAGCTTCACTGCATCGTCATTTGGTTAAATATTTGGTTAAATATGACGATCTAAATATTTGTTTATTGTTAGAAAAAATTCATTGAGACAAATAGAATGTGCTAATTATTATTATATAATATTCAATGCAATGAGCATTGAAAACTTCTAAGCCCTTTAAGGGATGGTCCATATTCACCGATACAAGGGACCCATTTGATCCTACTAAAAATAAGCATATCAGTATATGACAATAAGACGGATCATCGAAAAATAAATATTAAAAAAATTGTTAAAATGTTTATCGAACTTCATGAATAATCATATAATGCGATTTGAATTTTGATAGTAGGTGATGTTGGTAGAGATATTTTGATGCTCCATATTTCCTCAATGGGTCCCATATTTTCGAGCTGTGACGATTATACGATGCTTGAATATTGAGTTAAAGGAATCTCAAACTTCACTGCATCGTCATTCTCTCGCTTTATTTGTCTGCCAATTAAGCCAAAATATTCCGCAGTCAGGTGTCTCTAAATTATTCTACTTGAATCCTTGAGTTGTACGTATTTTATTATATATAAATAAATAAATAAATATATATATATATATATATATATATATATATATATATATATCTTCATCCACAACCTGGTATTTCCATATTAATCAACCAATGAAAAATTAATACTTTGAGACTAAAATTATTTTTCAATCGTGTGGCGAATTGGAGAACTGATTAAACTCGTGAAGAATAGCACCAGTCGACTATTTTCTTTGGTGAAGCTCTCATGTTGTAGCTAACTGCTCCCTCTCTCTTTATCTCAACTCTGTGGAATCATGACGTATAAAGGGCACCAGGAAATAAAGATTAAAGAGCAAGCGTAAAATAATAATAATAAACGGCAGAAAACAAAATAAAAATACGAGCAGACGAACTCGTGGTCCCTCGAGTTTTGATGAAAGCGAGAAATGTTTATCTCGGTGCAAAGTCGGTACTTCTCTCCTGCGTAGTCCCTTAGTTGACTCAGAGATGAAATTATATATAGGTACAGAATGAACGAATGAATGGTAAAAGTTTACAGTTAACAAGATTAGACTTATCTCAAGAGGAATTAGTGGATGAAAAATTATAGCTCGAGCATACGAAACATACACATAGATCATCCATCAATTGTCAGGGATGAGCCAGCTCGCAGAAATTTTTTAATTTGTCTGTCAGTCTCAGATCTTATATTGTATGTGACAAGGAATCATTATTTGAAAAACTTCAATCTTGTATTTTTGCAAATTTATCCAAAAATAATACTGCAGGTATAGAAATATTATAATGCCAAAAATAAATTATTTGCTGCAATGTTTTTAAGGCATGATCATAAATTTTCTTTCACTTCAGTATTTTATTTAGAAAAATATAGTAGTTACAGCTGACGTCAGATGTTTCGTAGATATGAATAACAGATATTCATAACAAGATAACACTTTATGTTCACGTTATCTCTCTATCCGACTTCTCCAATATATCGCTGTCGCTCGTCGACTCTCACATTGAAAATTTGACGATCATTTTTCCAACTTTATTGCAGTCATCTTAAGTTCATGTCGTTAGTGTTATCGTCGTTGTGACACGATATTATTCCATCTACTTTATAAAACCGTAAAATGACGTCGTTTGCTCTCAAAGTTTTCAACACTTAATCTTTTAAAAACCACCCTCGACATAAAAAAAATAAAAATACACCCCTCATGTTTTGAAAAGAAAAATATTTAAAAGAATAACAAAATTTAAAAAACGACTAGACACCTGAAAAATCCCGAATTAAAAAAACTCAAAAATAATCAACCATGAGATTTCAAGACAACACCATACGTAGTTACCTCCGATCTGAATAGAATCAACAAAATTACGCAATCCAAGTGAGATAGGGCATTTTTTTTTAACACATGTTCAAGACAGAAGAGAAGGAAAAAAAAACTCGAGGGAAGGAAAGTTTGAAAAACAAGAAAAAGCGTTGCAATAAAAGCAACACGTGTCGGGAATTCACGGATTCGTATAGAAAAACATTGATGGAGGGGACGTAAAGCTTTACCGTGCTGGAGCAACGGGAGACGCGACGAAAGTATGAGAAAAAAGGTCTGAAAAAATGCTAAGCCCTGGTGCAGATGTGTGCTAGGATAACAAGAACATCCTGATACTGGCCATAGGAAAGAATGTTTTTTTCATTGATAAGATTGGTCTGTAATTTAAAAAAAACATCGATGGAGGAGCGTTCGTGTAAAATTGCACCAGGGGGTAAATTTATACCACTTGCGTTTTCCTACATCTAATGTAAGGTTGGGGCTTGGGGCGAGTATTTTTGTTATTTTTGCTATCGAAACGTATACCGTATCGAATTTTTGCGATCCTTCCTCTCCCCATTTACTTCCCTACATGTGACTTTTTACCTTTCCCTGGTAGACTCCCCCTGAAATTCGTTCACCAGTTGACTCATATCCCAAAGTACTTTCTCCCACTCGTACAAGACTGTATGTATATCAGCACCATTCTACTCCTTCAACAGGATCTGTTGTTGAAAAATTCCTAATCTAGCCCGATCTTGAGTCGAACATTTTAATCTCGACTTAGCTCAAACTCCCTCAATTATAATTAATTTTATCCAATGTAACTGTGAAAATTAATTAGTTCGAAAGTGCAAAAGTTATTGGATGAGTTGACACTTTATTTCTAGAGAGGTAATTTCAGACATCATATTACAGAATGGAACATCGCAGTAAGATAAATACCATCCAATGCTCTCGTTCCAGGGTAAATTAATGAGAGAAAGATAACTTCACATAAAAGGCCATCGGTGATATTACTGGGGTACAATTGCGCCCCTCGGGCAAGCTTAATACTTCGATTAGATCAAGGGTTTTCATTGGGCGTTAAAAAGACCTTATCGTATATTATACATAAGACCTTATCGTCGTACCGTTTATACATATATATATAGGTGTAAACGGTACGACGATAAGGTCTTATATATATATATATATATATATATATATATAAACGGTGGCAATTGGGTAAAAGTCTTGTTATATGTATACCATGAGAAATAACTGGAAGGAGGGCTTACAGCGATGAAATCGATGATTTGCCGTAGGCACGCGAATACCTGTGGCATGTTTTGTACAACCACCAGCAATTGTAGACTTATATCTCTACTTATACCCGCTAATGACCACACAGCTATATATAAAGTTACATTTATGGTTATATATATCAAAGTATTGAACGATTCCGTTGTACTTTCTCTCAACCTGATACAGATAATGTTTCTAATATCTGTGAGCGATAGTGCCTCATCTCTTTAACTAAATCTTTGGATATGCAAGAAATATCACAATAACATTCTTTCCCCCCCCCCCCCCCCTCTCTCTCTCTCTCTCTCTCTCTCTCTCTCTCTCTCTCTCTCTCTCTCTCTCTCTCTCTCTCTCTCTCTATACCAATGTGTACGTATGTTTTGCTAATAGCAATGAGATTGAATGGTAAAACGGTAAGTGGAATACTGTCGTAAAATGTTTCTAACTGATTGGGTTCCCTCGCCCTTGTCTCAGCCTCAATCGATTTTATCAACATTGCCAGTTGAGATTAAGACGCTATGAATCTGGTGGGATGTCCACCAGATATATTGCGTATGACAGGGAGAGAGGGAGGGAGGGAGGGAGGGAGGGAGGGAGGGAGAGGGAGAGAGAGAGAGAGAGAGAGAGAGAGAGAGAGAGAGAGAGAGAGAGAGAGAGAGAGAGAGAGAGAGAGACAGAGAGAGAGAGAGAGAGAGAGAGAGAGAGTGAGAGAGAGAGAGAGAGAGAGAGAGAGAGAGAGAGCAAGTTTGTAGAGCCCTAGATCATTGCATATATGTATAAGGATAATGGGGGACATGTGCGAGACACGCGTATAGATCAGAGATAATTTACATATGCATATGTCATCTGCTAGAGGCATTCTTGATCCTCCAAAGATCCTCCGTGCCTCCCTCCCACGGCATCACCGATGCCCTCCTCACACCATCTTTTCCTCCATTGATCCGAGGATACTGAAAAATTGGAAAACTCGTCTACGGGCTATTTAAATTCACCCTCAACATGCATAGAGTATACATAACCTTACATAGAGAGTGCACGAAGGCCAAGCATTAAATGCAGGGAGCACTGCGGACCATTGTCTCTGTACTGTATATGCTGGGGGGGGGGAGGCTCTATAGTAGTAGTAGTAGTAGTAAATAGTAGTGGTAGTAGTAGCAGTAGTAGTAGTGTGCGAGTATCGTTCGAATCGAATTCGAATCGAATAATCCGAATTGTCGAATAATTCGATTCCATATATTTCTCGAATTATTTCCCCTAATGCCTTTTCATTCAGCATATAAAGCTTTTCGCTGCTTATTTAGAGAGACACCTCTTGCTTATTCGAAAATTATTCGAGTAATTCGAAAAATATTGAATCATTCGAAAAAACTCGAATTATTCAAACATCTCGAATTATTAAAAAAAAACTCGAATTTTTCGCACACCCCTACATGATAATGTCATATACAGAGAAAAAAGGGTGCCAGGGGTGCGCTATTCTACAGGGCCCAGCGGTCGTGTGTCGTCCGCTTTAAAAATTTGCTATAACCTGTAAAAACTCTTCTGATTGACCACAGTAAATGGTGCCATGTGTAAATGCTGGGCGGAATCTCCGTTTTATTTTAAGAGCACCCATGCGATTTCAAACATTAATCGTAAGCTTTACGTGTCCTGAATTCGGTCAACTAGCGCCTCCTAAAAGAATATCCGTTGATAAACAAAAAAAAGTATGGCATTTCGAATGGGAAAAGTGATACTGGGGCTCATAAGCCCCATCACAGCGCAGTGGCACAAGTATAGGGGAAGAATATATACATATATATATATATATATATGTACCTCTAGGTATTATTATACCTAGGAATAGGTATATACATATATATACATACATATATATATATATATATATATCTACATATCATTGTATCGAAATATGTATATATGTATGATATAAATTCTTTGACATTTGTCGTTCCAGGAGCGACGATCGATTAGCAACGAGAAGGGTGCGGTCGTCGCTACGTTGCACACGTACAAACCTCGCCAGTGACACCATTAAGGGAAGTTTGCTAGGATTTTATTCTCCACCAGGAATAATGAGAAAAGTACAAGAGAACAATAGTGGCAGAGATAAGAGGAAAGCAATTATATAATTTACATCCAATTAGCAAATTTTTTTATTGGTTTTTGTCGTTATGATATTATAATAGTCCATTTTATACTTGACAGAATTTTTTTTTCTTCATTTTTTCAGGCGATTTTTTTAAATAATCGACAGAAAGACAGTTTGCATAGGTTATGTGAAAAATATAATTTCAAATGGTCATGTAATATTGCATGTCCTGCCCGAATGGTCCATGGAAGTAAAAGTTCATTAAACATTTATTTTCAGTTCAATTTCATTTCAACTTTTAATAACGTGAACATTTCGCAGACCAACGTTAGCTTTTAGTACAAATTTTTATTCTGCCACACTGTTCGCTCGAGAGACCATTGAAGTACAATATTACATACCATATATGCAATGACCATTAACCAGAAATAAAATTCGACACATATATGAATTTCCATGGCTCTGTAGTTTGGTTTTTCTCGTATTATTTTTCACAGAATGGAGTGGGTGACATCCACGAATCTGCACTTGGCATGTATACATAAGCTGTATTTGAGTATATATTCGATATATATTCGTGAATATTTACCCCAGGCTTTCGAGTACAATACAACCAGTGAACAGATAAAACTTCGTGGCCTGGGCGAGCAAGAATCGAATAACTCGTTATTGGCTAAACTCACGAATTACCACATGTATACCAACTATCCCTTCTCTCTCTTCTCAATCATCCCTTAGCCGTGCCTCACCCATCCCTTACCTTACTCTTACCTTTTCCCGAGTTTAAAGTGTGGCATCGATGCAGCCATCTTACACATGCGACATCATTCCCAAGTATTCGAGATTGACTCTTTACAAATCTAAAAAAATCTTTTAACAAAATGCTCCTCCATTTTTTCTTACAATTTTGCCACTCTCTATAACGAATTTTAAAATAAGTTTGGGGCCTCCCGGTGTTCAAGCGAGTTACGATTGAATTTCATGGAATGAGATTGAAAATTGGCAGGAATAAATTTTCTTCGGTTCTATTCCATACAAATTCTCGTAATCATTAAATCCTACTCTTTTGCCTGTATATCTATTTATTTATTTTTCCTTTTATGCACTTGATAAATTGGATTTTGCTCCGCACCCTTTTGAAACTCGCGAGGAGGAGAAAAACGAGGAAAGGATTAGCGCTCATGTAAAAGCACAAAATCGAATCTACATCGAAACTGGAATGTTGAGGTATACCTATGTATATCGAGTAGATTGCACTGACATAGGCACAAAAGTCTCGAGCTTTTTCCGTAACGTATGTGTTTTCACCTACCGATTGGCTGTTGAAAAGCGCTTCGGCACAAATATTTCATTTGACTCGCCCTGGAAAAAAAAAAAAATTCTCTACCCTCGCATGTTTTTCTCTGCACTAACTAAATACCTCCATTACTGAGAGTACGATTTCTCCTTACCATCAAACGAGATTTTCTCCGCATTTTTTATTTCTATCGAGGAAAATTTATTTTGTGTCAATGAAATTTATTAAATTAGCAATCGCACAAATTCTCATGAAATATATTTTGCCGAAGCGATAGCAAGCTTTGCTCTCTTCGATTCATTGAATTTATTTCGCCGACGGATCAACTATATACCTATATATATATATATATATATATATATATATATATATATATTGCCGGTCGTTCAAGAGTAAGTATTCGTAAAAACAGCCGTGGCGAATCGCGAAAGAATCGGACCATCGGACAGCAGAGTGCGCGAGACGACGTGAGTTGTAACGGAAATCGATGAATTCGCGAGAGAGGGAAAAAGAAAAAAAAATGCAACACAAGCGAAAAATCGTGATGGTAGAAAGAGCGAGAGAAAAAGCGTCGAAGAGGAAGGTGTTGAGTATATAGGATATAGGGGTTGGTGGGAAGGAAAAAGCGCGGCAAGACTCCAATACCGCGAATGGACTTTCAAGCAGGCATACATCAGACCGTCGAGCACATCATTCGGGCCGCCTCTTTTCCACCTTCTTCTGTTCACGTCGTTCCTATATATATACTCTGTCGTTCTTCTATGTATAATCGTATATAATATATATATATATATATACATATAAATATATATATACACATATATAAATATATATATACACATATATAGTATATAGCATATACTAGTACATACTAACACACACTAGTACATACGAGCAAAGTATACCTCTGGCTTTTAACCCCGACAGCTTACCAACGGACCACCCTCCCTTTCTTTCGTTCAACTGAAAGAGCTGACTCTCACAGATGCACACACATTCAATCGCACACGCACATGCATGAATATTTATACGACACAAGCATCGAAACCCAGATATACTTGCTCTCTTATTTCATTCGCGCATACCGGGCCAAGCTTATTTGGTGTCGAGCGCACAAAACACGAGAGCCATGGAGCCATACTAAAGCTTTCTTTTTCATCTTCAAACTTCCGCCACAGATGGCTTCACATTTACTCTCACAAATAACCGCGCACTCGATGCTTGTGTTTGTATACGAAGTGCATATCTATATCTCGGTAATTAAATTTTATATATATATATAGACCGACAGTGATAGGTGCGGGGTCGTGGCTCTGGCGGTCACCAAAGTGCAAAAGCGTTGGACGCGGACAGTACTTGGTGCGGTGACCGCTCAGCCGTGCTCTGGCTGGTGCATCAAATCGCTGAGCGGGAGGTAATCTTCCCACAGTTGGGTGATTCGGCTGCGGACACACCGAAAGTTAGGTTAACTTAGCGAAGTGCCGGTAGAGAGTTATAGGAAGGGAGTGAAAAGGGTACGCAAAAACCTGCAGGATATACGCTGGAACGCAATAAAAAAAAATATATATATATGCATACATATAATTGAATGACTGTTCACGGTAAAAGATGGACAATCCTTAACACTCTAATTATCGAGAGCTGAACCAAGAGCATTTTTTCCCTAGTCACAAATATTATAAAAACAAATACATACACTTAGGTTGTTTGCGTAATGGTAAACTTGAAATGTCACAAATTTTGGATCATATATATTGATCGGATTCGAAGATATTTTTCTATTAACTCTCCGTCTTTCTCAACCATTTTTACCTGAATTTTTAGTCACAAATTAACTTTTATTTCAATTTTTAAGTCGAATATATATATTTACGTTTGGAACATAAATAAATAAAATTGGTGCTCGGGGGTATGCGTATGATAAATTTGGCTAAAGTCAACATTGTCCTAGCGTGGGAGATTTTTTTTTGTTAAATTGTCGTTGTACATGAAGATTTGTAGCAGACCTTCGAGCAAAATGTCATACACAAAACCAGGAAAATAGACAAACAAAGTACATTAATTAGATCCATTGCGAGCACGAGAGTTAAGCAACTCTGCTACGATGTAGAAATGTCAGAGTGGTATATGGTATGTTAGTATAGAATATAAAGCTTAGTATATAGCATGTAGGAAGTATTACACATCCTCCAATGTCCTCCAAGTCTCATGAGAGTTGGAGAATGTTATACACACGCCCGTTCATTCCGTGTCATGTCTCCTCCACTTTTCTCTCTCGCACCCTCTCGAAATCGATCCCTTTGGGTCGAGAGAATGCAATTTCTACCCCACAAAGGGAAACAACGAAAGTTATACGAAAAATGTACATTCAAGAGGACAAAAGATTGGGAAGTTCTTGTGGCAATGGGTAAAACATTCAACTTACAAAAATACAGTAATATATTATTATTTTATACAGGATAGAGAAGTCATCATTGAACCACACCGAGAAAAATATTCTCAAATAGATGAAAAATGATTCACTGAAGACAACTTTCCTTCACGAGGATTTTAAGGATTTTCTCATGCCCCTGTTTTTTTTTTTTTTTATAACTCACCAACTCTAGTGAGATTTGGTCTGTCAGTATACCTTTTGACCTCTCAAACAAACGTAGCCCTTTGGGGTTGATCCTTGCCTTTGTGTGAAATGAGAGTGATCGATTTATAAAACCGGTCCAGCCATGGGGTTTTTCCCCTAAATGACGAAGGATTTATACAGCCCAAATTGTGATGATTATGGACTACATGACACATGAGTGTCTCGTTTTTATCTTCCTGCTCGCGTCACATAATTATATCGAAAAAAAAATAAAAAATAAATATATATATATATATATATATATATATACATATCCAGAGAGAAAAGCTCCAGGTGAAGGAATGGAAGCTGCTGTATCTCTTTTCAGTCTCGAAAGTGGCAAAATTTGCGAAAAGACACATCACTACTGCACCATTCATTCTCCTCCAACACGATTTCTGCAAGGTTTCTGCTTTCTCTCTCCTCTGCTTCTCGCTCTCTCGCTTTTTCCCTCTCAATTCCATCGTTTTTCCACCCTCTCCTGTGCGCAAACCTCCACCGCAATCTCTCTCGCTGAAGGCTTTATCTCTCGTTCGAGCACCCTGAAATTCCCCGCAGCATAAATTCCCCGTGCAAGCAGGCGTACAAAATCATGCATACAGAGCGCAGCAGTACACACACACACACACACACACAGACTGTCACTCCTCTTTCTCGCCCAGCAAATCTCTGTACCAGTTTTGTCTCGTTTTCGTGAACATGTAGAAGTTTCATGCACCAAAATATATACAAATATAAACGATATATGTATATATGTGTATATATATATCTATATATATATATAAACATAAAAGCATATTTATTACTGGCTCTTTGCATCTACCAACATACTCGTACTGTGTTGCAACTGTTAAAACCGTGTACAACATATTTTATCCTCTGGGGTTTAATGTTTTCGTGTGTTGCACAGTATAGAGCGCAGTTAGCCAAAAAAATGGTCCACAGCCGCGATGTTGTAGCCGCAAAATTAACGCTTTCGAATGTGGCTGGCGCTATGGTAAAAAAAAATGGTCCAAGAGAGAACAAGGTAGGATGAAAAAAAAGGACGGAAAAACTACTGTAAAAATAGCAGAAGAGCAAAAACCTTCCAACGTGTCTGCACTCCTCCATTTTCTAAATCATTGTTAACGACAGCCACACACACCCTTTTTTTGTTTCACACGAGAATGAAATCGAGAATTTGATGGATCACGCGATACCAGAATTTCGCGATGTTGCCAAATTCTCAGGTATCCTCTCGTCATGGAATTTCTGTTTTCTATCAAATTTGTGTAGGTGCTACAGGCGTGTAGTAAATACATTGTGTATGATATAAGAATATATATATATATATATGATACATAAAAGCATAATATGTATATGTATACTGCATCATATTCATTATATAGATATAGTAGACAGTGGTGTGTTGTATTTCATAGGTCTAGGAAAGAGGGTTGTTAAGGGGTTGAAGTGTATCATTTTTTTTTTGTTTCCAAATGTATAGGGATGACTACGCCATCTTCTGGAATTTCATCGAACAACATTATTCGAATTTCTTCCTGTTGCACAAACCGCAGACTCCATTATCTCATTCTTATACATATAACATATCGAACAGCCATCCTTGCTGGATGGATATCATATTCAGTATCATAATTTATACAATTCTCATTGTACGAAGTGAGACAAATTTTTTTTTGTACAAATTTCCTCGAAACTTGGACTGATTTTGAAAAAAGGAAAAAAAAAAGTACACATCATTCGAGAAAATTTAATTATGTTACTGTATATATGCATGTCGTATATCGTAGGGTACAGCATATTAATGTATATGTATATATGTAGATACGAGATAATAAATCACTCAACTCGGCTTATAACGCTTGGATGAAATTGAAGAAGCGACCACATCGTTTTCTCTCAACCTCGCTTAGTCGTTATCTCGCAATCCCCCGGAGAGAGAGAGAGAGAGAGAGAGAGAGAGAGAGAGAGAGAGATAGAGAGAGAGAGAGAGAGAGAGAGAGAGAGAGAGAGAGAAAGAGGCAGAGCGAGAGAGAAGGAGATAAAGAGGGGAATGTATAATTGCACGTAAACAAAAGTTACACCCTGGCAAGTGTCCAGCAGGAATATCTACAGTTCTCACAACTGCGGGATGACACATGTGGGGGCGACTCATGCTGAATATTTACACGAACTATCCCAGCAAACAGCGAAATACTCAGTGCTGAACAAACAATAATTACCCCTTAGTAATTATACTTTGAATGAACCTCTGAAAATAGGATATAACACCGAGGGTATATGATAAGTCCCAATCACTCGTCTTTACGAGCTCATTAACGTAAATAAAATTTCCCCTATTACAGCACGTGACAAGATCCATAATTTATCGAGAATTTTATTTTATTTTTTCCTGACATTGCAGAATGTAATGCGAAAAATAAACAGTCTTGTTGAACTCTGATAATTGTGCTATATGTCGGTACTTTTGAAATTATAACACTGCAACTCGCAGGCTCATTAGCTTGTTCCACCTGGTCACGGCAGTTTCCGGTCAAGCTGTCATCAAAAATAATCCACGAATGAACGAATGATAAAAAAATAAATTAAAAAATAAAATTAAAAAAAGAAGGAGTGACCCCTTAGTAATTATACTTTGAATGAACCTCTGAAAATAGGATATAACACCGAGGGTATATGATAAGTCCCAATCACTCGTCTTTACGAGCTCATTAACGTAAATAAAATTTCCCCTATTACAGCACGTGACAAGATCGATAATTTATCGAGAATTTTATTTTATTTTTTCCTGACATTGCAGAATGTAATGCGAAAAATAAACAGTCTTGTTGAACTCTGATAATTGTGCTATATGTCGGTACTTTTGAAATTATAACACTGCAACTCGCAGGCTCATTAGCTTGTTCCACCTGGTCACGGCAGTTTCCGGTCAAGCTGTCATCAAAAATAATCCACGAATGAACGAATGATAAAAAAATAAATTAAAAAATAAAATTAAAAAAAGAAGGAGTGACCCCTTAGTAATTGTACTTTGAATGAACCTCTGAAAATAGGATATAACACCGAGGGTATATGATAAGTCCCAATCACTCGTCTTTACGAGCTCATTAACGTAAATAAAATTTCCCCTATTACAGCACGTGATAAGATCGATAATTTATCGAGAATTTTATTTTATTTTTTCCTGACATTGCAGAATGTAATGCGAAAAATAAACAGTCTTGTTGAACTCTGATAATTGTGCTATATGTCGGTACTTTTGAAATTATAACACTGCAACTCGCAGGCTCATTAGCTTGTTCCACCTGGTCACGGCAGTTTCCGGTCAAGCTGTCATCAAAAATAATCCACGAATGAACGAATGATAAAAAAATAAATTAAAAAATAAAATTAAAAAAAGAAGGAGTGACCCCTTAGTAATTGTACTTTGAATGAACCTCTGAAAATAGGATATAACACCGAGGGTATACGATAAGTCCCAACCACTCGTCTTTACGAGCTCAGTAACGTAAATAAAATTTCCCCTATTACAGCACGTGACAAGATCCATAATTTATCGAGAATTTTATTTTATTTTTTCCTGACATTGCAGAATGTAATGCGAAAAATAAACAGTCTTGTTGAACTCTGATAATTGTGCTATATGTCGGTACTTTTGAAATTATAACACTGCAACTCGCAGACTCATTAGCTTGTTCCACCTGGTCACGGCAGTTTCCGGTCAAGCTGTCATCAAAAATAATGCACGAATGAACGAATGATAAAAAAATAAATTAAAAAATAAAATTAAAAAAAGAAGGAGAGAGAGAGAAAAAAGCTAAGCTGTACAGGTAGCTGCTTTGACCCCCATGGAAAGATAAACGCAAGCGTACGCCACGTAACAGAGCCTGAGCCAAGATAAAAGGGATATTATTTACGCAAGAGGGCGACGAGTGGAAGTACAAACTGTGCGATATCTACTGGGTGTCCGATTTTGTGTGAAAAAGTGAAATATCTCTAGAATTATAAGTATGAACAAACAATATTTTTGAACAAAGTTTTTACTCCTGAAAGAAAAAGTTTACGTTGCACATTTGTTGGTATGGACGCTGTCGCAGTTAAAAGTCATACTTTAATTATAACAGGCTTATCTATAATTTTTATCGCAATGCAGTTTAACTGCAGCTGGACTCGAGTGAATCGACAGAAAAATATCTGCAAGTTAGATGCATAAAAACTGGATAATAATTGAATTCGGAGACTCTCAAATTTTTATTCGAAAGTTCTAATGATTCGATTACCAAGCAGACATATTTCTCTGTTCGATGGTCAAACCCGCTCGGGTCAGACATGGTCGTTAATTAATGGCAGCCTGGAGCACCTTCTCATTCCTTTCTTTGCAAAATTGATATTTTTCCTTTTTTCAATGGCCACTTTTATTTATAGCGAGTAATTTTGACGATGGCCGATAATTTCAAGACTACGCTGAGTATACTTTGGTATAATTTATTACGCTCATCGATCCTTCTGTAAATGGCGATGAAATAAATAATTCCCTCGTCATAAACTGGACGAATTAACGGGTGTAATATTATTCCATCGGAGCAATCGTCATCAAGAAATTTCAGTACACGTTGAGAAATGAAACACCCTCTATAAACATTTATATATGTATGTGCATATATATATATATATATCTGTGCGCGTGACGAAGTGCGCGATAATTGCGGTACAAAAACCCTTTGTGGCAGTGGATAGCAGGCGAAACGATAATAAAAATTTAATGTACATTACCAGACAGGGTTAGCTTAGGCTTTGGGTACTCTCTCGTTTTATTGTACTATACGATTTTGACTTTTCGGTCTCTCATCAGCCTCTCCATTTTCCCAGCTATTTCCCCGGTGGTGTTGACCACAGGGCACATAACCAACATCGTCTGCAGCCTCCAGCTACACTCTACTTATGGTT
Source organism: Dyspetes luteomarginatus (assembly GCA_963669185.1). Lineage (NCBI taxonomy): Eukaryota > Metazoa > Arthropoda > Insecta > Hymenoptera > Ichneumonidae > Dyspetes > Dyspetes luteomarginatus. Next base: position 2,157,084 of record OY769908.1, on the reverse strand, counting down.
AAAATTGCCTATTTCGCTCGAGATCCTCAATTGGGAGAAAACTTAATTTATCAGAGTTTCCATCTACGTAAAATGGATGCTCAGTGTGGAAAAGCGCGTATAATTCACAATTATCGAATAACAAAAGCCAAAGAGTCTGGCTGCTCGAGATAAAATTAATGAGAATTTATATACGTGATATATGATTGAAATGAAGAAATATTCGTCGACGTAAGGTGCCCAGATTGTAACTTTTATTTTTTATTCCATTATTATTTTTTAATACTGACGCTCCGAGCTGATTGAATTTGGAGTATGGATTTTATCGTTTTTTTTTAGCGTTTATTTTTAATCTATTTTTAGAAAAATATTTTTTTTCTTGTTCAAGGCATGATACAAATCGTTTCTAAGCTCACGTTTGTTAGACCCAAACGTTTGTTACAATTTATATCGAAGTAAATGATAATGTATGAAAATAATCGTTCGTATATCCTGTCGTGGATTTGGCTTTGACATGACGCTGATAATATACCTGAAGGATAATGATGGATATTTAGGAAGACAGGGAAAATCCGCCCTAGTTTACTTTTTCTCATTTTTTTATACCTTCGCCGGCACTGCTCGGCTTACCCACCGGGCATTACAACGACTTCGTGCTCCGGAAAAATACACGTGAAAAGGCGCCGGACTTCTGGAAGTTGTTCAGAGGGAAGAAGAGAGAGAGAAAAAACAAAACAAAAAACCTACGCTACATTTTGCTTTATATATATATATATATATATATATATATATATATATATATATATATATATACACATCGAATACGACAGCAACGCGGTATGGATGTGAAAAAGAAAGGACGAAAAATGGGAATTTCAGAGTTGCGTTTGCTTCGTGCTTGACGCGAAGCAAAGAAAAGAGAGAGAGAGAGTAGAGCGCATCATCGACGTCTCTGAGCACTCGAGGAAATAGGGAAGAGACAGAAAAGAGAGGGAAAAAAAGGAATAAAAGACGAAGAGAGAAAAATGAGAGAAAAGAGAGAGAGAGAGCGAGAGAAAGTTAGTAGAAGTTGGTATACGAACAGCAATAAGTGAGTGGCATTCCCTTGAGAATCGACGAAAGAAGTGGTCCAGACCCACACACGCCTACACGTTCTCATATTCTCGCCCTGTTTCATTCCCCTCTAGGCTATCTACTCTTCTTTCCACCCGTTCGCAGGAATTCAATATGATTTTTATTAACCGTTCATATCATAAATAAAACATGCGTCATGACCTTACACACATAAATGTGACTGTGGATTCTTATTCTTTTCCTTCTACAAAAGCGAAACATTAATATACGTTTTTTCGAAAGGGTCAGACAGCTGTGGGATACTCAACATTATTTTTTTTTTTGTTTCCCTCAAAATTGTATATGCTCGCCACGGTACCTGACTTTTGTCTGCTATTCTTTGTATTAATAAACTTATATATTTGCAGGATCCAAGCGAAATGATCACAAATATATTGGCATATATTTATAGATACCTATATATAAATGTGTGCCAGCCACATCTACCATTTATATATTATATGTACACGATCGGTGAAACGATATTCTCGTTTCTCGTGGCTTTTTTCCAACAAAAGAGTTACGGGAATGTCGATATCCCACAGTTGAGGGGAAAAAAAAAAAAAAGAAACATTTATCGTCGACCGGCTGATATTGGATTTGGACTGCGAACACGTGTATGTTGTAGCCCAACCCCCCGGCGAGACCTTCCATATTGGACAATTGTGATTGTCCAACGATATTATTTTCTTTCTTCTCCGAGTCTACCCATCTTACTCGTTCTTCCGATGTTTTTTAGTTTTTCATTTTGTCATATGACAATAGTTATGAATAATGATTATTGTTCATATAACGATTTTTTTTGTGATCCGATTTCTCGTTTACAAGCAAAGGTCAAATAAGTCCAGATTAATTAATAAGCACCTGCATTTTTTTTCGTACGATAAATATCTATATGATTTAAAAAATTCATCAGCCATCATAGGTCAGTGTCAAAGAGGCATTTTTGCCTTTCACCAACGAGCGGTTGGAATTTTTATTATTTTTTATTTATCAAATGCATTTCCTGTTTATCGACAATCACTTAATGAGGATCGATTTTGGATGCCAACGCCGTGTGGTTCGCTTGTTAAATTTACTGGGTATCGATATATAGGCGAGTCATATATTATATGAGCGCAATTTCGGTTACACCCGGATGCATCTATATCGTAGTCATCCACCAATTAATACCCTGCATGCATTATATCGTGTCATGCGATATTACGAGGGAAAATAACGTGTCATCGGCTCACTATGTATAATAAATTTTGAAAATATTTATGCAGTAGAAAAAATTGAATAATAACGAGCTAATAATGTAATTAAATGTTTGTGTACATGAATTATATACATTCGTACCCATGAGAAGTGATTGTGAAATAAAAAAGAAACAATTTCTTGTGAAAGAAAATAGTCATAATATTTCATTCGTGTCTAATTATTCGGGCAAAGACGTGACAAGTGACAATAAGTAATTCGTTAAAACCTCTTCTGCTTTTGTAATGCTCCTAGCAGGGTCCAATTAACGAGGTGGATGGATGCGCTTAACTCTCATCGAACGGACTTGCCAATGTGCCTCCTCCCAAGCCATCTCACGAAAGCTATTAAAAACTTTGCAAACTCCCCTCTGTCTCTCTCCTTCGAACCATCCCACATACAAACCCAGAACTCTCTCTCTCTCTCTCTCTCTCTCTCTCTCTCTCTCTCTCTCTCTCTCTCTCTCTCTCTCTCTCTCTCTCCCCCCCTCCCTCTCTCTCTCTCTTCTCTATCACGGATTGTTGAATATTCTTGGACGGTTCGATACTTTGATACAGTTTAATACCACTTTGGCTCGGAGAGCACACGCTGTGACGCCCTTTCGCTTTTAAATGATGTTCCGCGCACCACGCATTCTTGGAAACACCCTGACATGAAATTTACAAGCTCCGTGGGACCTCCATGAAGTGAGGATGGTTAAAATATGCCATTCCCTAAGGCAATCCCTGGAGAATTTGGCGGGCCTCAGCGTGCAATTTCATCACCTTGGACGTTCCACCAGGAAGCTAACCATGTTTAGCTCTACACACTCCTTGGACCTGTCTTAGACTCGAAATTTACAGCCGTTCTATTTTCAGATTGGCTCTGCATTTCTGCTGCTCTCGTTACACTCTAAAATACTCGTATACGCCCTTATAATTTTTCTGGTCTTATATCTGATTACATGAACATTTCTTGTGATAACACTTCTTGTGATAAGTTCGATGAAGAATTAGTAGCTCGGTAGATATTTTTGTGACAGCTTAATAACGATCTTGTAATTCATATGTATTTTTTCTTCGCTTATTCGGGATAGTCAGAATGATCGATGAGACAATCAACGCTAGAATGCGCCACATATATATGCACATGTGTTTCATTTGAGTGAAAATGTTCCTTCCTATACAACAACCGCTTTAGTCAGAAATCAATGGAGGCAAATTTCGCAAAGCTATTTCACGCTTGACGCGATGGATGTTTGAAACAATCAATTGTAGCGAGCACCATATGTGGTGCATATTGCAATATCGAGAATTTCAGTAGTGCACTACCGTTTTAGTCAGACTTGTCAGAGACCAATTTCATTGCATGGCATTTTGATTCACAGAATATCGTGGCAATACGTTTTTGATAAAATCAAACCAAAAGTACGTCATATGTATATTCGTTTTGCTGTATTGAGATATTTCAGTAGTGCAGTCTTGTTTTAGTCAGACCTGGCAAAAAGCAAATTTGCTCGAAAATATTTTAAGATAACGGGAGCTTCTGACAAAGCAGTGTGTTGTTTCAATTTCCATTCAGTATATGATATGATGGAAGGCGTGATTATGCGATGTGAAAATGGCATATGATTTTGACATAAAAAGATCAGGAAAAACGTTAAATGAATGATAATAACGTTGACGGTAGCTCTATAACAGTCTCGTTTACGACAAAATGTGCATATATTTTTGCGCTTTTATCGGTACTCGCTGCACCGCTTATCGTTCTATATTACGTGATAATATATTTTTTTTTTCTTTTTCATTCCACGCTCGTATATATAATAATATTTTAAGGTGGAGATAACACCCCACAAGCAGTTAATAAAATGATACCGGGCAGCTCTATGCGAGCTTCTATATCCGAGCGAAATAATATCCTGAATTATATAGCGAAAGTCATATATATATATCATCGGGATTCATGTCATATCCGAATGTACAAAATATAATTGAAAACTTCGTACCGATGATTTATCCATTTGTGCTTGCAAAATTATTCCTATACGCAGCATGTTTTATGCAAATTTTTTTCTACGTTGGTTGAATAATTTTGCGAGAGTAAAGAGAATAAACCGAGTGGGAAAATACAAATTAATATACGGATTTATATATATATATATATATATAAATTTATGAATGCACATAAATTACAAGATAATCCATACAAAATATTATATATTTATATCCTATAAGTTACCGAAGAATTTTTGTAAAAAAATTTACCGTAAATTTCACCTCGGTATGTTAGGAGAAGTAAGATCTGACGAATATTTTTTGCAGAATTGAGACCTTAATGAATATGAAGAATCTTTCGATGAAATCTATAGAAGGTTTTTCGTCTTTTGAAATGGCGGCACAAGAATTGCAATTGAAACTTTTCTCAAGAAACTTTTAAACGTAACTGCCCGCTACACACACACACACACACACAGATTCTTGGCTAAAAGTCTCGTTCTTCATGTAGTTATTTCAAACTTTTATATCTCGTGTACGTGCGATATATTCAAGCTGAGGGGATATATTTGGCTTTGAACTGGAATATAGACGACCGGGGGAATTTCCACGCTGTAATATTTCGAGCGGAAGAGACTGGTATGCAGTAGATACATATATATATAAGGTTTTGAATGATTTAGTGAATTTTTATATGTTGGGCATGTCGATAACTTTCTCACAAATTAAATCAAAAAATTTTCCCACGCTTGAGCTACATCTTCGATCTCGATAAAATATAGAATCAGAAGTTAATACCCGTATCGAAAATTGCTCAGATATTGTCAAAATTTCATCGTAATATATTTATAAATTACGGACATGTAACAAACAAATGGCCGAACAATGGGATGTAAGAGCAATTTTATTTTACTGTCGAACTAAAAATGTCCACAAGTGACACGAGCAAAAAAGTTTTATATACATACATACCGGACGTACATACATATATATATATATATATATATATATGCAGGGAATTTTCGTGACACTGGGAATGATTTACCCTTCAAAAAGCACACTTTGTCCCTCGTGTTTATTACGAGTCGCGTAATTTATGGCATTCATAATTTTTTACAAGAGAGCTTCGCCTTGTCAAAGCGAGCCCTCGTGTTCCGATGATCGACGAGCAAACTCTCAATCTACTCGACACTTAATAAGCTGCTCGTTCACCCGAAGGGTTTCACAGAAGAGTGAAATATATGTGAGATATGAGGGAGAAAAGGGCAGCCAATGTGCATTATGAAATTACGAAAACGATATATTGTCGTTGACTTGATGCGATCCATTTTAATAAACATTGGATAATTACTAACCTCGTAAACAGCTCCCAGTGGCATAACGAGACACGCGACCATAAGATCTGCAACAGCGAGACTGACGATTAAGTAATTCGCCACCGATTGCAAATTTCTCTCGGACACGATAGCTGCTATTACGAATACATTTCCTGTAACAAATAATCATAAATATGATTATATATATGGGGATTAACTCTCTTGGCAATTTAAAGATTTTTGAACAAGTGTCTGTGTTGGTGATATCATATAAAGGGATAATCCTGCCCCGGAAGTTTCTATGTGTGTAGTAATCTCCATTGTTCATTTAATGACGAATTAATGAACAATTATTTTTATTTCATAGAAACACTACCTCAAGTATGTACATATGTACAGTTTATGGAATATATGTATGTACATTTATTTATAACGATTGGTCTGGTGGAATGACCATTTGGCCGGAAAGTGAAACGTGCAAAAGTTTCAAAACACGTATTCGAGGAAAGAGTGAATCGAGTCTATTGTTACATATCGAAATGTACATATCCTCGTGAGAAATTTCTATGCACGAATACAATGCCCATGGAATGTTAAAGGAACTACCCAGTCGAGTTCACTACGATGGAAATTCGCAATGGGATGGGATTATATTTTGTTGTAGAACATTCTATATTCAGAGAGTGTTCTATGTGACTATATATGACATATATACCGAGTGTTTCACAATAGAGGCTATTTTTTATATAATAGTTTGTACGTTGAAGGATATTTAATTCTGTAAAATCGATTGTTCCAAAATGTCCATACAATTTATTCGTGCCAATTATGACAATTATATATTAATGAGATTATTCTTGTCCAAAGGTTAGGCAATGTTAATTAAAAAAACAATTTTTTTTTTATCACGATCAAAAGTTTTTCATATTCACCGCAACTTTTTAGTGCTGTAGAATAAAGTTAATACCCAGCTGGGCGTTTATTTCGTCTTTTTCTTTTGTTCGTAATTTCGGTCAGAATTTCCTGTTCTCTATATACATAGCAAAGAAAAAAAAACTTACGAGATGTTACGAACCAGATGGTACGGAAAAAAAAAATCAGAGCTAAACCGACAGCCTCGTTTTTCACGTATAATACATTGGATAAGCGATACAATTATTGGCCCTCCAAGCATACGACAAACACAGTTATTGACACTGCCAAAAAATAGTTTTTTGGCATACTCGTGTCTCTCTCTAACCGATTCAGTTCACTACAGCAACTGTCAAGAAGTGTCCAAGGGCCAGTAATTGTATATATCACTCTATATACATATATAGGAGAATCATCACGTACACTCCGGTTCACTTGTATATATTTGCATTCATCCCTATGCCTTTAACGTGGCTGCTATTTTCATGTACTCCGACGCCTCTCTGTGCGGCAGTGAATTTCAAAATGCAGCAATACAAGTCGAGGAAAAAGTTACGAAATAAAGGAAGAATGAGAAGATTAAAGAAAGGGAAAAAAAAACTAAAAATATGTTGGAGAAAATTCTTTACAAACTTGAAGTGCATATATACTCAGCCCTCTCTCACCCAAGAGAGAGAGAGAGAGAGAGAGAGAGAGAGAATTGAGTATGGGTCAAAGATAAGTGCGAGGAAAAGGACGCTGGATAATCACCCTCAGGGTTGAGGAGATAAGAGATACCAAACATCAGCAACATCAAAGGGTTGTTTTCATTGGGCTTGGTATATAGATATATCATCAAGATAAAGCTCGTTTTAAAACTCATTCACGGCATGAGGAGGATAAGTCTCGTTTTCCACTTATGCACGAAGTTCCGATCAAATGCACGATATTACGAACACTGTGAACATGATGAGCATATATATATATATATATATGTATATATGTATATATTTGGGCCACCACATAAGTATTACCTATATATTAATGAAGGTCGAAAGCCTTAATGCAACAAAGGGCCTAAAGTTGAGTACGAAAAGATAAAACAAAAAGGGTCCTGCAAACTCTTGCGACCTCGTTGCCAACGAAACTTTTGAGCAGAGTTTCGTAAAATGTTTTTTTTTTTTACAGATTTACAAATTTTTCTGCACGACGAAGTCGAGCGATGGAGGAAATTATACTTTCGATTCTATTTGAACAGTTATGGATTTATTTTAGTTTGACAATTTAAGGGGAATTTTTTTGAAAAAATATTGCACATGTGAAAAAAAAATTGCATGTATCGAGTGTGTCTGAAATATTTGCGTCTAAAATTTACAGAATCGTGTTCCACGATTGAAGCGTAATTTCTGTCAGAAATTTGTTGGCAAAACTCGCTTTCTGCGCTCGCTTATTCGCCCAAAGCTCTGGCCGTCATGTTCCTAATGACGATGAGTCATGAAAAGTCATTTATATACGGCTCTACAGCTGTTACAATAAACTGCAAGCCTCGAGAATTTTTGCGAACAACAGACTCATCGTATTTATAGATCTCTCGTGTCCTCTTTGCCAGAAATCATTTTGAATAATAAGAAGGAAGCCAAAAGTTGATCAAAATTTGATACAAATTTGTTTCGGCATCAGAAGTGAATTTTTAAACATCAACGATTCGATTATCCAGACTTGAAAAAAATTACCTTAAAATATAAAACTAAGTACAATATGAGCAAAGCATTACGATGCACGTTATCAGAGCAGTGTAGAGTGATTTTAATAAATAAATAAAATATTCCAACACCCCACGAGTTATTTTTTAATCACTTCGATCTTCGAGCACGTGTCTCGTTCTATGCTACTGAAAATTTCGAAATTGCAAGCATCCTATGCAAACCCGCATAGTATACAGCAACAACAAAGTCCAAAGCTCTGACCCAAAAATTATTAAATAATAAAATCGTCCGATCTATCTATCTCTATCTATCGTGATTGGACAATAATAAAAAAAAATCGCTTGGAGACAAAAGAAATTTTGCTTATGACAAAAATTATACGATAAAAGCACCAGCGTTATGCATGGATTGGAGCAACCAACGGGTAATCAACCATTACATATTACGACCATAAGACCGAAAGCTTTATTAAAAAAATAAATGAGCAAATAATAACCACGTGTCCAATCTTCTCTCCAATTATTCTACCCTTTGTGCTCCTTATCGTTATGGTGTAATAATCCAAATGAAATTGCTTGGACATAAGAGAGGAAATTTCTCACGCTAGTTATGGTTCGTGACCCGGATTTAACCAACGGAAATGGTTACGTGTCTTGACCCAGAAAATGGAAAAAAACTGTCTATGGGAATGGGACGCTGACGATGTCCCGGCAAAAGAAGAAGAAGAAGAAGAAGAAAAAGAAAACTGTAATGAGAGGCACTTACCAAGAATGGTGGTGAGAATGAGAATGCCAAGAATCACAGCTGACAGTATGGCCGTAACATCCTCGAATGGTGACGACGAGCCATCTACGGATGTAATATTTCCGCCAACAGGACTGACGCTGGTTACGTTGTCGCTGTCCATTCTGCTCACACTTGATTTTCTTTTCGACCACACGGGGTTGGTTCCTCCAAGCAAAAGGCCTTAACTTCCTGCTCTGTTATGTTAACGACGCGGGTTAAAAGCGGATAACGAGCTAGCTAATTAGCTATATATATAATTCGAGTAAAAGAGTCTTGGTCGTCCTTTCTCTCTCTCTCACCAGCTTGTAAATGATCGATTCGCTGTCACAATTCTTGACATACGCTCGAGATTCGATGCCGTACGTGTCACTGATCACAAATATATTTATATATATATATATCTATATATATATATATATATATATATATATATGTATATATGTGGCTAATGATTAACGATACGGTATACGTGGGAATATTAGCTGATATTTCATCGTTACGCGCGTTCATTAAACGTCCAAGCTCGCGTCATCATCTAGAAATCGTCACGAGGATCATTGCAGTTGCATTACCGAATTTCAACGACACAAGTTGTGGCAACATATTGCTGACTAATTACCAGCAATAACGTGGCCCCCTTTTGTTCTTGGTAAGCAATGCTCGCTGGACCTTACGTAGCTCGTTAGTGTCATCAACTCGCTCATTAGTAATGTCATTTATTTTTTTTTAATTTTTTTACACTTGGCGGATCCACGTAATTAAGGGGTGGCAATTTTATTGAGTAGAGATTTTAAGCATTTTTTTTTTTACGTTTATGAAGCCGCTGGAGGAATTGAAAATTAAGAGGAAAGATCGAGGTGATAAAGATTTAATTTGTAATGGATCGTTATCGCGTTATTATTGATCGCAGCGATGGCATGTCCTCGAAATGTCGCGAACATTTCGCAACCCACTCGCAGATCATATTTTATGTCAGACAATGTTTCCACCGCAAACAATACCCGAAAAGGCAACTTTTTTTCGAGATATTTTCGAGGTTTGACGAATATCTGCGAATTTTGCTTCATTCGCCGGGCTGTATTACAGTGAAAATCTTACGACCCCCGCTTTTTGCCCCAAGGCGAAAAATTCTGGGTGAGAAAACCGAGATGACATGTATATAGAGATATATATTTGTCCCCTATCGTGAGAAAAGGAGGAGGAGGATAAGGATGGGGGGAGGGGATGAAATGAGGTTCGTGGTGATGACGACGAAGCAGACCCTTCGCCTCAAGATGTTTCGCGACGTCGCGTAAGGTCGTTGCCATAACCTTGGTGATAGTCGATAAAGGTCCCTCCTTCTCGGGTCCTGTGGATCAGCGACATTTCACCAGACTGTCCCAGGCTGTCCCTTTTCATCGTGCAATCCTTCTCGTCGTTCTTTTTTCCTTTTTTTTTTATCAACTTTTTTTTATTCTCCTCCACCTCCGGAGTTGATCTGAAAAATGACAATTTCCACTTTTACCGCCTGTCCTGCTTCACAAATATAGGCGAGAGTTTCTTTTTCAAGGGGTGAACGCTATAAAAATACACATACATTGTATACATTTTGAGAAAAAAATTTCGTTGCTTTACTCCCCCCCCTTCCATGCGAATTTAAAGCTTGCAAATTTATCGTGCTTTATGCCAGACTGGCCGGGTATGTGAACTTTTATATTTTTCAAGATGTTGCGGATGTGTGTATGAATTTTCATAGATATAAGTAGTAACGTATTTTTTTAAGGCTTTTTCGCCTATAGACACGACGTTGTCGAGCTTACAGTCGTATATGTACAGTGAATGGTATTGTACGTGAGCTTTTCGACGAATTTTCTATGGATGTACTCAAGAGATAAAAAGGCGCGACGAATCTCACATCCATCTGTGCCAAAAATGATGCTACGCCAATAATGAACTCATCACATCAAAGGAAACGACGACCTCGTGACATTTTTTTTTTTCCTTTGCCATGCCAAAGAAGCTTTTTCAACAAACGCATATCAGAGTGTTTAAAATCTTCCAAATACACAACGATGAAAAAATATATTTGAAAATAAATAGAATGACCTTTTTTTTTTAACCCGCTTGACACGAAAATTGTTCGTAAAATAAAGTACAAAGAAAAATTACAATTGCACCAAACAATTTTTCAATTGGATTTTTTTTACGAACAATTTTTCATTGTTTATCCCAACATTTTTGAAATTTCCAAAGCGAACAAATCGAATACAATGGGGACAAAAAAATGGTAATTGAAACTTGCACGTGCTGTTTCATTATTTTTCGACACCCACAAAAATTTATGCTGTCAGAAAAGTTAATGATAAAAGCAATAATTTTTATACAGAAATATGAATTTTGAGAAATTCAAGTCAAACGTGCAAGTTTCAATTTCTCTCGTGTTTTCTTCTTCGGAAACGGATTCTATGGGCCCCATTTCGACCTGGTCTCCTGCTGAGTTCTGTCGTACTGTTTGTCGGGACCAGTGCGAGAAAGATTTGAAAAGCCCGATATACAAAAGTTGCCCTCTTGTCCATGAAGATTCAATTTGAAAAAAAAAAAATAAGAGCAAAGTCTATCGACGTTTCTCTACAAACCTCTCGATGTGAACGTTTCGCGCAGAAGTGAGAAAATAAAGTTGGTCTCGGGGTCGGGAAAATGCTATGTCGAGAAGGTGTCTCGATGAGAGACGATCGAGAAACCTTCTCGAGTCTGCGATGTGAGAAAAAGATGAGAAAGTCGAACAAGAAGAAAAGAAAAACAAGATGGGGGGAATAAAACAGAGAAGAGAAGAGAAGAGAGTTATCGACTCGTGTCTTTCATTCAAGATAGCCCAGTCGTTCGATCATTGTCAAACCAAGTGCATCAATTATTTCCAAACACGAGAAAAGCACGACCGCAGATACTCTTCTCATCATTCCTCTGTTTCTTGTAGTCTGTATTCACCCTCCTCCTCCCCCCCTCGTCATCCTCCTCCTCCTCCCCCCACCCCTCGTCCTCCTCCTCCTCGTCCTCCTCCTCCCCCTCCTCCTCCTCCTCCTCCTCCTCCTCCTCCTCCTCCTCCTCCTCCTCCCCCTCCTCCTCCTCCTCCTCCTCCTTCCCCCTGCACTTTTTCACTCCCTCGACGCTTGGGGGAAGAAGGCGATCGTTTTACCTTTATGAGGTCTGTCATTTGCGTTAGAGATACGAAAAACGTTCTCGTACATATGCTGGGCGAAAAAAAAAGGAGAATATTCGAACGAGGGAAAGCAACAAAGTGAGATAATAGATATTGGCGGGAGAGATTGGAGAGTGCGTGCAAAACGTGAACGATACGTTATTCCCTATCCTGCCGTCAGCGCGTTGTGCACCCGACATACTATATCTTGATTTCTCAACAATATCTGGCTGGAACGAGATGATAAATGGGACTTTCGATTTCATGAGCAACTACTTGGGTGAAATATTTTCGTACATTTATATATCGTATACAACATTTATATATATATAAATGTTGTGTATATATATATATGTATATATATATATATATATATAGCTGATTTTTATCAGCTCGCTGCATATATAGTATGTTCTCCCCATTAATATAAATATACATAAAGGAAAATCACTGACCCTCATAAATAGCGAATCGCGATAATCATATTATACAGATAGATTCTCATGAATATATTATATTTTTTCTTCATACACGAGACCCATCAAGATAGGATTGTGAGATATATATAGGAGGAACTTTAAATAGAATATGAAATTGGCTCACAGGATTTGGATTTCTCTATATACGAATGTTCAATCCAATTTAACTTTTTTTTTCGTGTGATAAGTCAACAGGAGTTACTGCAATTTGCTGAATTCGCAAATTCGCAAGTTCGTTCAATAAAGATGTGGGCTGGTAAAGATGATCGAGTCCGACCTCTGTCACTGATTAATCGATTCACATAAAATTTTATGCAAAGAATTGGATATATCACATTACGAAGGATATTTTTTTGCCTGTGCTATCCGCAGACAATAGTTACAAGGACGAAAGGCAATGAAAGGTTGTGGGAACGTGAAGGTGGATACAAATTTATAATTTCATGATTCAGATCTTTATCGAGAGATAGTTCTCGAGATGAATGAGGCTTTTGTTATAATTGTCAGCATCATTACCTACGTTAAAGTTAACTTAACTATAACGTTAAGTTAACGTTAAGTTAACTACAACTATAACGTTAAGTTAACGTTAAGTTAACAACAACTATAACGTTAAGTTAACGTTAAGTTAACAACAACTATAACGTTAAGTTAACGTTAAGTTAACTACAACTATAACGTTAAGTTAACGTTAAGTTAACTACAACTATAACGCTAAGTTAACGTTAAGTTAACTACAACTATATTTCGTCACTTGATATTAGTAATTATGTAATTATTTATAATTATATATACTATTTTTTTCATTTGTTCGAGCAATATTTCATCATTTGATTTGACCAAGTCAGTAATAAAAATACTCCGAGTCAAAAATATGTAAACTATATTGATTAGCTTTTTAGAGTTAACATATGAATTACATTCATTGTCAGCTCTCGTCGATATTCCACAATAATATTTGTAATTAATCAAAGACGAAAATATACAGTTAATACCGAGTCATTCTCTCTACCACCAGCAAGATTTCTGAAGCCAGCCTGGTTTGCCGTAACGTTGCCAGTATTGCTACTGATGCGACTGACGCTATTCGATGCATGCTGGATTCTGCGTCCTTTCAGAACCACAAGGTCCAGCGCTACCATTAGATTATTCACCGCAGCGAATTAACCGAACGGCTAGTCTCTCATCTCTGTATGGATATAGTGCAGAATACCGAGAGAGAAGAAGCGAGAGAGAGAGAGAGAGAGAGAGAGAGAGAGAGAGAGAGAGAGAGAGAGAGAATAGATAGAATGGAATAGACGAGGAAGAGAACCACCGAAGTACACTCGACCGCTATCTACTGGCGCCCGTGGCTCCAACGTCACTCGCGTCTCACGAGATTTCCATCGGACTCGGTGACACGAGGGGGCATATAATATCTCTTGGTACTCAGGGGGTGTCAGTTCTCGGCCTCGTGCACTCAATGCTCTCTCTCTCTCTCTCTCTCTCTCTCTCTCTCTCTCTCTCTCTCTCTCTCTCTCTCTCTCTCTCTCTCTCTCTCTCTCTCTCTCTCTCTCCTATTTCGCCTCGTTGCACTTGCTATATGTATGTACACGTTATGCTTTAGCACTTCTCCGTACGCGACCCCAGCTGATGCCACACTAGAAGCAGTTTTCCATACCATGTACCTTCGTATACACTGCATGGTACGTTGTTGCAGCTTTCTGGTATATACCAGCTGCGACCGTTTTCCCCAGATAGCGATTTACTGTATATGGTTCGGTCGCTCGATGAATCGCCGCTTGGCATGTTACCACTACAGACCACTCTTTTACGCTTACTACCATATTATAGGGTGCCCTGGCGAAGCTACCGGGGCTCATACATGGTTCGCCAACGAGTTTTCTTGCTGTAGCTCTCCACCATCGATGGAACACTTGTTGGCTCTGGCGTTTTGCCAACGAGAGCAAGAGAGAGAGAGAGAGAGAGAGAGAGAGAGAGAGAGAGAGAGGGAGAGAGAGAGAGAGAGGGAGAGAGGGAGAGAGAGAGAGAGAGAGAGAGAGAGAGAGAGAGAAAGAGAGAGAGAGAGACAGAGAGGGAAAGGGAATGTGCAGGTCGCAGGCTCTCGACTAACGACACATGTGTATATATATATGTACATAGCCAGATTTGCTCAGCTCTGAACTCACATGGGATACATTTATACATGAAGCTTGTAAGTATACGTCGGAACATTGTATGGGACATTGTGTAATAACAACCGTACAGCGTGGAATTAGTCTGGTGGAAGTGGCCCAGAACAGTATTTAATATGCATGGTACCTAATATTTATTTTGGAAAGTTTTCTACTTGTTGGCTGGCCCCAACCTCGTAGAGCATTTCTCATAAGCGAATCTATCTATGAATTTTTCCATTTGATCTGGTGCCCGGGTACTTTTCGAATGAATGAATGAATATATAAAATAAACAAATGAATAGATATAGAAAAAAAAAAAACAAAAAATCAAGCAATGAAGGATAATAAAAAAGATGATCGAGATACCGGGGATAAAAAGAACAGACTGGTGAACCCGTGACAGGTATAAAAAGTAGTACTAAAACTGCCATCGGTACGTAAACTTTTCCGATATCCGTCGACAGACTTTACGGAAATGTTGCTAACGAATAACCTTTGACCTTTTTATACGCCTGGATCGAATAAATCTTGATGACACAGACCAATCTGTCGCACACCACGTATGTGAAAGAGTTTCTATAGTGCCTGCTGTTGTGCACACCGCACATTGCGTTACACATATATATATATATATATATATACAGATTAGGGACCATTATGTGCCAGATCGCGTAACGTGCTACAATATACGTTTTGGTTAAACTCGTGCCGGATGAGTTTGTGGAACTGAACTGCGTGAAACCAGAGACACGTTATACTATAGTCGAGGAAGATCGCTCAAGCATAAGCACCAGCTTGTTCACGACCCTTGTCTCCCACTATCTCCAGTCACGTTTTTTTTTAATGCTTTGCACTCAGTACGTATTTACATATATGTTTATAAGTCTCACACACAAGGCAAAAAATTATATCGGTATAGGATTTTTAAAGAAATTTTAGCCACATCAAATATTTTTGTAAATTTCCTCCGAATCATCGCTCATTTTTTTTTAATAATCGATCAAAATTCTATTAAATGACAAGTTTCTCGAAGATTTCAATTTTTTTGAGATTTTTTTAAATCATTGAAAGCTTTAATGAAAATAATAATTTGTACAATTTTATTTTGTGACGCGAGAACTGAGATTGGAATTTATTTTTCATCGCTCTTGACCCACGTTTGACCTTTTATTGGAAATTTTCAACTGATTACAAATCACGACGGTTGATATGAACATCAACCACGAGGAATAATCATGGAACTAGCGGAAAATTCTCTCAGGCTTTTTCTCATCGATTCGTCGGTCAAGCAGCAATTTATGAATAATTTTCAGTGAATTTAAAACTTCTGGTGGTACGGAGGATTCAGAGAGAGAGAGAGAGAGAGGATCGTAATGGGAGAGGCTATGAAGCTCGTGGGGCTCCTCAACAGATCAACGAGTTATAGCGTTGCGGACATGAGGCGGAAGTGGTGGAGAGAGATAGAGACGAGTGACTATACACTCCCGTCTCTTCAACATCACCAGCAGCTGAGCCAATTCTCTCATCGCTCTTCCAGCATAAACCCTTTTGCTCGTAACTCGAGATGTCGACGCCATATCCCTCGGTTGGTTAAAAACAGACAGAAAATCTTTGTTATCCTGGGGCAAAATCCTGTTGGCAGTATACGGCAAACCATATATATATATATATATATATATATATATATATATATATATATATATCATATACTGCCTCGCTATATATGCGATATAACGATTTTCGGTTGTTGAAATAATGAAAAAACATGTAAATTCGAACTTGTATAATATTTCAAAGTATCATATCATTTCATGCATCATGCATTTCAAAGCATCATCAAAGTATCATCATATAGCAACTCTCTCAAATTGAATCAGAAGGTCAAAATAGTCGATGGCATCAACAAGAACAAGGAAAAATTTAATCCACTTGCTTCAACCCTCGAAAAGTTGGACAACGGTCAATTTAAATTCGTGGTAAATAATTTTAAATCATACTAAAATCGACTCTACAAAATGGCTCCCTTGAGACTGTGACGTGCATTATTATGAGAGCGTCTAGTTTGTCATTTATTCGCAGTGACTCACTCAATCGATGTTTCTTGTCATGATTATCGAATTTTCTATTATGTACCAGTGAGCTGTTAAAGATTGATGAAAGGTGGTAAGTACCAATAAGCATTTAATTATCAAGCCATCTTGGAAACCACCGGAAACTTATTTTCGACTCAATGGAATCCATTGATATTCTCTATCGCTTATACATATATATATATATACATCAAGAATATCCTCATAATTCGATGTCGAATCGGGCGAATGGTCTTTCGTGACCAATCCGACTCTAGTTCGTTCGTTCACATCCTGAGTTCGTAAGTTTGATCGTGTGGACCAGACCACATATGTATATGCGTGATCACACGGACCGCTATAGCAGCAGTACGATATATTCCTATTCCTTTCCATAACTATATATATATATATATATATATATATATATATATATATATATATATATATACATAACAGTAAATGGGGATATCGTTCGAGGAGCTTTTCCGCCTCTCGTTATCACTCGGGTATTACTATAATCTTAGGTAATGCGAATTTTATGAGCAGCTCTAGCCCTTGATTTTTTTTTCTTTTTTTTTTTTATATACTCTATAATTCTCTCTAAATCCATATCACGTTTGGCTCTTGTGCTCTCTCCGCGACTGGACTGTTATCATTCGGCAAAATGATGGATATCCACCGGTGAGAGAGAGTTTGTCTGTGCGAACAATTCAAATATTCGTACTTAGAGGATTAACTACTCAAGTATCATAATTTGACCTCTTTGCAATGATCCACTGGGTCAATAATTTTCGTCTCTGCCGAATACGGTAACTCGTTCGTACGAACGATTCACCGCTGTTTTATGTTAGCGCTGCGATTGTCATACGAGAGAATTACTCAACCATAACTTATGATTCCAGACGTGGATGGAAGCCTGGAGAAATTAAAGAACGAGATGTGCTAACTAAATATTGTCTTTTTTTTCTTTTCTCCATTATGACAAAAACTCTCAACTCTCAAGCAGATAAATGAATCAATCCCTGATCAAAATAAATATGCACGTAATTATTTTTGACGGCAGCTTTTTTTTTCCATTTGACTCAAAAAAATAAAAAATACTTGGCAAAGCTTTGATTAAATTTCTCGACTATAGACACGATCTTGTTCATCTGCGAATACGTAATCAGCGTAAACGTGCACGATGTACGTGTAACACATGAGTAATTTATACGCATATGGCGTGTAAACCCTACGAAGACATATATATATATATATATATAGATCGATCTCCTCGACTCATTTAGATGAGGATATAGGCAAAACCCTCTTTGGGTTAATCGCGAGGCAACGTTGCATGCCCTCGCGAGAAATTGGTTAATTTATTCGAACACGAGTAGTCTGTACACATATATAAGAGAGAAGGGCCCAATAAGTGAAGGGTTTTGGCATAGAATGGTGGTGGTAAAGGGCGACGTGATGAAGGTGCACGTGGAAATTCTTGCAAAATCCTGGTTATTCGGCCTATAAACTCCATAGAAGCGAACGAATTGACCTAAATATCTGATGCTTCACTACAAAATGGTGCGTCATGGATGTTCGCCACCTCTCTCGCTCTCCCTCTCTCTTTTAGCGTTAAAAGAGATCCGTTTAATGTAACACACACACACACACACACACATATATATATATATACATTAGGTGCAAAGAGGCAATCGCGTAATGATGAAATAGAGGAAAAGATATATATATATATATATATATATACATTAGGCGCAAAGAGGCAATCGCCTAATGATGAAATAGAGGAAAAGATACATATATATATATATATATACATGGATATATAAGTATAACATATAGCCTTGTCTGTAAAGGATCATCGTGAGTCGTAATCTCGCAACGACGATGAAGCACATGGCTTATACATGACCTCTGAACCACGTCAAAAGCACCCTAAAATATGTTTGGGCATATAACACATTCGTATAATACTGTAAATGTATGGCAGCTATAACATAATATTGTATAAAAACACGTAAAAATTTCTCTCTTTGTTCTCCACGTTGCCAAACGTGCCACTCTTTTCGAGTACGTTATTGCTTATAAATTTTTGATCATAGTGTGAAAGTCAATATATTTCTCACGATAGCTTCGATTGATTGCCTCCATATGGGAGGCTGCTGTAGGTGATCATACGCGTCTCTCCATACCTATGTGCGTGTCCAGCACACGTGCACGTTCCCTCTCGCTCTCTCTCTCTCTCTCTCTGTCTCTCTCTCTCTCTCTCTCTCTCTCTCTCTCTCTCTCTCTCTCTCTCTCTCTCTCTCTCTCTCTCTCTCTCTCTCTCTCTCTCTTCCCTACCCTCCCCTTTGTCTGTCTCTGATGATTAATTTTTTTGACAGCCTCCAGACGCTTTTCGAGAACGAGTCACGTTCTGTACATCAATATTTACATACAAATAATATGAGTACAGTAATCATTGTAATAATAACTCAGGGCTGCATGCAAATCGTGTAGATCGGGAAACTTGAATTTTTATAGTCCTTGAAAAAGGTTGAAGGAAAATGATTTTTATGGCAGATAAAGAGGGTACCTCGTCTTGCACTTGCAATTATTTTTTTTATACTCCACGTTGTGGATTGCAGCGTTTCTATGACTGAAAAACGACAAATACCAGCGAAATATATATATATATATATATATATATATATATATATATATATATACATGTATATACATATGTATAAGCGAATAAATATGCATGACAAGAGGTTAAAATGGGTTTTAAAATAAACGAGGGGGCGTTTGAAATTAATTGTTACAAATTGTATAAAACGTATGTATATTGCCCACGCAAATACCTAAACCATTTTGAGAATAGCAATGTTTGTATATAGGTATAGGGTTCACACTTAATCCAGAAGAAGTAACGAAGTTTCTGGCTAGTAGTGAAAAGGGTAGGGAGAGAGAGGAATTTCAACATTTCTCACGGTTGGATGTTGCCCAATTTGTCACTGTAATGAAGGGTTTTCGCTCTGCTGAGGCGAGCGAAAAATTTGTATATCAAGTACATAACTGTAATTCCAATGTTTACAATGGCTAGCAGCCAATTTTCCTTGTGAAGTGAGTCGGTAAAAAAACGTATTCGATATATTTACTCCAAAAAGAGCGGTCATGATCGATTGTACAAGTAAAAATGCTTGGCACCCTTTGCCACCCTTAAAATCGATCTTTTTTTTTTCCCCATCGCTATGTGTGTTTAGGAATACAATATACATATATATCCATATATCCATAGAATGGCAGTTAGCCCTGGTGGTTTCCCTCAGCTCCGAGAGTCCCGCAAGACATTCGAGGCACAAGGGAAAATTTTACGAGCGTGAGATACGAAGTGCACCCAGCGATCCTTTTGTCTTTCCGAAGCTGTACTGCATGTGTGCGTGTGACTCTGAGAGGACTTGGGGAGAGAGAGAGTGAGAAAGGGAGAGGGAGAGGGAAAGAGAGAGAGAGTTGATTGAGTGGAAGTTTGGGTCACTGTGTCGAGGATATAGGAGAGAGAGAGGGAGAGAGAGAGAGAGAGAGAGAGAGAGAGAGAGAGAGAGAGAGAGAGAGAGAGAGAGAGAGAGAGAGAGAGAGATACAAGAGAGAAAGCGACAGGAACAAATTTAAAAAAGAGATCCCTCGCGATCTATAGGGTGCCGAGTAAGCTGAATATATATATATATGTATATACCTCGAGATATATGACAAGAGCTCGAAGGAGAGCCAATCACAAAAGTATGAAAAGTTAAAAATAAAAAATGAGAAAAAGCATTTGTGTGGCGACCAAGAGGCAAACTTTAATCTCTGCTATGGTCATTCGAGTTTGATCGAAACGTGACACATTCTCTTCTTGGTTTTTGGTGATTTGGATTTGATGGAAAGTCGATGGAATCCGTTCATAAGTTTTGTGTGGCGATGGGGGAAGAAGCATTTTTTTCATCTCCGCAATATATGACGTAATAAGAGGGGCCAGGAATGATACACAAACTTTTGCTTTTTCACAACACAAACGCGACGTGTGAGAAAAAAGAACTGGTCAGTTTACTGTTTGCTGATAAAAAGATATTTTCTTTGAGTTATTGCAAAATAAAGATTTATCACAATTTTTTATTTTTTTTCTAGCTATCGCCATCTTTCGCGAGCTTGTGCCACTTTATCACACTCTCGTAATTGTATTTTCACGATTCAGAAAATAATGCTATGAGCTTGAACGATATATCTGATCTGATCATTTTTTTTTGCTTTTTTTTTTTAAAAGATTTTTTTCCAATGTCAATAATCCACTTTGAACTCATCTCCGTTTGATTGTTAATTAAAATTAAATTGACCATAACATTATGATAGTATAATTATTTTAAGTGCGTGGTTTTTGTTTCGGATCTCCTAGAAAATTGGCAAAGAGGGTATGAAGATAACAGGGGTGAAAAAAAGTTGTCGTATAGGGTGAGAGAGAGAGAGAGAATAAGAGAGAGAGGGGGGGGGGATGACTTACGAGGGCAAGACGTATTGTACCGTGAAACAAAACACCTGAGTATAGTTTTACCGTATATACGACAGAGGATGACGCAAATCATATCCAAGCATGTGACGGGGATCACAGCTAACATTTATCTTACTCCGATGGAAATGCACCCAAACGCGAATACGATGCATAACGCGTTTTGTCTGCTCTCTTGTGCATTGCGGGAGTCATTGCATGTGCGTTGCACATGAAACAGGTGCAGTTTATATCTCTACCATATATACGTTTATACGTACTATATAGGCCACTCGATATCACCTGACTATATGTTACATGCAAGTGCATATTATCTAATATATGTGTTTATTAATTTAATAATATTAATTAATTAATTAATTAATTAATTTGTCGGATGTATTTTTACATCAACGTTTGATATATTCTAATCAGCAAAACGTATATGATAAGTAAAACTTGTTTCAATGTTTTTTATGATTGTTTTGTTTTTTTTTACATCGACAGCTCAAGTGGTTAATCAATATACAATTTATTCTGTAAAAATAATGTATATATATCGCCTATATATGGCGTACGAAGATTTTTTTTTCAAATTATAATCTTCATCTCATTCAGTCTTATCGATGTTTCGTATGCTCATCGCCATACATTTCGTTGGGATGAGACGCTCGGTACAGCGGTAGTCATTTCTGAATCAATTCGTTTTAAAATTTATTGTCGCACATTGTGAGAATGTTGGGGGTAAGACAAAGAGAAAAATGAATTTTTGTCGTATTGAATGAAGCAGCGAAGAATGAATCTTCGATTAATCATTTCAGTAACATCCGGGCATGAAGCCAATTGTTTATCCAATATAGAGGAGAGCAGCCTCTTCATACGAATGAATTATAACTCAATATCGAAAGTTTTGTTCATTCTGTAACGGATATGAGGCAAGACGATCGTTTATATATACGTGTACAGTATTTTGTAGTTTCCGGTGCAATTCAATTTTTCATCTTCTTGTGACTTATGGCAAAGCTAACAAAGAAAATGTGCATATAAATTCATCCCATCGCATGGGTGGTTTTGCCCAATTTCTCTTCAACATTTTTTTTCCGACGCTTTAATGATCGGCGTGAAAGAATTAATTTAGAATGCTTCTTGGAGCTGATCGGGGATGAAACTTGGCGCGTTGAATTCTTCATTAAATTTTTTACAATCTTCCCACTTCTTCGCGCATAATCCTAGCATAATTTCGTATTTTAGTTAATTAGTAGAAACAAATCCGCGCGAACGATTACATTTTTAAGGGCCATTATAAATATATGAAAAAATAAAATTATAAAAAAATTTAGTAATTAACAATGAGCACAAAATAATTCATCGTTTATATGCAATATTTTACTTTATTCTCGGTGATGATAAAAAATTCCATTCGTGTTCTTGTGAAATAAAAATAAATTTCAAGCGATCACGAAAGTTTGCGGAGGTGCCTAAAATACGTGACGTCAACGATATAACCGAGAAACTTCTATCGTGCGTAAAATCTTTAAACTTTTGGTACATATTCAAGCTCGTGTATATATATATATATATCTCTATATACTCCACATAGTGAAATTCTCGTAAATATTTTTTATCCCACATCCGTCGACTCGTAGTTTATATCTTCTCTCTGACGTCGTATATTGACCCAACTCTACGTGTGACGAATGCAAATATGTGCGTAAAACCGAAGACCCCTTTGCGGTAGCAGAAATTCTCCCCTCGTCGCAAAGATAAACACACTTCGTATACCATCTAAATATATATATATATGTGGACTCAGGGCACGTGAAGATACGAGAAACTTTCGCGTTTTATTCTTACCCCTTTTTTTAGAACGTTCGAAGCTCGAAACTCATTACGAATATTAATTTGCTAACTTAATTCTCAATGTGTCAAATCATTGCAAAATTATCTCAATTTTCCCGACAGATGCCACAATTTTTCATTCTTATATACTTTCCCTCGTTTCATCATCAATTCTCCCCGCTCTTTCGTCGTGTTGGGGGAAACAAAATAACTCTCCGCGATGTAATCGTAAATTTAAATATTTCCTTTCACCTCTGCCACTGTATATATGTCGTCAAGAGAGAATAACCATCGCTATGTAGCATTTGAAGGGACAAATGGTTCTCAACACTGTCTACGACAAAATATATTATCGTATCCACGAGTGTCAAGCGCATAACCGCGCACGAAAGAATATATATACATATATATATGTATATGTATATATATATATATATATATATATATACTGAACTAACCGTGAGGACAGGCTAAAATGGAATTCCTAATGAAACAAAATTATTAATCACCGAAGTTTACTCACGAGAACTCGAACTCGACTGTATGTATTCTCTTCCCCCCCCCCCTCCCTTTCCTCGCATCTCCAGGGGGTTGTCTATTCGAGTGCTTTTCCAGCTACAATTTCTTCGGGAAGTTTACATCGCGCTCCCACCTACATGTGGCTCGCAGCACTGAAATGAACTACATTCTTGAGATAAGAAAACCGTTGAGAAATGAAACGCGTGAACTTTCTTACCCCTTCCCTTCCACCCCCTACAGCCCTTCTCTATTGTTTGAATTTTCTTCTCCGTTGCTTTTTTGTTCATTGACAAACTCAGCCAGTGTCAGGTATCACGAAATATTGAGGATGCACTGGAGTAAAGGATCTCGAATATAGTGTACATATATTCTTATGTACATAGAGAATAAACACGAGAAGATGAGTGTTCATGTATGCTGTGCAACCGAAGAGCTGTGGCATCAAATATTTTCATACGACTGTATATATGTTTTGTCAACTATAGCCAATACTCAGTCCAGATACAACGGTGAATTAATGGTTGAGATAAATGCACAATATAAATTGTATTTTTAATACAAAAGTCAAAGTATCTGCTCTTCATAAATATTCTAAAATCCGCTGAGTCGTTCGCGAAAAATAATAATGATTAATTTGAGAATATTAAACAGCTGACAGTGCAGTGAAGAAAATGCAAATAAAAAGATTGCTAAATGTTCTTGTGCAAAGCGTATGAAATATTGTACTTTTTCCCAACTCCAGCGGGGCCTGATTACTTTTTTATTAAATGATCTTGTGCTTTTTTATACAAACAAATTTCTTCAACTTAATTGTTCATTTGATATTTGTTCACTCGAGGATTAAATAATGCTTCGCTCTCACAATAAGGATCTGCTGAAGATTCGCGAATGAGAGAATTAAATAAAGGAAATAACGTAATGGAAAAGATTTTAAAAAAAATATTTCAATATATAAAAATTATTAATTGAAGACTGCAGAGAATACATAAATTGAAAACTCAATGCTAATGAAACTATGAAATTTTTATTGATTATTAAAGTTGCATATTTGCATTCGACAATAATTCTGCGAGTTTATCAATCATCAACTCTCCTGAACATTTTCAAAACGAAACGTAAAGGGAAAAGAAACAATTTGACGATCAAATTCAGACAATATGAGAAAGAAAAAAACCCAACAAATTTAAACTTTTTCTATGGTATTAAAAAAATACATTTAAACAATTATCAACATTTTTTATCGAATTATTAATTCATCAGTGGACAGAAATTCGCTTGTGAATGACATATATATGTTCGTACGATACACGATATTACATGAAAACCTCGAATAGCGGTTAACCTCATTTATCTCTCATGTTACCCAGAGCATATTAAATGACAAAAAGTCTGGTGATTGGCTCGAATTATCATGCTTCGAAATTAGATAACATTTGCATGATTTGTCGAGCTCGGATGGTGGTGAGTCGAATGAAATCTAATTTTCGTTGAAAAAGTAAATTGAAAAGTAATGAAGTTTGTTACGAAACGTAGATGTGTGACGAGGGAATATAAAGTCCTGGCTGTCAAACATCCGGCTGTGTCCAGAACAAGAGAGAGAGAGAGAGAGGGCAAAGGACGAGCATATTGTGCGCGTACATATGTCAATTTCTCGTTTCGAATACCAAATTACACGATTTGTCGGTTTCATTCTCGGCGTGGTTACACAAAATATGTAGTGTCACATTGAAATTTTCATGATTTTCATCGTTTTGAAATCGGGTCGATGAAATATGACCAAAAATATATTCGGCAATTTACATATCCGAATTTAATTTTTATACAACTACACTTTGACGATTCTTTATTTCAAGCATATTTTTTTCGTGTGTCTCGGACATGCCCACAAATACTTCGAATACAGCGTCAAATCCATGTATTCGAAAAAAAAAAAGATTCTTTCCCGACTGGAAAAAGGAAAAGATATGTATATATCTTTCCTACACTTTTTTCAGTCGGGAAAGAATCTTTTTTTTGTATGGTTTTGCCCTTATCTATCATTATATTTTTTTGTATAACTTCGAGATCCGACTCCCATCTCTGTCATCGTGACCTGTTCACAAGCTTCAGGTAAAACTCCGGATCCTGGCAACGCAACTTCTTCTTCGGCACGAGAGAGGGAAAAGTTGTTCTTCGCAGCGTTGAGCCGAGAGTATATAGTATAAGGAGAGGACACTCGAGTCGGGTGTGAGAGACGAAGCGAAGGACCAAGAAAGATCCGCGCCTAATGAACTTGGAGCTTCGAAGATAAGATTGGTAAATCCTGTGCGCTCGGCCGTGTATACCGGTTTAGTGGAGATAGCCCGGAACTTTGAGGATTTCGGGGAGAAGTAAAACTTTGCTGGTGTCTCCTGTGGTCGCATACTCTCATGCCTCCTTCTTGGCCACCCCTCGTCCCGCCCTCCTGCCCAAGACCTAGCTTTTCACAGACGATGAATCCACGCTGATCATTGAGCACGTATTGAATTATTTAAATGCTTGGAAATGCAGCCATGAGAACATTGGACGAAAATAATGGGTCAGGGATAATTTCAAAAAGCTCTGTAAGCAACGAGTGTGCGAATCTCAGATGCAAATCGATGAATCCACGCTGATCATTGAGCACGTATTGAATTATTTAAACGCTTGGAAATGCAGCCATGAGAACATTGGACGAAAATAATGGGTCAGGGATAATTTCAAAAAGCTCTGTTAGCAACGAGTGTGCGAATCTCAGATGCAAATAGCTGCTAATTTTGTTACAGGAATTTCTTTTTTTTTACAATTTTTTTCTACGTTCCCTATACCGGTGGAGGGTGCAGATACTCCGCAACTTTGAGGATTTCGTACAGGAGTAAAACTTTCCTTATTTTGTGGTATTCCATACTCTCACACCTCCACCCCTCGTCCTTAAGGGATGAATCCATGCTGATCATTGAGCACGTATTGAATTATTTAAATGCTTGGAAATGCAGCCATGAGAACATTGGACGAAAATAATGGGTCAGGGATAATTTCAAAAAGCTCTGTAAGCAACGAGTGTGTGAATCTCAGATGCAAATAGCTGCTAATTTTGTTACAGGAATTTCTTTTTTTTTTTTACAATTTTTTTCTACGTTCCCTGTACCGGTGGAGGGTGCAGATACTCCGCAACTTTGAGGATTTCGTACAGGAGTGAAACTTTGCTTATTTTGTGGTATTGCATACTCTCACACCTCCACCCCCCGTCCATAAGGGATGAATCCATGCTGATCATTGAGCACGCATTGAATTATTTAAATCACTGGAAATCCAGCCAAGATGAAATTGTAGACAAAAGTTTGTCAACGCGACTATTTCAGAATGATCTCAACGAGTGTATATGTATGTGTATGAGATCGAAAAATACTCTCAGTAATTTTTTCTGAAATTTCTCATGTACATTTAAATTTATTTTCATCATCATATATATGTATCGTCCGCTTATTTATTCGCGAGAGATGTTGACGAAATTGCTGAGTCTCGTAGACATATGTATATCCATACGCTTACGATATATTACACTTATTATCGTTGACGTGAAGAAAACGCAGAGATGATAAAACAGCAATTTTTTTCACTCTCACTCTCGCTCACACGGATGAGGGAACTCTTGCGAGCATATACAGTGGCTCAGTGATTTTTCAGTCGCATATCCGTCGAGGGACACATTGAATTGAGGGGTGCGTCAGACACCGGTGTGCAAAAAAAAAAAAAAAAAAAAAAAAAAAAAAAAAAAAAAAAAAAAATGAGCCGGAGAGAGGGAGAGAAAAAAAAATTGTTCTCGCTCGCGACCCGTTCTTATACTCTATGATGGTATATCGAATTTAGTCGTAGCTACTGAGCACGCTTGTAAGCATTCGCGTGTCATAAAATTCTATGCTCTTGGGGAAACGTCATAAATCACGAGCAACGATCGTCGTCTATATACACTCTGGTGTATGTAGCAAAGTTGGAGTGACGGGCCATTGCGAAAGCTCGCGTTTTCTGTGCTCACCGATCCACGAAAAGTGACACGTAGGCGCACCAGAGTTACCAGAGAGATAGAGAGAGAAATTTAGAGGGAGTGTCGATATACATATATAGGTAGAGAAAGCAACCCTTGCAAAGTACACAGAGCGGTAAAAGTATTTTCTGCTTAGTAGCAGCGTGTACATATATATATTTATATATATATATATATATATATATATATATGTATATATATAAGGAGCGGTTTGAGCGAGGGAAATATCATAGTTGGGGTATATATGGATGAACTATGATACGCTGAATTGGCAAACTGCCTGATTGTGGAACGTTATACACACGCATGGCCTCTTGTCGTGTTGATCATGCATAATCACTGCCGAGTGCATGTACTGGTTATGTTTGACCGTAATCACCCTATTTACCACGAGTTCCTGTCCCGCTGCTAATCCACTAACCACGTCTGACCTGTACAGCCATTTTCCACTATCCTCACTATCTCCATTGCTTCCCCTCCCCCCACCTATCTCTCTCTCTCTCTCTCTCTCTCTCTCTCTCTTTGTTCAATACGTTTATAATTATGCTCTTGCTCATTCGTATGTGTGTTCTCAGGACTTGAGAATACACATTGTGCATAATGACGCTACATCATCTTGACTCGCGGTCAAAATCTATAGGGCAATCATCAACCGCAACCCGAGAGAGAGAGAGAGAGAGAGAGAGAGAGAAAATACACGATCTGTCGATATAACTAGACCAATTCCTGGATCAAGTAACGAGTCACCGAGAGTTCAATTGCACTCGAGGTGGAAAGATTATCGGAACAAAAATTGTGTCTTCAAATCTCCTCCAGAATCTTCCGAGAATTATTACTTTTTTTTTTACCGAATTAATTTCTTCAAATATATCATTCTCGGATTGGTAAAAATTAAACAAAAAAATTAATAAAATAATTATTAAATTTTTAATTCGAGGTTTTTTCTTGGTTTTGTTAAACTTTTACTGGCTATTTCATGGGTCACTTTGTCACGCTTTTTAAATAAAATCCCTGGCTGGATATTCTGACTGTACATGCCCTAAGCTCTATAAGGTTGTCACGCATGCAAATATTCTGGATTTTTTAGTTGGAATCAGTTCTGTCGACCATTATTACAATGATGGGACCAGTAGCGTTCGGCTTGTCAGGGTTGCCCGACTTGTTTTGTACTTTAATAACATTATGTGAACTATATGTGAGGGTTGAGGGGTCATTTATCAAACAGTGCTCTAATTTTGAGAAATTATTTTAAAAATTACATTTTAACATTATTTTGTACTTTACGACCGAGTCAAATGAAATGATATATTGATATTTTCCAATTAATCCCTAGATGACTTAGACATTCTTGAAAAATTAGGTTTTGAAAATGAAACAAAACACAAAAAAATTCTTTCTCACGACACTTTGAATTTTCTTTCGAGTGGAATCTTCCTAAAACTCTAATTCTTTTACAATTATTTGTTTCGAATTTTCATTGAGAAATATTTAAAGACACAAATGTACAATTAAATTATTAGAAATACCTTAAACGAGATCGGTGATTATCCTCTGGCCGATGACACAACGTTGAGAGTGAAAAAATAATTTTGTCGCACAATCACTGTAAATATTACGACAGTATATCACGCATGTTTGTTCAATCCGTGCATTATTACGCTACGATCAGTTCAGTGTCAAAAACTTTCACCTCGGAATTGCAGGTTTTTTTTTTTTATCCAACGATCATTAACGATCGCACACTTTACCGGTTTTATGTTTTATTTCACGATATTTTTAATTTTTAATTGCTCATCCGAAGAACCTTTTTGCAGCATTATAGAGTCGATATATGCTATCTGAAAAGCTTTCATTTAACGAACATTTATTCGTGCAGAAAGTCCAATCAGAACGTTGCGAGGAGAGGAACGAGCCAGGCTCGTGACAGTCGTGATATAATCCACACGTGTGCAGTTTTACCAATCACGAGAAAGCTGTTGGGAAAAAAAAAAATGAATTTTAACGAGCTACCATTTTTAATTCACTGATGCTCGCTTGGAGATTTTTTATTTCGGAATTCATCTCGCGTTTATCTTTTTATATTTTAATAGAGCATTGTCGTTATCTACGAAATGACCTCGTTTTGACCGTTTAATCATAATGGAATGACAAGAAGTGTTCCTGGGGATCGGTTTATTGTTTATCACTAGTAACGGGGATGATGAGGGACGGAGGACTGATATTAGCTCGTGGCTCG